>CM033471.1:64620121-65220121 GCA_019447015.1 Hymenochirus boettgeri
TCTACCTGTGGGAAATCTAAAGAGGATCCAAGGATTAACCCTTTTTTCCAGGCTGGTGGTGATCAGTCCTAGATCTTTAGAGCTGTGAGATATTTTCATCAGACTATGTAAAGTTTGCTACCACATATTTATGGTTTAAAGTATAGGCCAAGACTTCCTCAGGAGTTACACAGACCTCCTGCTTCTGCTGGATTATATGTTACACAGATCTCCTGCTCCGGTTAAGACCATATTCCTTTGGATTACAATTTAATGCCCTTTTCCTACACTAATGACTGTTTAACTTTGCCTGCAAAGTACCATTATCAAAGGGCCCCAACCAAAGCCATGGCCAGAATAAGGACAATGTTATTATCTGCAAGGAACTGGGGACAGTGACTGCTATACCGGTTAACCCGGCTATATACCCAGATATGGATTTAAACTGTATAATGCCTGCTTAGATTTGTTATATTGTTATGGTTTGTTGCCAATACATATTGCTATTGCTAAAATTTTTTTGCTAAATACAGTTGTTGCATATCAAAATAGTTGTTCTTTTCAGGTAATAAAAGGGTGTCACCTGCAGTTGCAAAGAAAAGTACCCATCATTCTCATTAACCACACTCCGGGTGGTTTACATTTTGGGGGGCTCGTCCGGGATACTACTTTGCCCACTAGAGTGACTACGCCCTATGTCCCATTCTGTTGCCAGGTGGTGAAGAAAAGACATTAATGGATGCTCAAGCAGCACAGAAGTATTACCAGCAGCAGAACGCTAATCCTGAGTGTTGTCTAATACTGATATTACCAGGAACAAAATGGATTGAGACACAAATTTACAAAATAGCTGAATACACTGCCAATTCCAGGTGAAGTTTCCTCAGAGATGTAAATGTGGATAATGTCAAAAACGAATGTTTGCTCTGCTGGAGTGGGGGAACCTATACCAAATGTGGTTCTACCTGTCACTCTAAAATTAAAGACCAGATCAAAGTTCAAATAGTCAAGCCAGCTTTAACATGATGCCTGCAAGATCAGACTTGGTAAAGAAAGTAAAGAGTTAATTTTGACAGAAGGGAGTACAATGGAAGAATTTATTGCTCATTTATCACCACCTCCCAGCCCACGCCGAATCCACTCTTGGTCCTGAGGTATTGGATGCATTGGAAGTTAAGTAGAGAAATATTTCAAGCCTAACCAGCAGACTATGGGAGTTTGATACAGAAAGCTGAGATTTTTCTCAGGTAGAAAGCCAGTTCCAGATGGGGAGGAAGACTATGAGGCTTGGATGGAGCAAGCTACTCAATTTTTAGAGGAATGGGAGATTCCTGATCCACAAAAAGGCAAAGAATTGCAGAAAGCTTAAAAGGACCAGCCGCAGATGTAATTCGAGCTTTAAAACAAGGCAAACAAAACTGTACAGTTCAGAATATTAATGGCTTTGTGTGATGTTTTATGGAAAATTAAAAAAGGCAAGTGATCTGCTCTATCAATTTGAACATACTTACCAGGGAAAACAAGAGAAACTGTCTAATTATATTTATCGCCTAGAAAAAGTGTTACTCAATTATATTGAAGAGAGGATGGATCCCCAGAAGGCGGATAGTGCCAGGATGAGACAAGTCCTCCAAGGAGGCAAGCACATGACCCATAATGTGGAAATTGAGATTGAAAGGTGGTCAACCCCCTTCATTTCCTCAGCTCATCAGGGAAGTACAGAAGGGAGGCTCTCTAGAAGCTAATAGGGGGGCATGGTATAATGCAATGTTGCCCATGCAGAAAGCAAAACCCCTCCTAAAGAAACTTTCCCTATAGGGGACATAGTTGCCGCTCAGACTGCCAGATTAGCCAAGTAAGGCCTGTAGAGGGTGGTCCACACTTCAACCCAAGACTCAGGTCTACTCCATTGTCTGGAAACACTGAGTTAATGCATTTAAGAAAACAGCTATCTACCTTAACCAAAATGGTAGATCATAGCCATGACTACTCCCAATTCTGCTGGATACAAGTTGAGAAATTCCCATCTCAACAGCATTCACTCAGCTGCGTATTGGAAGCCAAACAGATGTCAATAGCTTCTGTTACAAATGTGGAGAAAATGGACATTTTAAGCGGAAATGCCATAATTGGGAGAATTTGAAGAAGGTCAATGATAAGCTTATTGCAGAATTACAGAAGAAGAATTTGGAAAATGTCAAGGGCCCCCAGTGAAGGAGTCAACTGAGGGTCTACAGAAAGAGTGCTCCACACATCCGGACACATCAGATAAGGTCCAATATAGAACTTTTGTCACATCCCCAGAATCATAAATAAAACTCAACTATGTGTCCTTCCCCCTGACACCATTCAGAAGAGGAAAGAAATGTTCTTAACAAAGTTCCATCAAGTGCAAAGAGCAACAAGTAAGAGATATTTGAAAGAGTACAGTCAGCCAAACAGAAATTTCCAGAAGCAAGAAAAGAAATACAACTGTTTATTGTCACGAGACAAAAGATAAGCACTGTAAACAAAAACAACTTGCCTAAAGGTATGATTGGGCCTTCCCCGTTGTACCTGTGCAAATAGAAGGTATATACAGTACAGCTTTGCTCGATACTGGACTCAAATCACATCCTTTACAGAGACTTTTACCAAGAACATTTGCAATACCTGCCTATGGAGAAGATCGAACACCTGGAAATCTGGGGTCTAAGTGAAACCAATTTCCCTAATGGCTATGTAACTGTCAGTCTAGAATTTCCCCCTTCTGTTGCTGGATCTACTGGGAAATTTGAAACATTAGCAGTTGTTTGCCCTAGGCCTAGAGATAATACAGGAACCTCTATTTTAGTTGGTATTAATACAGACTTGGTAAGGAAATGCTCACGCCAATATTAGAAAAGAATGAACACAACACTGTACATCCCATCCTACAATCTACTATTACTCTTTGCTAAGGCAGAAAAGGGACCTGATGTAGGAATGGCGTGTTTGGACATTACCGAAGAGTAAACAGTTAATACTTCCAGGACAAATTACATGTTTAAAAGCAAAAGTGAAAATGTGTAGAGAAAGTCTCAGCTCCCATTGTCTATTGGAGATGGGTCCTGATATAAACCTGCCAATGGGGCTTGAGTTAGCACCAGAATTAATACCAAAGGATCACCTGAGAAGTCATAAGGGTACTAATCGGGCTAAGAATACCAGAAGTGAACCAATAATCCTAAATCCTGATCTGGTGGGGAATGTGTATACAGCTAGTCCTTTACCCACAGGGTTGACTGCATGCATGATCCCATCCTTGTCGCCACAAAATGTAACCCACCCGGAGGTGGTGTTAATGAGAATGATGGTTACTTTCTTTGCAACTGCAGTGACACCCTTTTTATTTACCTGAAAGAACAACTATTTTGATCATGCAACAACTGTTTTAGCAATAAAATTTTAGCAATAGCAATATGTATGGGCAACAAACCATTGACAATATAAACAAATCTAAGCAGCATTATACAGTTTAAATCTATATCTGGGTATATAGCAGGGTTAACCGGTATAGCAGTCACTGTCCCCAGTTCCTTGCAGATAATAACATTGTCCTTATTCTGGCCATGGCTTGGGTTGGGCCTTGATAACGGTACTTTGCAGGCAAGTTAAACAGTCATTAGTGTAGGAAAAGGGCATTAAATTTTAATCCAAAGGAATATAGTCTTTAACCGGAGCAGGAGGATCTGTGTAACATATTATCCAGCAGAAGCAGGAAGGTCTGTGTAACTCCCAGGAAGTCTTGGGCCTATACTTTAAACCATAAATATGTGGTAGCAACTTTACCATAGTCTGATGCAAATATCTCACAACTCTGAAGATCTAGGACTGATCACCACCAGCCTGGAACAAGGGTTAATCCTTGATCCTCTTTCAGATTTCCCACAGGTAGATTCTGCCCTGTCCTCCACACACAGTTCAATCCTTCCCCCTCTCTCCCCTCACCGCAGGCTCCTCCCCCTCTTTCTCCTCACAGGTTGTTCCTCCCATGTGACATTTGCAGTGCATGCTGGTGGGGGTAGTTTCCTCTATGCAATGTCCTTCCATTTCCTGTGATAGCTGAATCAGAAGTGCTCAGCATACCCATCAATTAGCTTGTGTTCCTTTTCTACAGTACCAGCTTGGTCAGGGGGTTACACTATTTTTGGCTTTTGTAAATGATACTGTAAAGGGGTTACATGTAAAAACAAAACGTAGCTAAACCCAAGATTCATCACCCCCTCACCCCTGAGTTATTTGCAACCCAGAGAACTGACATGTAGAACGTTTCTGGAAAAGTTCCAGAAAATCTGCGAGATCTGCAGCAGATCCAGGTTCGAAGGGGCCTGGGATGAGCTGCGGGACCCCTTAAAAACAACCCCAAAGCACTTGTCAGAACCCACAATGGCCCTTTCAAGGGCCACAAGGGCACTAAAAGTATCAGGAAAGGGGTCCCAGTTCGAGCTGCGGGACCCCATATCACCCAAGCCTTGTAAGGTCCATAATGGTCCTTCTAAGGACCCAGGAGGGGGTCCCAGGTTGAGCTACTTGACCCCCAAACTTCCAACCATGGGACTTTCGCCATTCGAGAATCCTCGAAGATTACCGAATGGCCGGAAATTTTCAAACGGAAGATTTTCGAATATTTTCAAACGGAGTTCAGAAAAATTCCGGAAAATATTCATGATCCGCAGCAGACCCATTTCGGATACATGGACCGCCCATCTCTACTGGAGAGAGGTGGCATAGGATTCACCATAGAACCATAGTGGCTGCTATGGGGCCTGTAGAAACTGGGGGCCCGTAATGGTCCAGAGGTCCATTAAATCTTTCACTCTGATTTCCCCACAGCGCATAGCTGTTTAAACAACACTATTGTATAACACTACTATGAAGAATTATGCTGCTACTTAATACCCAATTAAAGAGCAAAGAAGTAGACAATCAAAAACTGTGCCTATACCCAATTAACTTGCATAATGCAATCAGTGTCTTCACAGAGCATGGAAAACGAGATTCTGCATGTGTGTTGCTGCTGCTGCTTGTCATCCACAGCCTATGACCCAACATAAGTTTAGGTCGGGTGAAAGGCGAAAGGAATGCAGCTTAGCTCTCCTCTCAGTAACCAAGGGTTAACGTGACTTTAAGACATAACTTACACAGTTGCGGTGTACAACAAAAACTGTGATATCAACCGCTGCAAGCTATGTACCTAGGTGATAAAGGCTTTTTAAGACAGAAACTTTAAACTCCAGCAGAAAGCTGGTGTTAAAGTTTCGAAATGGGAAAACCCCATTCTCTATGCACTGAAAGCTGCTAATCGGCTCAGTGCATTGCCTAGTGGAGACAACAGAGAGCGATAACGGCTCTCGGAACATAGCCCTGTAAGTCTGGTAAGTTCATATCATTCTGTCAATGCTGCCATTCAGCTTGCTGTGAATTTGTGTGAATTCCCATATTCCAGTTTTACTGTACTAGTTTGATGATTTTGCTGTACCAGTAAATAAAATACCCAGTTTGCTATACCAGTAACCTGAAATTCATAGTTTGCTATACCATTAACATGAAATCCCCAGTTTGCTTACAGTAACATGAAACCCCAAGTTTGCTGTACCAGTAACAAAAAAACCATAGTTTGCTGTCCTATTAATATGAAATCCTCAGTTTGCTGTAACCAGTAACATGAAATTCAAGTTTGCTGTCCAGTAACATGAAATTCCAATTTTGCTATACAGTAACAGTAATTCATAGTTTGCTGTACCAGTAATATGAAATCCCCAGTTTGCTGTACCAGTTGCATGAAATTCCTAGTTTTCTGTACCAGTAACATGAAATTCCCAGTTTGCTGTACCAGTAACATGAAATCCCCAGTTTTCTGTACCAGAACAACAAAATCCCATTTTTGCTATACCAGTAAATGAATCCCCAGTTTGCTGTACCAGTATCATGAATCCCCAGTTGTCTGTACTAGTATACAGTAGTATAATATAGTATAGTATAGTATTTAAGGTTGAATAAAGACATATGTTCATCCAGTCCAACCATTGACAATATCCTTATTTCCTGCCTAACTGTTGATTCAGAGGAAGGCAAAAAAACACCCACCAATTTATGAAGGGGAAAAAAATGTCTTCCTGACTCAATGACAATCGGAAGTTTCCCTGGATCAACTCTACCCTATGCACCAACCAGTAAATTGCAACATCCTTGTTTCAGAAACTCATCCAGCTTTTTTTTTTTAACTGACCAAAGACAGTTCCATAACTTTACTGTTCTCACAGTGAAAAACCCTTTCCGAACTTAAAGCCTAAACCTTTTTTCTTCAAGTCTTAAGTGATGTCCATGTGTCCTCTGACATGCTCTATTGGTAAACAATGCCCCCAGATAGTTTATTGTATGGCCCGTTAATGTATTTATACACAGTAATCATATCCCCATCAAGCGCCTTCTTCATGCGTACTAATTGTAACTTATCCAGTCTCTCTTCATATTCAAGCCCTCCCCAATCCCTTTATTAATTTAGTTGCCCTTCTCTGAACCCTTTCCATTTCAAAGATGTCCTTTTGTGTACACAGGATTCCAAAATTGCACTGCATATTACAAATGAGGCCTTACCAATGCTTTGTAAAGAGGGAGAATAACAGTTTCCTCCCTTGAATCCATACCTCTCTTATACAAGACATATCATGCTGGCTCTGCTGTTGCTGCCTGGCACTGCTGCTACATTTAAGTTTGTTATCCACCAAACTCCAAGATTCCTTCCAATAGGGATTCACTTAACACAGAGCCATTTATAGTATAAGCAGCACAAGGATTTTTAAGTCCAAAATGCATCACCTTTATCAACATTGAATCTCATCTGCCACTAGCCGTCGAATGTGCATCTATCTAGATTGCACATTCTCTAAAGTTTTTAATGGTCAACAAAAGTGTCGTCAGCAAATACAGAAACCTTGCTGACATACCCACTTTCAATCTAATAAACAGATTAAATAGAAGCGGCCCCAACACAGAACCCTGAGGCACCCCACTTTCGTCATAATGATGAAGCCCCATTAACAACTACTCTTTGCATCTTATTCATTAAAATTACCAATTTTCTATCCATGTAAAAATGTGCCTCCCCAGACCACAGAACCTTAGCTTATGCATTAGTCCCTTATTGGGGACTGTATAAAAGCCTTTGCAAAATCCAACTATACTACATCTACTGCTATGCCATAGTCTAAATTTCTACTTCCTCATAAAAGCCAAGCAAGTTAGTTTACAAGATCTATTCCTCCTAAATCCATGCTGGTTACTACTGAAACCAGAAACAATGGTGTATAAAACTGAACTTAACTCCCTATGACCTGAGGATGTATTTTATCCGTCCAGGAGATTTATTAATATTAACCTTATTTGGTTCTTTCTGTACCATATCCTCGGTTAACCAAAGTGCACTAGTACCATGACAGTCCCAGTTTTATGTACCAGAACATGAAATGCCCAGTTTGCTGTACCAGTGACATGAAATCCCCAATTAGCTGTACCAGTATCAAGTATCAAGAATTCCCAGTTTCCTGTACCAGTAACACAAACTCCTCAGTTTGCAGTATCAGTAACATGAAATCCCCATTTATTGTACCAGTAACATGAAATCTCCAGTTTGTTGTTTTCTAGTTACATGGAATTCATAGTTTGCTATACCAGTAACATGAAATTCATAGTTCACTGTACCATTAACATGAAATTCTCAGTTTGCTGTACCAGTGACATGAAATTCGCATTTGCTGTACCAGTGACATGAAAATCCGCATTTGCTGTACAGTGACATGAAATCCCCAGTTTGCTGTACCAGTGGCTGAAATTCCCAGTTTGCTGTACCAGCGGCATGACATTCCCAGTTAGCTGTACCAGTGACATGAATCCCCAGTTTGCTGTCCCAGTCCCATTGCTTTATACCAGTTTAATAAATATAAATACACAGAGAACATATGATAAGAGGAGAAATGTAAGAAAAAATGAGGGCAATGAAACAACAACCTGAATAAAAATATGGGAAAGTAGGTGAAATAATTAATAAAAGAAAAGAGAGGACAAATAAAGGAGTAATAATAATAAGAAAAACTTGAATGCAAAAGACAAAAGAGAGAGCACATCTAGAAGAACTGAGAGGGTAGAATATGAATGGAAGCACAACAGTGCAGGCGAGTGGTAATTGGGGTGTCGGGTCCATGTATTTGAATGAGGGGGGTGTCAAGAATAATTAGAAAACAATTTGTAAAATTATTTTAACTTATGGTGACACATTTATAATACTACATATTTTGACCTTGTGCATTTCCTTGGAGGAAGTGGTCTGGTGTATAAGCCTGGCTCCTTGTACACTTCTTTCTCTTTATGTCAGGAGGTTGGATGCTTTCTTGCTGCATTTGTGTTTGATGAGGAACAATGTCTAAATAGTTAATCTGAAAACCTGACATCCAAACCACTTTATACTCCTTTACAAACCTTTTTTTTTTTTTGAAGGAACATGTTCTTCAAGAGTGTATAATGATTACAGAGCTACTTTATGTTTCCATTGTGCATTAAACACATTAGAGGAATTATGTTGTTATGGATTAGAGTGTTTTGCATTCAATTACTTATACGTAAGTGCAAAGTTAGACAAATCCATTCTTACATCCATCCTTTTTTGTATGCTAGCAATGATATTGAAATAACAATTTCTTCTTGACTGATGACAAACCAACATGTATTTACACACACTTACTATTAGATGCCACAATACATTTGCTCTACCCACATGCTTCAAATTGGGTGTTATGCCACCTTGCATGTGTCTATGTACAACTGCTAGTAATCCATCAACATCTGGAACATCTCTGTATGAACACAACATTTAACCATACATTCTTGAATCTTTCTCCAAGGACCAGCTTCCAGTAGATATTATTATTTACCTGTAATTGATCCTGATCAGACAGTCCCCACAAGTGGGAATATAATTAACTGACACCTGTGTAGGACAGTAAAGGAAAACTGAAGCTAGGTACAATACATACAGGGAGATTCAATAATTCTAGTTTCTTATTGTGTAAATGGTGCTAATTTTGCCCCAACCAATCAGAACTTATTTAACATTTAAAAGCTAAAATCTGATTGGTTGGGCAAATTATCACCATTTTAAATGATAAGAACTTTTATTGAATAACCCTGATAGTCTGTCAGTGAGCTGCTTAAGAGTAGCTTCACACAAGTGATTTCCTATAACCCAGTGTAGGAAAGATTATTTAAGATGGGACCAGTTTTTGGACACACACATAGCTGATAAAAAGCCAATCCACACGTAACAACTGTATAATATCTGCCCACCTTTAGATTAGATGTGATCATTTATCCCCTAAAGGAACTCGATCTGCTATTTCAGAATATACTAAACCATTATATGATATTCTAAATTTAGATTTTTACTTTTTTTCATATTTCCCCATCCTACTCTGTAGTAGTCATGCCTATTTCCTACTAACGGTGATGTGATATACAGAGGAAAATAGTAGGGAAATCCCATTATTAATTATTTAGGTTTTCGAAACAACATGGTTTTGATTCGCAATTGGTTGTTTTGAAAATCTGGGATCCAATGGATTTTAGACATTTTTTGAACTTGAAAAAAAACTTTGAAAATCGCAACATTGAAAATTCATTAAAATGAAAAAACTTTCTCTCAAAAATCGAAATTTCTATCAATAAATGAAAATGCTATAAAAAAATTCCCAGATTTTTCGGAAACTTCTATAGGTTCCAAGAAATAGCTATTGCAATGAAAGTCGCCCATTTCATTCATCTCCAATTATCAAAAGTTACTTGTTCTCCTAAAAAGAGCTATCACTAGTTTTATTCAATACACTAAAAATGTGTTTGTGGTTCAAGCTTGTTTGCTGGTTATTCTTTCTTTTGCTCATCCAGATTTAATTTAATGCAGTTTATGAAAAAAAGTGCCATTTGTTTCTGATGATTTATATTGTTAAAGTACATTTGACGAACTATATTCATAAATATTGAATTAGCTTTAGGAAGATAAAAGTTACTGGATCAGCAATTAAGTACAAAAAGCCTATAAACATAATCACTTGTAGGGTTCCCATTTGACCATATAGACCTGCATTTTTAAAATGGCGTGCACGACATTTAGTAAGTCGCCTGTGGTGGAGTCTCCATATAGCAAACTAACTCCTGAGAGTAATAGGATTGTGCAATCACTTAAAGATTCCCCAAGCATAAAAACTAAAAAACCTTTATGGCAGCATTGATTTAACTGCAAATAAAAGGAACAGCAGTGACTGCAAAAAATACATTATTATATATATATATATAGTATATATATATATATATATATATATGTATTGTACATACCAGCAATGTATTATAGAACCCATTCGTGGTTAACACCTATTAGTAAATTCACAAAATCCATAATTAGTAGACTGGGTTTATTTCATAATTAAGACAGGATAAATAATTTAATAGACAACTAAAGACTCAAATGAAGTACAGTAAAACCCTGCTTACCTGTCTGCCTTCCATGATGCAGTAAATCATGAGGCTCCTACCTGTCTGGTTCCATGATGCAGTAAATCATGTGCTCCTTACCTGTCTGGTTCCATGGTGCAGTAAATCATGTGCTCCTACCGTCTGGTCCATGATGCAGTAAATCATGTGCTCCTTACACCTGCCTGGTGGCCATAATGCGTAAATCATGTGCTCCTTACCTGCCGGTTCCCTGAGATTTCTGTGTGCCTAAACCCTACCCTTAAGACAAGACACACGCCAAACTTTCCCACTTTTACTTTCTTGGGGAAAATAGACATATAAATTGTGAATTGCCAAAACATGAACTTTTTAAAATCAGGATGTTGGTTTGCTTTTAAAAATATGACATGCTGCAAATTAAAGTTCCAAAGTGGCGTGATCAAAAAGGGGGAGAGATTGACAGCTCCCCTGCAATCTCAGGCCCCCCTTGACATGTGCCTATTGTACCTAATTTAAATCCAGTCATGACACTTTAGCTTCCCCTCTTACAAACTACGTGTATATCGCTCACTTTTCTGGAATTCAGCGTTCCCTTAACTTCACATTTCATACTGTATAATAATTTTCATACTGTTTGATGACCTTATATATCAGGGACACAACAAAAAGGGAGCCATAGGGCTTATTTTTTTTTTTAATTCCCGTATACAGTGTACACTTTTCTACTTGTATTCCTATTAAATGTGTTGCTTTGTATACTCCGTATAGGCAAAAAAGCTGATTAGATTTTCAAATATATCTTTAAACATATCCTCAACTTGTTGGCTGGATCACATCGACTTTGACTTTACTTAGTAGATGTAGCAATCTAACATGTTATCTCCTTTGTAAGCCAGTAACCCACTTCAAAATCATCTGCATAACCACTGTGCACTGGAAGAGGATGTAAAGGAAGCCACTATGGGAAATATTTTCTAAAACTTAGATATTATGATACATTATGCCATTTGTCAGACTTTAGTTCTCTTTCAAGAATTTTTTAAGATGACTTTCAAACTAATATAAATACATTACCAGTTGCTTCACCACTTTGTAGTGAACTGGATTTGTGTTCAAACACAGCTTTGTTACAATGTCATGTGATTACGTTGCTGTAAAGGTCTATTTTCAATAGAATGGGAAATCACATTCAATGCTACTTTTCCCGTAGCTCTGACAAAATGTTTTTTATCTTTAGGGTCTTAGGATGTCAAGTTGATCAGAAAACAATCTGATATTTACATGGGGGGGCAATGTTTACTTTTACAAAACATTTATGGCCCAGACCATCATGTTAGATTTGGGAATTTTTTGTTAAGATTTTGCTTATGTGAAAAATTACACGACAAAACAAAAAAAAAGTTAAGAAGGATTAAAATGTGATGTAAAAATCAAAAAGCAAGAAGAAAAAAAGAAAACTCACGGATTTTTTACCTTTGCACAATTGTAACAGAAATGTAATAAATTTTGTTGGATAGTGTCATTTATGGTAACATAGCACATACCGTAGTATGGGGGTTGAATAAGACAAACATCAATCTAGTCAACCTTTTCTATTTCTCTCTATTTTGCCCTACCAACAGTTATCCTCAAGAGGGTACAGAGGAAAAAAAAAACACAACTGGAAAGGGGGAAAAAAATCCTTACTGACTCAAATCAACTGGAAAGGGATCCCAGGATCAACAAGAAATGGAAATGGAACTTGCCAAAGAAATGTTGGTACACACTCATGCTACATTAAATTCTCCAACTCCTTTTATACATTCAATCCCAAACAAAGAGATCACTAACTTGAATCACTCCACACAAATAATTAAAAGGCCTTATCTCATATATCTATTAAATAATTTACCAAGACTGCTAGCTTATCAAAAGTTAACAATCAATCACCTGGAAAAAACTCCAGCACGAATAGGGGAAGAGTGGCTTCAAATATATCTTAACTCCCACAAATGCTCTCCAACACCATAAAAAGAAAAGTCACTTAAAATTTGTAAGACGGGACTTAACACCCTACCTGTCCAGAATTGGTGAGGCCTTTAGGGCAGATGGTGAGGCACTACTAGCAGAGGTGTTCATACAAACGTTTCATTTAACTCCTTACACAGCACTATTCAATCTACCACCACAAGGGTAAAACAACCCCACCTCAAATTAATAATGCACATATGCTCATCACTGGTTGATAAGGGCTGAGTGTGGGCCCAAAACGTTGCCTGACGATTTTACTCTTAATGGAGGAATAAACTCAACCTATTTTGCACCATATCTATGCCTGGACCCTCACACTTGGAATTTTGCTGTTATGGACTATTTTGGTAGGCAGTGTAACCTATATCAGAGGGAGACTGAAGTTAACGGGAAAGATTCGGTATGATTCTTTATGTTATAATTAAATAGCAAATATAACATGAATGCAAATCTTTGTTTGGGTGACATTCTGTTTAGTTCAGAGTTTTATGGTTTTAAATGATGTATCAGCTAGTGTTGGAAATTTAGTAGAGAGAGTAAATCTGTGCAGCACAGCAACAAATATGCAGAAAAAAATATTGCACATGTTTTTCTGAGAGTCTAATTAGGTGTTCAGAGAGAATGCTGCAATGCAGTCACCCTTTTGGAGAATTCACAATGGCAGCCACAGTTATTAGACTTATAAATCTAATTTATATTAAAAATTCAATCATGTCCATGCAAGAATAACAAAGCGTAAGATTGGACAATACACAATGCTTGCACATAAACAGGAATTCAACAAAAGTTTCTTATAATTTAAAATGTGGCTCATTTTGCCCCAACCATCAGATGTGAGTTTTCAAAGTGTAAATAAGATCTGATTGGTTGGGGACAAATTAGCTACCATTTTAACGATAAGAACTTTTTTGAATAACCCTGATAGTACTTCACAGTGTGCACAAAAAATAATTAGTTAATACATTATAAAGGCAACTTTATTTAGGGTGTCAATCATTAATAAAGAGTTTTTTCTTTAAAAAAAAATATATAGAATTATTTGGCATGCATATGCAAATATTTATTAACCATTTAACAAAAGGGAGGACAGAACTAATGACATTTGGTCTTAAAGGAAAACTTTAAGGTTAGAATTTAAAACTCTGGTGGAGTGATACAAGGTACTAAATCCCTTCTTCCCAGTTTTTTCCTGGTGATCCTACTCCTGTGTGGTCATATGCTTTTATGGTCCATCGGAATCTGTCATATTATTAATTCATGGAGTGTAAGCTATATTTAATTCAACCTCCCATCCTCTACAAAGTAGCTTCTGAACACTGAGTTGGCCATACGCTACAACTTAAGCTGGGTTCACACAGTAAAGATGTTTGAAAGATGAACAGACAGGATTGCCAATTCCAATCCTCATTTTTCAAAAATCAGGGAACACACAGAACATAGCTTTTCTCCTATACATAGCATAGGGAGAATGCTCGGAGAGTGGGTTCCCCACGACCGCTGCTGACTCCCCTATAGGAGACTACCGCAGCTGAGGGAAATTTTAGGTATTCCCAACGACCACAAGGCCGATGGGAATATTGGGGACTGCACACACTGCCGATAAGTCCCTTAAACGTTGGAACTAATGGTATCAGGGTTTTATCGTTAGTATGATGTACCTAGCTTTACCTTCCGACACTTCCTGACAATATTTTGACTTTTATTTTGATCATTTTGCAATGTAATATCAATCTTAATTACAATCCTTGCAAACATGATCTGGACCAAATCGGATTAATGTGAAGGTACTGTATGGTCACCCCTAACTCATGGTAATATATACAGGGAGATTTCAATAAAGTTACTTATAATTTAAAATGGTGTCTATTTTGCCCCACCACATCAGATGTTAGCTTTCAAATGTTAAATAAGGTCTGATTGGTTGGGGGCAAAATTATCACCATTTTAAACGATAAGAACTTTTATTGAATTACCCTGATCGTTTACCTGCCTAATTTGTTCAAGACCAAATTCCTGCGTTTGTATTTCTAAATGTATAAGATGAACATTGTGGATGGGAAAATAGTCAGGTTTAGTTAAAATGAAGAATGGTTGATCAGGCACCAAAGACCTTCAAATTATTTAAAAATCCTTTTCAACTGTACCACAGTATATTCATAACCATGTAGTTGCTTGGCGTCTTTCAAAGTAAATTTCAAAGATATTTTCTTTTTTAGACCGACTGAGTATCCTGAGATAACGTTGTTTGAAGAGGTTGGAACTAATCCAATTGCCTTAGTAATAAACTGATAGGTCTCAAATATGCTATCCCCGTAGAATAAGGAAAGTAATATGTACATTCTATTGAAATTTACATGCAATTTACATCATAAATGGCTTTTTTCATGATTTTATCTTACAATCTTCTTGTAACTTGGATAATGATCATTTTCAAGTTTTTTTAATGGCTTTGTGTTCACTATAATATAAAGCATTGCTGTCTAGCACTTTAGTTAACTTTTTAAATTAACTGGGAGATCTTTTGTAGGACATATTTATATTTGATTTCATAATGGCAACAAATACACAAGAAAGTAAAATACCATATTAAACGCTATCACCCTTTAATTTCTGGAGGTGAATCAGTCTGCATAATTTGTATTAACACAGCAAGAAAGATGCTGCTCCCCCCAACAATCAAATGACACAATAAAACATAATAAATAAAATATGCTCAAAACTACTTACAGGCAAATAATATCTTAGTCTGCCACAAACGGCAAACACTATACCATATATAAATATTTATATATAATATATATAGATATATTATTTAAAATAGAGAACTAAAATGAAACATGACATGAAGATAAGGCGAAATCCCCATCAGCAATGTAGCTGGTAAGAAAAACCTTCACAGTCCCAAAACCGGGGAAGGGGGGGGCGGATTACTGACATCACTTTCTTCAACTTTCACAGGGAAATTTAAGAAGGCAATCCAGGGTGCTTAATTGGTTCCTTATTTTCTCACTGTCTCCCTTTATGATACATAACTGCAAACTAATAATTCATGCAAGTAAAGTAGGCCTACTGTTTTGTTTTGTTTTGTTCAGACTTAAAGTTTGAAAACTGGCACAGAACACTAAAAGAAAACACGACAGGACAAATTACTTTATGATCTTGAAATAAGAGACGTATTAAATTGTGTTTTTAAGTTGATTTTACTTGTTGCCAATAAGTTGTTTAAAAATAAAAAAAACATTTTAAAGGTTGACTTGTGAAATAAACATAACGTGAGAAATCTGCCCCCAGGAAAAATTAAACTAGCCCACACCAGATAAAAGGGTAAGTTTAATATAATCAAGTATATAATCGTGATTATATTGGTAATGAGCTACACCCATAACCCTTATTTTTCCTTTCTGATTAATAATGTAATAAACATGTGTTTATAAGTTTGAGGCGCTTATGTCTGTGTATGATATCTTGACTAATTCTACTGTTCAAGTTGAACTGATGATTAAATAATAATGGCTGCCAACAAAGCCTAGAGATAAACGAACCTGGTGAGTTTCGTCTGGATTTTAACATTTTCAAACAGAAAAATCTGCGGATTTTTCCAATTAGCCAGTTCCCGAAATGGAAACCTGGTTTGTTGAGGAAAGTGGTGTAAAGCTTTTACATTGTTAAGAAGAAAACCTGTGGTTTGCACAGACATACAGTGTCTGTGCATTAAATAATTAATACATAAAATGGTAAGCTTAACTATAATTATCAAAGGGGCTCCTATGTTATTGCTTACAGTATGCCTTGAACAAATGAAGAACAGATTACAATGGCTTGATAACATTTCTATATTATTGAGATGACAATGGTTGCCATTGAATTTAGATATTTTTTGATCTCAGTGTAAGAATTTGTGTTTTAAACAGAAGATTTATTATAATCTATGTTTTTCAATCACTGCTACTGAATATACATATTCTATTCATAGTATATTTTCACATTTCTCCATGTTATAGCCTTTGATCTCTAAAATATAAAGGCGAATGCTATTTTTATAAGAAATCTTTTGAACAAAAGGCTAGATCTGCAATTTCTTGTCATAACTAAAAATGTAACTGGCACCATAAAATGGAGGTTTGTTTTAATGATTCTTACTTGGTGTGGAGTATAATTTTATTTATATAGTGCACTTGGATACGCAGTGCTGTACATTATAAAATACAGAAGTATAAAAACGGGGATAAATGCAGACAATTAAATACATAAATAAAGTTTCAAAGGTTAAGATACATAAAAATTGAGTGTGGTGAGCCGTACATATTAGGAAAGAGATCCCTGCCCACACGGGGAAACGATTTGTCCCGATCGTGCGAAGGGAACCGCAAAATCGTTGGGATTTCCCAACAGGCCCGATCGTCCATTCCAGATAAACAGGTGCCAAGCTTGGTCGAACCTGCCCTGCACACGCAAGTGAAGAGAGAGAGTTCCAAAGGTATGGAGCAAGAGAGAATGCTGCTTCCTACCTTACTTAAGGAGAACTAAACCCAAAATACGAAGGCACCTCCATAGACTCTATAACAGTCCCTTAGTAAAAACCATTTATCTCTCACTCTCTGAATTCAGCCTCTTAGTGTAGAAATCATTATAGAAATTTCTGAGTATGGCAATCTATGATGTCATGGCGGCTTCTAGTGTTGCCTCTTCCTGGTGGTCCAGTTAACAAAACTCTTCTGCACTGCAACTAGCTACCTTGTGTTTGGTTGTTACTATCCCCTTTATGCTAACGCATGTACAATTAAACTTAGAGTCCCCACCTGCCAGTTGTCTCCCAGCCATCCATCAGATGCAATGAATATTATTAGCAGATTTTTACTGCTCAACAAGAGGCGGGGGAGTGTTAGCATCTTTAATATGTATTTAGGAAGCAACTTGTTAACCCTTTCTATTTGTGAACATTTCTGCAAGAGACTGTCAGCTCATTTACCCAGACTCGCGGGGGCAGATATATGGCGTTAAGAGTTGTGAGAGCCGGTTCGCTGCCGGTTTTAAGCGTGTCTGTAACGCCATATAGCGTTGATGCAGGGGTTATACAAAAAATCACCACCCCCGCACATACAATACAATACAATACCATTTGTAAAGTGCTTTTCTCCTGAAGGACTAAAAACACATCCGACCCTCGCGATTTAATATCGCTTTTGCGCTGGTTTAAGCTCAGGATTTTAACTCCAGAAACCTTACCGGGATTTACCCACATTTGCAAAACGTAATATTGAATCTCGAATAGACATTTACCCACAGTGATATCGGCTCTGGGTAAATTAGCCTGTTGTCTGTGTACCTGTTTATTTCTGCACTCTACCACCTTTATATTAGTGTGTTGTGTTTCTGCAATGTAATTAAGGGCTAGGCCACACGGCAGCGTTTTTCTGCGTTTTGCGCATGCTTATTTTCAGATCATTGAAAATGTGGCAAGGCACCGAAAATGCACGTTTCTTGGGGCGTTCGATTGCAATTTGCTTTCCCGCATTTTTATCGCCAATCGCATGCATTTTTCTATTTAGATTGAAAAAACACAAGAAATCACACACAAAATCGCATGCGATTCGATCCATGTGCGATTGCGTTTGCGCGCCTAGGGCACAGCCACACTGCAACACACTAAATTGCACGTCGGTTTCATGTTTGCGATTTGTCACTTTTCATTCTGAAAATGAATGCAATTGCAAGATTGCAAGTTTTGGGGGCATTGCTGCGATTTCAATACAATTTGAAAATCACAATCGCCTGAAAAATGCACTTGTGTGGCCTAGCCCTTAGAAGGGTAACGAAAGCTGCATGATTCAGTTTGCTACAGCATGTATTTAATGCAATGTACCTTAGCTTTGGGCCGCAGGTAAATTTCCTGAGGCTGTGGCCCCACTTAAGTGCAAGGGAGGATGTCCTTTTTTGCAATAATGCGCGATCATGCCGCTTCCTTCGAATGGTGGTTGCACTTCCACAATTGGACCCCTAGCAAGCGCATGCATACAGACCCAAAAATGGTGATCGCATGTACTCCATAGCACACTGAAACGCATTGCATGTAGTGGGCGGTCCCATAGGCTATTACATGCTTATTACATGCCTATTACATGCCTGCACTCCCACTAGCCACATCGGGAACGCAAACCGCAATTCAAAACCGTGCTATGGGGCTAGCCAAAGAACTAAAGGGAAGGTGGCAACCCACATGAGAACCACTTTACAACAAGGTACACTTATAAAAACAAAACAGCTCCAAAACTGCAGGTGCAGCATATTGAACTTGACCATGGTCTTATGTGTCTGTCTGTCTATCTATCTATCTATCTATCTATCTATCTATCTGTCTGTCTGTCTGTCTGTCTGTCTGTCTGTCTGTCTATCTATCTATCTATCTATCTGTGTTTGCCCATCTGAATATTTCTCTGTATATCTGTCTGTCTATCCATCTGTGTCCACGCTTTGTCTTTGTCAATTGAATCTCCTGAAGATAATTGGAGTTTTTGTCTATGAGGAGCACCCACAAAGACGATAATGAGCAGGCAGGATATCCCAGACAGATTAATAGCAAAAGAAATCCACCAGACATTTTCCTTGGTTTGTCATATATTGTATAGAAAAAGTCCAATATTATTAAATAATAATATTTAATTTTTTCAAAAATTATGTGGTATTAACATCTTGAAAAGGAGCTGATGTGGGAGCTGACTTGACAAGCAAAGTATTGTAAGTAAATCTTACAATCCTGAAATATTGTGATGGATCAGAAGAGATTATTCTATAAATTAGAGAAGAATACTTATGAGTCAGCAAGATTATATAGGGCTGTGCCCATACTACAGGATTTGGTATCTATGATATGGTTGATAGAAACCTATATCACTCAAGGCATCTGATATGATACATTAAATTCCACTAAGTGTTTGATTAATTTCCACATAACAAATTGATGCATAAAATTGGATCAGTAGGACGACAGAAAATATTTATACTCTAGAAAAACTCATAACACATAAACACAAAACAACATAACACTGATCTCAATTTTTACATTTCCTTGATATCCTTACAGAAAGATTTAACCACTGGCATAATGGGCAAGCGGATGGTGGACTACATTCAGCATGGATAAAGGGGAGGTCATGCACTGGGCACATATAATCTAAGTATATACCTTATTATCTAAAATAATGTACTGTACCTGAAACATGGGTTGAAATAAGATTACGTCTATGTATAAGTCATTCTATACTTATCATGAAAACATATAAGTAAAGTAAAGTAGGCCAGCCAACATCTTTATATTTAAAAAGTGCTACCTTGGGGGGTATATTTGAATAAAGAAAATGTGTCTAATTTGCACTGAACCAAGGACAATGACAGAGAACAATCATTATAATAATAAAGCAAGGGTATTGCATTTCCAGGAAACCACAAACAAGGACATATAATCGCAAGGACTAAACCACTTAATTTATCATTAAGTTATATTTTCAGAGGGAAAGCAATGTCGATAATCTTTGAAATTATGGCTCCAGTAATTATAAGCAAGAACAAACAGATAATTATCTGTTAATCTTATCTAGCAATACAGAGCCTTCAAATGGCAATTCATTTTAAAACAGAAAGATACTCATAACACACAAACACACACATTTGCACACATCATCTAATTTTAGCACTCACATTTAATTTCAATTGAAACATTGTAGTGTCCTCTATATAGCACCATACTTGCAAGCGCCCCTACATACAATACAGACATTATTCTTTTAAGAATAGAGCTGTGAAATGTTTCATGCAATGCAGATAGTATTTGTGCTTTTTTGGTGATTTGGTGATATGGTTTTCAATGGCTCTACAGCTTCTTCTCTACGGACACAGTCATAAAGAAAACAGACATCTGGACACAGATACCCATTTGCCACTTGCGTGCCGCTGTGGAAGTAAGATGCTTACTCAGCTGTAGGTAATTGAAATGTTAATCCCCAGCAAAAGAACTGTAAAACCAGGGCGGACGTTTATGAAAAAATCATTCCAATTTTATAGCTATCACATACTGGAATCTGTTCAATAAGAGATAAAATGCTTCAATACAATCTGCCATTGGCTGACTCTTGCTCATCTACTGTGACATAACTAGTTAGGTGCTTTAAAAATCTTTGAAAAAATGGCATTTACCCATTATACTACATTGGTATCAAATATTTTCTAGGTTTTGATATGATAGTCCCAGGATTTAAGCTAAAGTCCTGTCATTTGCAGGTGTGAGGAGGAGATAAGAGTTATTAGTTTCTGCAATTGCTGTAGAACGGTTTTGTCCAACCTGAATTAGATTTACATTGTAGCAAAAACAAATCTGAAAATCAATAAATTTAGTGCAACACAAAATGTAAATGCGCTGATGTCAAGAGCCTCTTCTCTCCAATCTTGATACCTAGTTAAACATTAATTTGGATAAAGTTGCCTATTCTTGGTCAAAAATTTTCTCCTCCTGCTCTTAATAGTGTGAATGGGGTTATTGAGAACATAGGACTTCATCATTGGAACTTCAAATCAAATAATACGCCTTGTTTAGGCAGACAGAGAAAAAAAGAAAAGGGGGAGGAGTATGGTTTATGCTAAAAAGAATTGAAGCCAATTTAAAAGAAGAGATAACTGGCGATATGGATGTTAAGTGGAGGCAATAAGGGTGAAATTAGGCAACAGGAGAGGGGGTAACGTAATTGTTGGTGTCTGCTATAAGCCCCAATGCTAGCAGAACGGAAGTGTGTCAGTTTCATATGCGTTGGCAAGGGCTGCAAGTTTGGGGATGTTGCTCATTATGGGGGACTTAATTACCCTGACATTAATTGGTTTAGTGAACTGCCATCACAGAAAATGAGTTTCTGAATGTGCTGCAGGATAATCTTCTCTCACAGGTGGTTGAAGTTCCTACTAGAAAAGGAGCTCTGTGGGATCTGGTAATATCTAACATCATGGAGCACATTATAGATATAAAGGTAACTGGAGGCTTAGGGATATGACCATGAAATGTGTCGTTGGACTTTGTTATCGAAAGAAAAGTTGTGAGGGTTAACAAAGCTTTTAATTTCGGGAAGGGCAAATTTTCCCAGGTTAAAAGTAACTCTTCAGAATTGTCAACTGAGATAATGTATTATCGTAAAGGTACTAAACAGAATGGACTGTGTTCAAGGAGTTTTACCAGTTCACATCAAATTTTATACCCTTGGGAAATAAATGTAAAAAAAATAAATCCCACCCATTGGTGCTGAAATTTGATGTAAAGAGGCAAATGGAAAGGTAAAAAAGGCATTTAAAACCTTTAAGGCAGAGGGAACGGAAAGGGCCTTAGGATTATAAAAACTGTAACAAGGAGTGTAAAAAGCAATCAAACTAGCTAAAATAATAATGAAGTTAGGATAGCTGAACAAAGCATCACTAGCCTAATATATTTTTAAAGTAATTGTAAGAAATGTGAGGACTGTGAATGTGGCCCCATAATAATGGGATAAGTGGTTTACGGAGGATGGTGATAAAACAAATGTCTTGAATATTTTTTTATCCTCTGTATGTATACCCTATAGAAGATCCAAGTACAGATATCATAGCGTATAGTAGCAATAATGGTATAAAATATTCAGTGCACTTTGGTTAACCGAGGATTGGTACAGAAAGAACTAAATAAGGTTAATATTAATAAATCTCCTGGACCGGATAAAATACACCATTGGGTACTAGGGAGTAAGTTCGTTTATTCAGACCATTGTTTCTTATTTTTGCAGATTTCCCTCATGTCCGGGGTGTGCCTCTGGATTGGAAAAATGCTGATGTTATTCCAATATTCAAAAAGGGTATGTCGTTCAGAGCCATGTAATTTCAAGGCCTATAAGTTTAACTTCAGTGGTGGGGAGATACTGAAAGTTTAAATAGGGAACATGTTCTGAGTATGTTTCAAGGACTGACATTATAAGTAGTAACCAGTAACTTGCTTGGCTTTATGAGGAAGTAAGTAGAAATTTAGACTATGGCTAGCAGTAGATGTAGTTTACTTGGATTTTGCAAAAGTTTTTGATACGTCCCCCGTAGGCGACTATGTATCAGCTATGGTTCTGTTGTCTGGGGAGGCACATTTGTACATGGATAGAAAATTGATTAATGATATGCAACAGTAGTTGTTAATGGGGCTTCATCATTATGGACTAAAGTGCTAAGCGCCACAGGTTCTGTGTTGGGGCCACTTCTATTTAATCTATTTATTAATATTTTGAAAGTGGGTATGTCAGTAGGTTTCTGTGTTTGCTGACCACACAAACTGTGGGTGTTTATTTTTCATTTCTTTTTATATTTGACGATCCTATGGATCAAATTTTAGGCAGCATCATGGAGGGGTAAAAGGTTAGATGTACTTTGTCTTTACTTAACCCCTTCTATTATGTTAAAAATCAAACCTTGTAAATTTTATTTTAGACTTTTTCTTTATTTCAAGATAGAGTGCATCTAACAACAGGACAAAATCAATTTCAGTTTTATGGAAACCAAGTGTATTGTAAAATCTATGCTGCACCATCTAGAATTTGGCAATTCCCCTTTCTAAATACCGGTGGGTTATATAATATGAAAAACTGCATAATGATTCAGCAGGATTGTGCAGATGTAATCACAGTGGATGAAGAATGCAGAACTATATTTGCTGAGCTATCTTTTGTGTACCAGAGATGAACATAAGCCTCTTTCTTAGCAGAAACACGCATGGACATATTGTCAAAGCGAATGTTAGACTTTGAGTGCCTTAAACTTAAAGTTTTGAAACTTTAAAACTCAATGTCAAACAGTTATTGAACCCATTGTAATACTCCTAGAAAACAAGAACGTATAATTAAATTACCATTGCATATTTTAAATGAGTGCTATGAAAATGCAGCTATATTTTTATCCAACAATAATTTAAAATGTTATAGCTTCAAAGACAATTCAGGAAAAACTGATTATTTGAAAGTGTGGAATACAACAATCTGTGAACAGTTATATAAAAAAATGATTTACTTCAGAGAATAATTATAATTATATGGAAAAACCAATTTCGTTTTTCAAAACATTAGGTAGGCTAGCCATATACTGTTCACAAGTTAAATAATATAGGGTATAAGGGCCCAAATGTGTTAGGTGGGATTTTAATTTTTTTTAAATAATAAAACAATGTCACTTTATTTCCTTAGTATGCCATTTAATTCAACGAATTTAAGGCACATATCAAGGTATGGTATAGGGGTGGGTTGGTAGAAGAGCAACATGGAATGTAATCACATGTTTGCCTAAATACACTTGATTCCTACAAGTGAATGTGTTGTGGGAGTTGTACAGTGTCACATGTATTTTTACATACTATAGAGATGTGAACTTATCCTTAAGACCTGCACTGCTTTCTGTAGGCAACCAGTACTAGGGTTAGCTCAATAATTTCTCCCATTGAGAAACATTGGTGAGGTAAGCCTCTCTTCTAGAAGACTAGTGGGTTAGTTTAAACAAAGTGAATTTTGAAATGGATGGTACTGAGATTTAGAGTTATATCCATTTTTACAAATCCAATCAATTGCCTTATTGACTTTGTGGTTTACCTTGTGACCAGTATGTATATTTACTGTGAGTGTCATTAAGCCTCCTAAAACCAAAAATTTGCCTCAGCTATACTGTATTATCATCCCACACATACAGAAAAGAACTATAGTCACAATCCCAACATCGCTAGGGCTTCGCCAAGAGCCGTATGTGTGTGGGAAAACTGTAGGGCCATTACTTAGTCTAAATTCAACTGTACTTCTAATACCAGGCCTAGAAAGCAAAACTGCTTTAATGCTCTTTCATTCTCTCTCACAGATTACAATTACTTGTGTGGATTAATTAATGCAAATCACTAGTACAATTTACTTTGAAAAAGCCAATGATGAAGAAAAGTTTTGAGGTTTCCAGAAACATTATAATTTCCTTAAATTTTGATGAAACCCTAAATACAAATTAACATGTGCAACATCAATGCATAAAATATTTGCTTTCTTCAAAAAAGCCAAATGTTCTGGCTTTGGTTAAAAAAACATGAATTTTTATAGAAAACAAAATGCTTTTTACAAAGAAAACAATAGACTGAGCCTTGTACTGTTACCCCACATTTTTACATATATAGGTTCAGTGCCATATTTGATGATGGTCTTTAAGGAAGAATTAAACCCATAAGTAACACACATATGCAGCACAGATGTCAGTGACAGATCACTTCTTTACTTTAACTGTCATAAGTTCTTTATTATGCCAGAGGATATGTGTTCTGAATTGAAGCCAATTTATGTAATGCCAATCTCGTCCAAACAAAACAGAAATATATACATAGCTTGTACTGAAAGGCATTTCAATTTAGTTTATCTATCTTAAGCATAGTTCCAGCAAAACTAATGGCAGTCAAAGAAATGTATGCATCAAAACTATAACTGCAGCCTTGGCAGGCTCAGTTTGAAAAAGACATCAGTATTTACATGAACCTTGTTTACTCAGAGCCACTAATCTACACCAGTCCCTTTGCTATGTATAACAACAACACCTTTTCCAAGTGAAGATACTGGTTGTTATTGTTCAATGCCAGTTTATCATTTCTGGCATTAATCATTTCTTTTGGAAGACCTGTCACAAATACATATACCAAGTTAGATCCATTCTTATTATTTTGACAGGCAAGACAAAAAAACCTTATTCATTTCTAGCTACCAAACTCTTTGCCATAATATCTTTAAAATGGCAGGTAATAACATATGAAATGTAATTGAGTCAGCGGAGGTCTGAGACCACCAAATCATTTTCCTACAAATAATCTTTGCTGTTAGCTGTCAAGAGCTATATATTTAAATTAATCAATCAGCATTCACGCTTCTACCCATAATTAAGAAAGAGTAATAATAATAAAAGGTAGAAACAGAAATCAAGCCAACTTTTGAATATGCCTGAGCCTAACACTGAATGTATAGTGTGATAGATAGATAGATAGATAGATAGATAGATAGATAGATAGATAGATAGATAGATAGATAGATAGATAGAATTGTTCCCACACTGGCCTATGGGGAGATTCACTCTATGCAAATCACAGAACAGTGATAGAGCCGGGTACACACCAGTTTTGCTGATTGGATTTTGATGGCTCGTTATGGTAAATAATATATAAATATATATATATATATATATATATATATATATATATATATATATATATAATCTATATATAATTATAACACAAGAATGTCGGCAGCACTCCGTAGCAATGAGATACACATGGTGCAGCTTCAACACAGGCTCCGCAGTCCTGCCAATATTCAATAGCACATAGAAACGAAGCAGCACTCCTCCATATAAAACACGTTTGTCTTTATTGGATCTTGTCACATGTTCACACCAGCAACGTTTCGGGCGTCACAGCGCGCCTTTCTCAGTAACATGGGACTTGTTGAACATGTGACAAGATCCAATAAAGACAACGTGTTTTATATGGAGGAGTGCTGCTTCGTTTCTATGTGCTATTATATATATTTTAATTTGTGTGTATATTATATATATATATATATACAATTATGTATGTATTAATTATGTAAAAAAATAAACTTTTATTAAATAAACAATATCACTACACAGCTCACTCAAAGCATTTCAACCAGTCCCAGGTTGTCATCAGGATGCCTATATGTATATCCACAATGTGGGAACTCACACTGCTTAAATGCTATCAGTAATGATAAATAAATACCCTGGTGCTACCATTTAATTCATATACAAGTGCAATAAAGTCCATTGCACACATAGGGATTTGTGCATGAACTTGTTGGCACATATGAATTGTAGATTATTGGTAGGTTTTTTATATTATATTTTTATTACAACCCTCTATTGGCCATTGGAATTTAGTTATAAGTTTATAACTGTCACCAAATATACTTAAATATACCTTTCGAATGATTTTTTTTAGGATTATCCAAGCGCTTTAAGTACAGAAATTTCTTTAAATCTCATTTAAAAGTCTACATTTCTCTGCATGAGCACATTGTTTCTAGTAAATAAACATTAAATGATATATTTTTTACCACCTTTATCTGTTAATTTAGCAGGTGCTAAAACTTCCCCTTTAATCAACTGCCACCCTCCCTCCTATACCAGTCAAGCTCCCCCCCCCTCATCATTGTCACTTGGTTGAAAAAGTAGGTCTGAGCTTCCCGGTAAGTCATGTTTAGTTTTTTACCTTCTTGTATTGGTCCATTTTCCACTGTAAATACCATATTGTTTTCCGTTTTGTGTGACATTTCACATTTACACCACGAGACTGACAATTCATTTCTCTAAAACAAAAAGAAGGAAATGGTCTATGGTGGTATCATTTTTAAGACACAGGGATAATTACGAAAACAGGAGGAAATTTATTAGAAAAGCAGCTAAAGGTGTGTGTATTTTTTTACACACTTACACAATCTCCATGATTAGGGTGTATTTTGGGGGAACACACTTAAAATGTGTCTATGTTTAGAACAAATTGGACAGTGATTGCTGAAGAAAACACATTTGTTAGTCCAATGCCACATAAAAGGGTTGACTTTTTAATGTCTGCTGAGGACTTGGTCTAAAAACGCCAAAATAGAATAATAGTAACATAATATGAATTGGATTCATTTCAGACAATACAGCACTGGAGCTCTCTGCACATTGTGCTTTCTGTGCTTTGTTTATTAGGGACCCAAGTGATGCTGAAATAACATTTATGGAAATGTTAACCCTAAAGCAGTCTTTCTATTTATTAAAGTTTTCATTCTGATCTCAAGCTCACTGGCAGTTTAAAAAATACCCTTTATAAAAATCATTTGATTTTCCAGCACTTACTGACACATTTTCCAAAACACTCTTTCTGAAACAAAACTGTTGTATCCCTTTAATCCCCATGCAAGCAAGTAGCAAGGACTGGCAGAGGCATACACAGTAAGGCTCATAGTAGTGATCCTTCTGACTTAATTACTATGTGGTTTGCCCCAGAAGCATGCACATTCCTAAAATCCTTTATACCGTTCCTGTTCCTATACAACTGCAAATTCACAAATTAGTAAGCGGGATTATTAAACAGCAATTTATTTCTTTAGTAAGAGCACCATTTGATATTGTAAACCCCATAAAAAAACATTTCTTTATCCTAACACATTTTGTGTATCTGTAATTTCTGCATGTTGTCATTACACCTATTCTGACGCTGTAAATTGTAAATGGAAATAAGGCTGTTCAATGCTTTGGTTCTAAGAGGCCAGTTTAAATAAACATTATGAAGAAAAAACAACTGTCACCTATTCAAGTCATGTTACTGTGTTGTTCAAAATATAAAACTACTTTTAAAAAATTCCTTACCGAATACTAACTGCAAAAATCTCGATATTTTAAACATGGTTATGCAGATGTGGCCCTCTACTGTTCTAACTGACTCAATATTGAAGATAATGTCAGATTCTGCATGTAGGACTGTGCTATCAAATATTCTCTCAACAAAAATAAGCTTATGGATCAGGGTGAAAGTTAATCTAGGGACAGACGTGCAATTGCGCATGGCCGACAATTTGTTTGTATAGGGGTGTTTGGTTGTGCTTCATTGTTATTTCACTGGGTCAGATCGCTAAAATCGAACATTCCTACAGGAATGAATTGTTGGCAGAAAGACGTTTTTATGTGTTTGGGTGTCACAACGCAACTCTGTACCTAGCTTTACATCTGAGCTTGTATCATTGGGCTTTAATTAAGTGATGAAGCATGGAGGATCACTTTCTTCTTTTTACAGATATTCAAATGTATTATAAAGTGCACTGCAGTCTTCTAAGGAATTCAAGGATACATTCGTCAAAACGGAAAATATTATCTACTTCTGCCCTTAAACCCTGCCCACAGTACCATTCCTTTCTCATCGTTTCAGCTCAAATTCAGTATACACCTGCAAAGTGAGAGATCAGTTATCATAATATACTGTAAATGTGAAACTCTTCTCTATTAATATTAATAAATTCATTTTTTCTGTAACAAGTTATTAACCATAAAATAAAACTATTTTCTTTTATAAAAGAAACTTTTCTAAAAAATGTGTCTAATCCTTGAATGATTTTGAAGTCCGTCCTTTAAAAAGGAATCTTAGGTCATTTAAAACCTCCATGTTATTGTAACATCTGTTTGCACTACAGTTTCTCTTGGCAATTTGGCACATTAGATTTCTAGATATCTAATAAATATTGTAATGTTTTTACATTGAATCAAATTTCTAATGGATATAAAGCAAACATAGGGAAACTTATTTTATCCAATGCAAGGATATATGACATAAAGTGATATAACTGTTGGCGTTAGAACCGATTTATTCAAATTATAATAAACCAGACTTCACTTGGAAAGCGTTCATAAGAAGCTGATTATTTTAAAGCTTTCACAAATCAAGAGACATTAAAAGTTCTTCAGACACAAACACTAATGCAGTAAAATATTCTTATGTGTCAACAACTGGAAATAACTCCAATAATAGACGCAAAGTATATAAAAAATCTTTTACCTACAAAAAGCCTATGCACACTTGTCAACTGCATACATTCAATCATTGCTGATGTCAAGGTACAAATGTTTTTTGGCAGTTAATTGTCCCCACATTATATTTAAATTGTATCACTGCGTCTCATGTCTAATGTTTGCAATGTTTATAATCCCAACTTACATAATTATGTTTTCACATATGATTCATGTATATGTATATCTTGCTCCAAATAATTGTCAGGCTCCTTAATCCAAACTTGCATTAAAGGCACTACTCCCATAATACCGTATTAATAAATACTCATAGACTCGAAAATTGCTATTTTTAAACGAGCTACCTATATTGAGGAATGCAGGACTGTCTG
This sequence comes from Hymenochirus boettgeri, assembly GCA_019447015.1. Taxonomy (NCBI): domain Eukaryota; kingdom Metazoa; phylum Chordata; class Amphibia; order Anura; family Pipidae; genus Hymenochirus; species Hymenochirus boettgeri. The sequence goes on from CM033471.1 coordinate 64,649,581, forward strand.
TTGACGTTATAGCCCACAAAAACACTTGTGCAGATAGAGGTCAGTGCTTACTTGAAATTGCATCACTAAAATATCCATCTATGCACTTGCGATTCACCCTTTGGGACGAATTTCTCATTTACCACAAAGGCTCCTATCATAACTGTTTCATATCAAGAAGTGCTTCTGGTTTTCAGGTTACCAGCAGAATTCACATTAAGTTCTCTTTTTTTAACCTTCCCTTTGGACTTACAAAAGCCTTCTGTGTGTATCAGCTTTTCATGGATCTCATAGACTGTTACTGTATGTATAGCAATATTTCAGCATTACAATGTGTATAAATACTCTAGCCTCCTGTTTACTACACTAATTATACGACCCTAATAAGCTTATTAATTTCAAATCTACCACAAAGCGTTTACTAGCAATCTTAAGCTTATTCACTCCTTACGACATTAGTTAGCTTAGCGTGATTATATTTTAAGTGCATTACATTTCAATTAATCCTGCAGTCTATTAGACTTGATCAGATTCACACAGATTTGCAGCGTCTTACTGAGTTCACTTTAGTCCCATTAACGCTTTCAACGGAAGTAGTCATTTAAAGCCATAATCAATGCTATGGGAATTAGATGCCCGAAGATCTAGTTCTTAAGAATTAACCACAAATACAAAGTTTATTGTTCCCAGTAAACAATCTCTCATGCAGGTAAAAGGTAACAGTCAGTTTGGGTTGTGCTCTGCTTTTCTTTTTCAATCCTAATACACTAGTTGCAAGCGTTCCTACATAGACATTATTTTCTCTGCACTCTAGCATCATCTACTGGAAAACCTATAAAAAGCTTCCCAAAGCATTGGCGGTGCATAATCGTGTTTTTGTGGTGAGTATCATGTGTTGGTTTTCGTAGTCATAGAAATACTATTTAAAAAGTCTAAATTATACATTGCATAGCAACAAAAAGAGCTACAGTTTGTCACAAGAATCAGGGTATTTTAAATATCTACAATTATAGAAACTACATACAAAGATATCCATCCTAAAATACCACATTTTTAATAATAAAGGGGTTTAAATGAATATCTTAAAGATTTCTGTTTAGTTTTTTTAGTGTATACCCAAACTATAAATGGAACGTGCACACACACTATCACTCACTATGAAACTCACTAAGAAACATATGTAAACATGGCTAACTATAACCTAGTAATTACATCCACGCATGCTGAAATATTATGCGAATGTGCTATGGATGTATATAAACTGTTATAGCTCGAAAATAAAGTGATTTGGGTCGAACATATTGTAGAGAGATTCCCCACCATTCCTTGGACTGTTTGGCATTGGTTACATTTTAATATATGCATTAATCCTCTCTCTCTCAAAAAAAGAGTATCCCAAGGTGCTTTTTGCTTATATGTGTTCTCTCCCAGGTTTATACTTTCCATAAAAAAAAAAGAAGAAAGAAAACACTTAGCGTTTCATGAAAGCAAGCCACAGAAGTGCAATTTTGTCTATGACCATCTGGGATGCCATTTGGCACAAGAGCAATTACAAATCTAATAACGAAAGGCGAGATCAACACTCACCAACTGATTTTAACGAAGGTTTCTTAAAATGCTTTGTTGGTTTGTTTAAAACATTGACTTGATCTCACAACAGTAAAATAACAGCCCAACAGATCATACAGTGTCTACAAACTTAAGGCAGGAAGAGCATGTCTTTTCTAAGTTACTTCCTCAAAGCATGTCATCATTAGAGTATAATCATATCACTTGCCCTGCAATTTTAAAAGGCTGATGGGATTGAAGAACAATGCAGGATATTCAGAGATGGAAAGAAGAAAATCAATGGTTGCCTCGAAATCGGATAATGAAGATACTTTTTGTGAGCAGTGCTAGCCTGGGTCAACTAAATTATCATCACATTATTGCAAGTGCCAGTAATCTATGTACACCCAGCTGCGTCTCCTGTCCAGCGCATACTGAATAAAGCAGCCCCCCCACCCCCCTACACACACCTCATACACACTTTTTTGGTATTGAAATCTCAGTGCTGGCAACACTACTGAATAAAAAATGCCATCTCTTCCAAAACCAAAGGCTTCTCAGCCAAATTCCTATGGCAACCTGTTCTGCTCCAATCTAAGTTTATCTGATCAACTTTTGTCTTTTTTTCATTGCAGTCTTAGAAAGGCTTCAATATGCCCAAATGGCACTTCCAGAGTAAACTTCATTTTACAATCAGCATTAACCTACTGCCCCCGTCATTACAGTATACAACTCATTTAAGATGAAATGTGAAAATTCTCCATTCGCAAGCTGCTTTATCTACATAAAAATAATTAACTGGATGGGTTTCTGTATAACAGACAGACACAAAAAAACACACAGCTATTGACTCATGGTTGAAATAAATTAGAAATTCCAATGTGGCGAGGCATTCAACAAAATCATGTAGAATATTGTACTGCAGCTGTAATTAAATACAATAGCTTTAAAATGCAGTCAAGAACCCAGTATTATTATATAAATCTATCTTCTATATATATCTATATATATAAATATATTTTGCAATGCTCCAAGGCAACTGTTTGCCAAGTATACAAAATCTGCAGTTTCAGTATTTCCCAATAACAAATGCCTGCTGTAGCCTGTGCAACTAGGCAAGAAGCGATAAGCATGAAATAAGCTGCCGGATATGGGAGGCAGATTTGAAAGAATTATCCTATCGTATCTTAAATAAATATTGTGGCTTTTCCCTCTCGGCAGGCAGGATGGTTCAGTGAAAAATGCATGATCGGTCTGCAAAATGTAGATAAAATAGGAAAAGCACTTCATATAGTCAGCGTCGATAGAAACCCTCACCTGTCTCAGCTGTAGGCTTCCTACCCTTGTTACAGACTGAAGCATCTCGGGCTATCCCTCAATCCACTATCCGTTATGCTCAGCACAGCGACTGTAAGTCCTTATGCTTGCAAGAAATGTAAGTGCCTTTTTTCCCTCTTTTCTCTCCTTCTCCTTTCCTTTTCCCTTTTCCTTCCTTTTTTCTCTTATGGTTCTTCCCCCTTATTTTGAGTCCCCTCTATGGGAGGTGAAAGGAAGCGATGTGACACCAGCTCAATCTTGTGCAAGAGTGAAAAGGCAGCAGAAAGGCTCTGAATCCAACTGAGCTTCACACATGATTAAAACCGCCTGAGAGGCTGCAATCTCTTGGCTACAGCACTACTAGGCGTGAGTACAAGAGAAAGAGGAAGGGGGACGAGTCAATGGAATGTGACAACATATTGTGAATCAAAAGACAGAATGCAACGCCAGAGATATAGGTACAGAAGGAAAGTCCACAAGCACAGAGGAGGTGGGAATGGAAAGGGGAGGGAAAAAAAAAAACACACCATACTATAAACGAGATACACGCACAGCTAAAGAACAAAAGCCATTTTTATTCTATAACAGTTCATTCCTCTAGCTATGAATTCCACTTTTATCCCCCCCCCCCTAATTTGCACACCATTCTGGAGCGTTCAGGTTTCTAACGGAAGATAATCACATATTATCCCCCCTCCCCTTATTTTGCCTGACATTTTAATGTGCAGTAGAGACTATCTGTGATTGTTTGGGAGTGTTTATTCTGCAATCAGATCACATTTTTTTTCAGGGAGACAAAATATCATAGTAATTTGCCAGTTGTGCATTCAGTATCATTTAAGTGACGGAAAGTTGTTTTGTGTGTGGTGTTTCTAAATTAAAATGAAGGTGTCTGGTACATATTTTGGCAGGATCTTCTTAATGCATTTATGGAAGAGTTGGAGAAATAATGAATAATAAACACTGAACACCAATGGTTAATTTTATTATCTCTCTGTAATGATTGTGATGTGTGTGTATGATAACATAACAATGAATCTACTAGAGGACACAATGCCCCTATAATGTTAACAATTACCCAATGCTGTTGGTCACATAGGCATACAATTGTGTTATGTTTTGGGGACTGCTGATGGTTTACAGTACCAGACTTTGGAAAACATACAGGATTTAGATTTTGGCTTTCTGCTTCCTCAAAACATTCACTTAACACGCATTCAAGAATGTCAGAAGCTCATTAAAAACACAAGACATGGAAAAATGGACAGATGCACAACATCCAAGCCTGTCAGACTTCATATAAAAGCTGCATGCATATTTCAGTTTAGCTTTGAAGCAAAATCACAATAGTGTACCATCGGGATGAATATCTATATAAAACATATTCATTAGGATTTTCAAAATTCAGACCTGTCAACTGTGCAAGATAAAATGAGGATCAGAAGGCTTTGGTTCCTACTTATTTAACCATACCCATAGAGCAGCATTGCTAGCCCCGTTTTCATCAGTGTCAACTAAAAAAATCAATCCAAACACTAATGTGCTGATATGTCATAAAAGTGGGGTCAGTAGTCTGCTGCTAGTGAGCAAAGAGACTATTAATGAAACTGCATAAATAATTGGACTGGATAATATGGAGCCTATCTGCTGTTGAGAAATACTACCCCTAATCTTAATCTAATATTATCTAGCTAAGCAAGCTGGGAGCTCATCATATAGAGGAGCCAGAAGGTGCATCTTAAGACTAGTTCCACAGGGAGTGATATTCGGCATGACTAGTATTTTGATTGATTGGTTCAAAATCATCCAGTGAATTAATGTTCAATTGGACATGTGGTAAATTTGGACTATACAATCAGTCACGGCATATGTTGGCCACATTGATTTGGAGTAAGCCTACATTTGACCTGTGTATACCTAGCCTAGGAGGGTAAAAAGAAGGGGTGGCAGAATACCTCATAAAAAAGGGGAATGGAATAAGATTTTAGGGCCAAACCTGTCTAAGTTTATAATGTTGTACCCCAAAGCTTATTATTTAGATGTACAGTGCAGTTCAACTACACCATACATACACCAAACACAATTAATGCATAACATACCCAACCAATCCAAACTCTCAAAACAATAATTATACTCACCTTCCCTCTGCTCCTCTTCCTTAGTCAGTACCTTCTACCCAGGGTGAGGACCTGAACCGCTAGGTCCTCACCCTGGTTCGCTAACTTGCCGCATATACTTGCACTCTGCTCCGTTGTGCCCTGTCCCCTCTCCCCATCGTCGACGAGGCCAATAGGAAGACAAGCTCTGCAATGAGCATGCCTTCCTATTGGCCTCGTTGCGTAAGGAGGGGGGATGGAGCCTACCGGAGCAGCATGTAAGTAAGTATATGCAAAAAGTTACGCAAACCCAGGGGTGAGACCTAGCGGTTCAGGTCCTAACCCTGGGTAGAAAGTACTGACTAAGGAAGAGGAGCGGAGGGAAGTGTATAATATCGTCCTTTAAGAACATGAAATAATGCAGTAACGCAAATTAATATAACGGTTTATGCACCATGGTGGTTTTTTTTTTGCCTTCCTCTGGATCAACAGTTAGGCAGGAAATGAGGATTTGCTAGATGGGTTGGACGGATGGACACTATGTCTTTATTCAACCTCAAATACTATACTATACTATACTATACTATACCATAGTCAGAATTCATGTAAACCTAGGGCATTGGTTCTCAAACATAGTCTGACTGGTGACACCTTGCCAATGCAAACATTCTTGTGGTAAACCTATAAGGCAATCAAGTGCCTTAATATCATAAACACTTCTGCTGTGTGCAATTTTGCTTTAACTGAATAGTGACATCTAAATGTGTGAATTCCATGGTTTAAAATCCCTCTTCCCAGTGCTATCTCATAGTGATTATTGAGCATGCTTGACTTCTCAGAAAGTCATGTCAGATGGAAGGAGGAGTCAGGGGGGGAGGGGAATGGGGAATACTTGTTGGAAAATGACAGTTGGAAAATATGAGTTAAAAGTTGTAGTTGGAACCTGTTCGGCGCCACACGCTTGTTTGGAAAGCAGGTACACACTTAACGATAAGCCCCAATACCGTCAGTTTCGGGCTTTATTGGTCCCGTGTGTACCTGCTTTAGAAGGGGGCATTGAGAGCAAGATCTCTGTGTTTGTGTATGAAACTAAACTACGCAGAGCTATGGAAACTTTAAATGATTGGAATTGCTGCAGATCTGGATGGATTATCAAAATGGGCACAGAGTGCAGATGATTATTAATGTTGAAAAATGTAAGGGGGCACACAATCCTTGTGCCACCTATACCAAATACACTCTGTGTTAAGTGAATCTCTAATGGAAAAGGATTTGGGGATTCTAGTAGATAACAGCACTTGGTTGTAGCAAACAATGCCACGACTAGAGCTGGTAAGATATTGTCTTGTATAACAAGGTTATAGATCCAACAGAAAAAAAATATTCTCCCTCTTACAGGCAAGGTAAGCCTCATTACTTACTAGGTAAGGCCTCATTTGTAATATGCATGATTTCCGTTTGGAATCCCATATACAAAGGGACATCTTGGAAATGGAAGGAGTTGAGAGAAGGGCAACTAAATTAATCAGGGGAATGGAGGGGCTTGAATATGCAGGCAATTAGACAAGTTAGGGCTTTTTACATTGGAGAGCGACGTTTGTGTGGGGATATGATAACCTTATACAAAATATTAATAGGCCATACATGAACTCCCTGGTGCATTGTTCACTAATAGGTCATATCAGAGGACTCCTTTAAGGTTGGAAGAAAAGAATTTCGTCTTCAGGTTAGGAAGTTTTCTTTACAGCAAGAATGGAAAACTGGTAATTAGGGATGGGCAAACTGCTAAAATCCGTTCTGGCTGCGGATTCGCAAATTTTCAAAAAATTTTGAAAATTTGCAGAAAAGCCCATTTAAAAATCCGCACAGATCTGCCTTAAAGGGCAAGTTCACCCTTTAAACAAGCTATCCCCCATCAAAATCTGTTTGGCCAATTTGAAGATACATACGTTTTCCAACATGCTTTTGCAGACCAGGAGCGGCTGACGTCACGAGAAAACGCCGCGGGACAAAGGGCTGTAAGTAAGGCTGCAAAAAAATTTTTTAAAAAAATTATCCGGCGTTTGGGTCTGGGCAGGGGTCCTCCATCACACCCTAAAGGATTTAACAATAAAAATGCAGAGGGACTGAGGATGAATCCGGATGGTGGGAGAGGGGTCCCAAAGAGGCTGAAGGCTCAATTGGATTACAGTGAGCTCTCCTTTTCTGCAAAAGGCATGTTGGATAAACTTTATAATTTTCAAATTGGCTGAACGGATTTTGATGGGGATTTTTTTGTTTTAAAGATAGATTTTTTTTTTTTAAGCTGTTTTTTTTTCTTGCCTTCTCTGTCAACTGTTAAGGCTCGTACACACGTGCGATTGCGGTCCCGATCCGTGACACACGATGATAACGCAAAACATTTCGGCCAATAATCGGCCTGTGTGTAGGCGCTTTATCGCCCGAAACAGTCGTTCGTTCAGGGATCGTTGAAGACCAACGTTGCAGATCTCAGAACAAATGTCCGTTTAGGCCGATAAATCGCCTGCACACGGGCCAATTATCGCCGAAACTTTGTGTAGTCACTTGGCGTCGCAGGTCGGGACCCACGATCGCACATGTGTCACACCTTTGGTAGGTTAAAGAGGAGGGTATAGATGAACGTATGTCTTATTCAACCTCAGTTACTTTGCTACTATGTAAATGGTGGGAAAGGAGTTTTATTGCATTCAGTACTGTGTATTTCTCACCTTAATGTTCATTTGTGAAAGAAATGAAAATCACTGGATGAACAGGCTTACTCTGGGCAATATTTATTAACATTTTTATCAGCAAAGTCTGATTCCCAATCTTTATTACTATCGCATTATCACTTTGCAGCTTCGGCATAAATGGTGACTGTGGCCGTGAAGTCTGCTGTCGATGGGGTCATTCCACGGGATTTCGAACTACAGCCTGGACTCCATTTACACCATCAAAAAACTACCATTTCTATCTTTTTTTCCAATCGAATACAGATTCTTTATAAATAAAAATCTATATATATTCTTTATAAATAAAAATCTATATAATACGGTTTTTGACTCTTTTAAAGAGGTACATTAGTTAGTTAATTGACTGTAAAGTTTACCCAACACTGGATTTTTAGGCAGACAGGTTTTAAATAGCGATGAACAAACAGGAAAAAAAGTATTGCATCATCAACTTTTGCACAATGGGTCCTATCCCTAACTAAGAAGGATTTCATGTTGTTTCCATACACTCACATCCCATCAAACATAATTGAAGCAAATGAACCTATTGGCCACTCCCCCTGACCCCACTCTTCCCTCTTTTCGATGGTCAAACTCCTGTTTTTTTTTTGTTGAAATTGATATTGATTCTGAATTTCAGGTTGGAATTCTGAATGTAACTGATTTCTGGGAAACAGGGTGTTCAAATCCCCAGTGTTTTTTGCATCCCTAGTGTTTAGTAATGAGTTGGCATTTCAGGTTCTGCAAAATCCACCTTCTTCCGATTTCTCACGCGATAATGGTCAGGCCACAATGCACAGTTCATGTCAATGTGGTGGCCACTTTGCATGTGCTGTTTTCGGAGCCCATGCAATCACCATTTTTTTGCGTATTGCATGCGCTGGATGACAGCGCAAATGGACAATAAGTGGGACTAAATCCGATGGCACTTTCTGTTATCTGAAAATTTAACATCACATTTGCCTCTCAGGTAGATTCCAATTTGGTCTTACCCCCATAATGACTTACCACACACATAAACCTGGTATACATATTCTGTGGTGGCTGCATGCAAAGTTATTAATTGCATACACCTCCCCAATTACTGTGATTAAGTATTGCTAACTCATTTTAAATGGTTTAGTGTGCATCTAAGATGGAAGTTTGTGGTTACCGCTCTCCATAAATTGCCTGTATGTTTTTTTTTATCTGGTAAAGCAGCTTAGGTATAGGATTTGCCATGGTCACTATATCAGAAATTTATACATTTCTCCCAGAATAAAGTAAAATGTTTCAACATACCACTTTATTTGCTTTATAGCATATATGTCATACCAAAAATTCCTTGTTTTCCTATCATAGCATATCTATCAAGATATACCATGACCTGAATGGGATATATTCTCATAACATGGCTTTCAATGAGAGCTTTAGTTTAATAAAGCATTATATATTAAATATTATGCAGAATATAGCAATAATCTTTCTTTAGTTCTTTAATCCAGAGAATTAGTGTGGATTTAATTGGCAAGAAATTCATTATAAAAAAAACAAGGTATTATAGATGTTTGTGAAGGTTCTCATTCATCCAGGTCATGGTATATCTGTTGTATTCAATTAGATCAACTGGACTTGAAATGTAGTTCTGAAGACGTTTCGCTAGTCATCCGACTGGCTTTCTCAATCAGAATAACTTTTGCCACAGATTCTTGTACAAGTCATTCTGAATTGAGAAAGCCAGTCGGATGACTATGCCATATTGGTTGTGTCCGCTTTTCCATGCACTTCCATAGACTTTTTTAGAAAAACGGACCAGAAAGAGTGAACGCAGGCATTATCAAAGCAACATATAACAGAGCTCACACGTGGGCCTATTTCCCATGATTACATTATAAATATAATGTCATGAACGGGCCGCAAAACGCAGCAATAACACACTAGTGGGGCCAAGCCCTTACCCTTTAACTACATAGCTCAAACAATGTTTCTAAAGCTGGCCATACATTATGATAGAATTTGTTCTGATTAAGGTCTGATTGGCTTTAAAATCTTTCGTCCAGTGGGTTCTAAATTGCAACAGTCCAGCTACGTTTCAAGGCCAGATTACCTTTATGATCGAGTTACAGTTAAGTTGTAAAGTGGATCTGAAAATCCTTTCAGGGAAAGTCACAGGAATGTTGCAATAATTACTAGTGTATGGGCATCTTTATCCATTAATTAAATGATACTGTTTATGGTTATGAAACAAAGAAATACATGACAGTTAATGAACTCAAGAATATTCAAACACCCCAGTTCAGTAAAACCTCTTTTTACCTCCATGACAAACCCACATTTACTAGGCAACGACGTTGCTTTGATACGTATTGCTACTGTATGATTAAATTCGGCACAAACTATATTATTACTAATCAGCAGGCTACTCTTTTAGGGAACTTGCATGTTACTGACTGTGGCGTTGTGTGGAAGTAGTCCCTCTCTTTTTGCCATGATACAGGACTTAACAATGAATTGCTTTATCGTTACCCACACTACTGCTAATCTAATGCAGTATTTGGGAGTGGTTAATATCACTGATTATAAATAAAGTTGTTCCCTGTTTTGGAAAAGTGTTTTTTTCTTCCAGACTTCGCCATGGTTTTTCTTTTTGGTGTGTTTATAATGAGACTAGGCTGAGGCCAATTGTAGCGCGTAAGAGCACTCCAAAAAGGGACACATAGCGTGCGTTTCTGGTACGCCTGTGCACATTGCTGTGTGCATGCTGTTGCGCCATCGGAGTGAATACGATTGCACAAAAAATTGGCGATTACTGCACTCCGGTTAACGGATCGCAGCGTGCATCTGTGCACCTAGTGTGGCCACAACATACGATCGGATTGCAATCACGCGTGTTAAAACGATTTATGTGGCCAAGCACTAATTCTTAACAAAGGGGAACTTGCTTGGCAAAGAGAAGCTTCTCTGTATATAGTGAAACGGTCAGGTTAATGACTGAATAAGTGAAACTGGAATATTTCCTATCCCTGGATAGGGCATACTGATTGTAAATAAGTAACACAAAATGAAACAGGCATATACACACAGAACAGTAAATGTTATTTAAAAATAGCACACATTAGGTATTTTTTCAACAAAAGCTAAAATAAAAGTGTAAAACTCACTCAGATTAATTTTTTCAAATTTGCAGTATAGTCAATCCCCTATTTTTGGACTAGCTACATTGTTAGGGTGACAATAGGCCATAGCAATTTGTAAGAAATCATATAATGGATCTCTCCATGCACAAACAGTACCTATTGTGAGTTCAAAAGTCCGCAAATGCACTTTCACCACCTTGGACTTGGCAAAAAAATATATATGATAATTTTTTTTTGCCACAAAGTGCAGCAATTTGCAGAAAATAACATTTTCATACTCTTCAATGTTCATATTGACAGGTCTACCAAAAAGAACAAATGTGATTGGGCTAGACGAAAAATGTTCCATTGAACCCCCATTTACCAGAACCATCTTCCATAGTTTTCAAGCTGAAATTTACAGATCACCAGCACAAAGTGTGGAATTTCGATAATTTTTCAACGGATTATCTATCTATCTATCTATCTATCTATCTATCCATCATCTATCCATCCATCCATCCATCAATCCATCTACTATCTGTGTTTGCCCTCTGACTATTTCTCTTGTATATCTCTCGTCTATCCATCTGTGTCTGTCGGTCTATTTACTATCTATCTATCTATCTATCTATTATACCCATCCATCCATCCATCCATCCATCCATCTATCTATCTGTGTTTGCCCATCTGAATATTTCTCTGTATATCTGTCTGTATATCCATCTGTGTCTGTTGGTCTATCTATCTATCTAATCTATCTATCTATCTATCTATCTATCTATCTATCTATCTATCTATCTACTCTATCTATCTGTGTTTGCCCTTCTGACTATTTCTCTGTATATCTGTCTGTCTATCCATCTGTGTCTATCTATCTATCTATCTATCTATCTATCTATCTATCTATCTATCTATCTATCTGTGTTTGCCCATCTGGATATTTCTCTGTATATCTGTCTGTCTATCCATCATGTCTGTCGGTCTATCTATCTATCTATCTATCTATCTAATTACCCATCCATCCATCAATCCATCTATCTATCTGTGTTTGCCCATCTGAATATTTCTCTGTATATCTGTCTGTCTATCCATCTGTGTCTGTCGGTCTATCTATCTATCTATCTATCTATCTATCTATCTATCTATCTATCTATCTATCTATCTATCTATCTACCTATCTATCTGTGTTTGTCCATCTGAATATTTCTCTGTATATCTGTCTGTCTATCCATCTGTGTCTGTCAGTCTATCTATCTATCTATCTATCTATCTATCTATCTATCTATCTATCTAATTACCCATCCATCCATCCATCAATCCATCTATCTATCTGTGTTTGCCCATCTGAAATTTCTCTGTAATCTGTCTGTCTATCCATCTGGTGCTGTCGGTCTATCTATTCTATCTATCTATCTATCTATCTATCTATCTATCTATCTATCTATCTATCTCTCTATCTATCTCCATATCTATCTATCTATCTATTTATCTATCTATCTATCTATCATCTATCAATTACCACCCATCCATCCATCCATCCATCAATCATCTATCTATCTGTGTTTGCCCTCTGAATATTTCCCTGTATTGTCTGTCTATCCATCTGTGTCTGTCGGTCTATCTATCTATCTATCTGTCTGTCTGTCTGTCTGTCTGTCTATCTATCTATCTATCTATCTATCTATCTATCTATCTATCTATCTATCTGTGTTTGCCTATCTGACTATTTCTCTGTATATCTGTCTGTCTATCCATCTGTGTCTGTCTGTCTATCTATCTATCTATCTATCTATCTATCTATCTGTCTGTCTGTCTGTCTGTCTGTCTGTCTGTCTGTCTATCTATCTATCTATCTATCTGTGTTTGGCCCATCTGAATATTTCTCTGTATATCTTGTCTGTCTACCATCTGTGTCTGTCGGTCTATCTATCTATCTATCTATCTATCTATCTATCTATCTATCTATCTATCTATCTATCTATCTATCTATCTCCATATCTATCTATCTATCTATTAACTTATCTATCTACTACTATCTATCTATCTATCTATCTATCTATCTATCTATCTATCTATCTATCTATCTATCTATCTATCTATCTATCCCTCCATCCATCCATCCATCAAATACATCTATCTATCTGTGTTTGCCCATCTGAATATTTCCCTGTATATCTGTCTGTCTATCCATCTGTGTCTGTCGGTCTATCTATCTACTATCTATCTGTCTGTCGTCTGTCTGTCTGTCTGTCTGTCTGTCTGTCTGCATCTATCTATCTATCTATCTTCTATCTTCTATCTATCTATCTATCTATCTATCTATCTATCTATCTATCTGTGTTTGCCTATCTGACTATTTCTCTGTATATCTGTCTGTCTATCCATCTGTGTCTGTCTGTCTATCTATCTATCTATCTATCTATCTATCTATCTCCATATCTATCTATCTATCTATCTATCTATCTATCTATCTATCTATCTATCTATCTATCTATCTATCTATCTATCACTATCTATCTATCTATCTATCTATCTATCTATCTATCATCTTTGTCTATTCTATCTGGTGTCTATTTATCTTGTCTGAGTGTTTTGTCTGTTATTTGTCTGTCGTGCCTTAAGAAGCAACAGAGGAAGGGGGCTATAAAAATGTTGCAACTCTGATCTTGGTCACACAGTGCGATGCATTTCTCGAAATTGAACTTATTTAAAGGTGAATGTTGAGTGTTTGTAGAAACATTAGCCAGAGTGGCTGTGTATATGAAAGAATGGAAAACCCATACAAATAGAAGAAGCTTGCAAGGAATCGGGATGCAATGAAGGTTACAATGTGCCCTTTTTTGCCATCCTGGAAGATATACCTAGTTCAGTAATAAACAGCAAGTCATTTTTATTTATTTGGTATTGCCACTTTAAGGTATATAAAAGTTCTTGTAATGTATTTTATAGAGAATAAAGTATATCAAGTGCTAACGCTATAAGGGAATTAAAAACTGTTAAGGAAAGACATCTGGCATTTCCTAATAAAGAAACCATGTAAAATTGTAAATCAGATAAAAAAATGTTAACACAGCCAATGTCCGATAGAAATTGCTACTTTTTAAAACTTGAAATGGAAAATCAGGTAGTAGCAGCATTTCTTAACGACAGCTGTTGGCCATTAATGGACATTTTATCAGCTAAAAAGCAATCAATTTGAATGGTACCAAAGATTAATCCATGCAAAAGGACTTGTAATCCTACATTTCTGCTTTAAACATGTCTAATGCACTGACATCATAGAAATAATCGCTTTCTCTCATACAGCAACAGGTTAACAAAAGGCTGAACACAGCAGCCCTGTACCTGGAACCTTCAGAACATTTTAGAATTCTGTGTTCATTGCAAGTTACAAGGAGAACTAAGTGCTTGTAAATTAATGTTGATATGTGAGAAATCATTGCAGCACAGAGATATGACAAGCTGAAGCTGCAAAAAAGGGAATCAACAATATGCACATGATGTCAGCAACTTTTGGTCCATTCTATGTCACAATAGGTTTTGACAGGCTTGCTAGATTAGTATCAAGGGCAGGATCCTCTTTGTGTTTTAAATAATAAACTCATAATATCTAGTGATAGGAAATATAACTGTCACTTTAACCTGGTACAAAAGAACATATTTTTAATCCAGATTGATGCCCGACCAATTTTCGGGAACAGTTGCAGTTCCTAAAAGGACTGATCCTTTTGACACTGTGAGTTAGTGCCAATAAATGATTAGGGGCATATTTATAAACGTGTGTTAACTTTTTGCAAATATGTATCACTAACCGTATAACTTAATGGATTCAGTTAATGTAGTTTTAAAAGAGGCAAAAATCACTGTAACAAAAACCAAACCTACTGCCCGCTTTGAATATTGCCTCATGTTGCGGAAAATTCGTACTTTGTATTATAAGCATGATTGTGTATTATTGTGATAATGCATTAGACTTGCACTACTCACGCTAAAGGATAACAAGCGCGATCGTTAGCATGTGTGAAAATGCGACCGTGGCCTAATCCGGAATTAAATTACTGGAAGGTATCACACATTACTATTCCCCATAGTGGGATTCCTAATACGAATTAGCCTCCAGGATGGCTATTAGGTTATTTTCAACCTTTTAAGAACAATCAATAATTTTTCATTTTAACCAATAACCACTTGTTTATTTTCCCTATTTTGCCATTAAAATTGACTGGGGTCTCAGACTCATTTTCACATGTACCGCATTGTCCTAACCCCTTTTGGTATTGACTTCTAAAGACCCCCTCCCCCCATTATTATGCTACTTAATTATAAGTTACAGCCTTGTCTGGTATTGGGAGAAATTTACTCAAGTTGACCACTTTTTTTTTATACATATGCTCTTTATAATGCAAACCGCCATTAAGTCTGGTAATAAGCACTCCTTTATAATTATGGCCTTTAGTATCAGTAAATATTGATTTATATTATTGTACAGGTTTTTTTCCTACTGATAAACGATTTGTGTCTGTCTGTCTATCTATCTATCTATCTATCTATCTATCTATCTGTCTGTCTGTCTGTCTGTCTGTCTGTCTGTCTGTCTATCTATCTATCTATCTATCTGTGTTTGCCCATCTGAATATTTCTCTGTATATCTGTCTGTCTATCCATCTGTGTCTGTCGGTCTATCTATCTATCTGTCTTTTCTTTCGTCTGTCCTGTCTTTTTGTCTGTCGCCTGGCCTATCTATCTATCTATCTATCTATCTATCTACTATCTATCTATCTTCTACGTATCTATCTATCTAGTCTATCTGTGTTTTTCCTATCTGCTATTTTCTCTGATATCTGTCTGTCTATCCATCGTGTCCTGTCGTCCATCTATCTACTATCTATCTCATCTATATCTCCATATCTAATCTATCTATCTATCTATCTATCTATCTATCTATCTATCTATCTATCTATCTATCTATCTTATCTATCATCTATCTATCTATCTATCTATCATCTTACTATCTATCTATCATCTGTTGTCTATCTATCTGTGGTCTCTTTTATCTGTCTGAGTGTGTTTGTTTATTTGTCTGTCTGCCTTACAGAAAGCAACAGAGGAAGGGGGCTATGAAAAATGTTGCAACTCTGATCTTGGTCCACACAGTGCGATGCATTTCTCGAAAAGTGTACTTATTTAAAGGGTGAATGTTGAAGTGTTGAGAAACATTTAGCCAGAGTGGCTGTGTATATGAAAGAATGGAAAACCCATACAAATAGAAGAAGCTGCAAGGAATCGGATGTGCAATGAAGGTTACAATGTGCCCTTTTGCCAATCCTGGAAGATATAACCTAGTTCAGTAATAAACAGCAAGTCATTTTTATTTATTTGGTATTGCCACTTTAAGGTTATAAAGTTCTTGTAATGTATTTTATAGAGAATAAAAGTATATCAAGTGCTAACCTACGAAGGGAATTAAAAACTGTTAAGGAAAGACATCTGGCTTTCCTAATAAAAGAACACATGTAAAATTGTAAAATCAGAAAGAAAAATGTTAACACAGCCAATGTCCGATAGAAAATTGCTACTTTTTAAAACTTGAAATGGAAAATCAGGTAGTAGCAGCATTTCTTAACGACAGCTGTTGGCCATTAATGGACATTTTATCAGCTAAAAGCAATCAATTTGAATGGTACCAAAGATTAATCCCATGCAAAAGGACTTGTAATCCTACATTTCTGCTTTAAAACATGTCTAATGCACTGACATCATAGAAATAATCGCTTTCTCTCATACAGCAACAGGTTAAACAAAAGGCTGAACACAGCAGCCCTGTACCTGGAACCTTCAGAACATTTTAGAATTCTGTGTTCATGCAAGTTAAAGGAGAACTGAGTGCTTGTAAAATTAATGTTGATATGTGAGAAATCAATTGCAGCACAGAGATATGACAAGCTGAAGCTGCAAAAAAGGGAATCAACAATATGCACATGATGTCAGCAACTTTTGGTCCATTCTATGTCACAATAGGTTTTGACAGGCTTGCTAGATTAGTATCAAGGGCAGGATCCTCTTTGTGTTTAAATAATAAACATATAATATCTAGTGATAGGAAATATAACTGTCACTTTAACCTGGTAAAAGAACAATATTTATATCCAGATTGATGCCCGACCAATTTTCGGGACAGTTGCAGTTCCTAAAAGGACTGATCCTTTTGGACACTGTGAGTTAGTGCCAATAAATGATTAGGGGCATATTTATAAACGTGTGTTAACTTTTTTGCAAATGATTATCACTAACCCGTTTAACTTAATGGATTCAGTTTAATGTAGTTTATAAAGAGGCAAAAATCACTGTAAAAAAACCAAACTACTGCCGCTTTGAATATTGCCTCATGTTGCGGAAAATTCCGTACTTTGTATTATAAGCATTGATTGTGTATTATTGTGATAAATGCATTAGACTTGCACTACTCACGCTAAAGGATAACAAGCGCGATCGTTAGCATGTGTGAAAATGCGGCACCGTGGCCTAATCCGGAATTAAATTACTGGAAGGTATCAGCACATTACTATTCCCCATAGTGGATTCCTAATCGAATTAGCCTCCAGGATGGCTATTAGGTTATTTTCACCTTTTAAGAACAATCAATAATTTTTCATTTAACCAATAACCACTTGTTTATTTTCCCTATTTTGCCATTAAAATTGACTGGGGTCTCAGACTCATTTTCACATGTACCCATTGTCCTAACCCCTTTTGTATTGACTTCTAAAGACCCCCTCCCCCCATTATGCTACTTAATTATAAGTTACAGCCTTGTCTGGTATTGGGAGAAATTTACTCAAGTTGACCACTTTTTTTTTATACATATGGCTATTATAATGCAAACCGCCATTAAGGTCTGGTAAAATTAGCACTCCTTTATATTATGGCCTTTAGTATCAGTAAATATTGATTTATATATATGTACAGGTTTTTTTCTACTGAAAAGATTGATCCAGGCATTGCATGTAACAATCCAAAACATTCAAAATTGTCTCTCAACCTCTATTTGTCTTTTATTAGAAAACTCTTGATTGAAGTGTAACCCCCTGACCAATGGTACTGTAGAAAATGAACCAAGCAAGTGATGGGTATGCTGAGCACTTCTGATATTCAGCTATCACGGAAATGAGGAAACATCTGCATAGATGAAACTAACCCCACCAGCATGCACTGCAAATGTCACATGGGGAGGAACAACCTGTGAGGAGAAAAGAGGGGGAGGAGCCTGCGGTGAGGGAAGAGAGGAAGGATTGAACTGTGTGTGGAGGACAGAGGCAGAATCTACCTGTGGGGAAATCTGAAAGAGGATCCAAGGATTAACCCTTTGTTCCAGGCTGGTGGTGATCAGTCCCTAGATCTTTAGAGCTGTGAGATATTTTCATCAGACTATGGTAAAGTTTTGCTACCACATATTTATGGTTTAAAGTATAGGCCCAAGACTTCCTCAGGAGTTACACAGACCTTCCTGCTTCTGCTGATTAATATGTTACACAGATCCTCCTGCTCCGGTTAAGACCATTCCTTTGAGTTACAATTTAATGCCCTTTTCCTACACTAATGACTGTTTATAACTTGCCTTCAAAGTACCATTATCAAAGGGCCCCAACCAAAGCCTGGCCAGAATAAGGAATGTTATTATCTGCAAGGAACTGGGGACAGTGACTGCTATACCGGTTAACCCTGCTATATACCCAGTATGGATTTACAAACTGTATAATGCCTGCTAGATTTGGTTTATTGTTAATGGTTTGTTGCAATACATATGCTATTGCCTAAAAATTTTAATTGCTAAATACAGTTGTTGCATGATCAAAATAGTTGTTCTTTTCAGGTAATAAAAAGGGGTCACCTGCAGATTGCAAAGAAAGTACCCATCATTCTCATTAACCACCCTCCGGGTGGGTACATTTTGGGGGGCTCGTCCGGGAACTACTTTGGCCCACTAGAGTGACTACGCCCTATGTTCCCATTCTGTTGCTCAGGTGGTGAAGAAAAACATTAATATGGATGCTCAAGCAGCACAGAAAGTATTACCAGCACCAGAACGCTAATCCTGAGTGTTTCTAATACTGATATACCAGGAACAAATGGATTGAGACACAAATTTACAAATAGCTGATACACTGCCAATCCAGGGTGAAGTTTCCTCAAGATGTAAATGTGGTAATGTCAAAACGGAATGTTTGCTCTGCTGGAGTGGGGGAGACCTATACCAAATGTGGTTCTACCTGTCACTCTAAAATTAAAGACCAGATCAAAGTTTCAAATAGTCAGCCAGCTTAACAAGATGCCTGCAAGAATCAGACCTTGGTAAAGAAAGTAAAAGAGTTAATTTTGACAGAAGGAGTACAATGAAGAATTTATTGCTCATTTATCACCACCTCCCAGGCCCACGCCGAATCCATCTCTTGGTTCCTGAGGTATGGATGCATTAGGAAGTTAAGTAGAGAATATATCAAGCCTAACCAGCAGACTATGGGAGTTTGATACAGAAAGCTGAGATTTTTCTCAGGTAGAAAGCCAGTTCCAGATGGGAGAGAAGACATAGGCTTGGATGGAGCAAGCTACTCAAGTTTTAAGAAATGGGAGATTCCTGATCCACAAAAAGGCAAAGAATTCAGAAAGCTTAAAAGGACAGCCGCAGATGTATTCGAGCTTTAAAACAAATGCAAACAAAACTGTACAGTTCAAGAACTATTTAATGGCTTTGTGTGAATGTTTATGGAGAATTAAAAAAAGGCAAGTGATCTGCTCTAATCAATTTGAACATACTTACCAGGGAAACAAGAAAACTGTCTAATTAATATTTATCGCCTAGAAAAAGTGTTACATCAGATTATATTGAAGAAGGGATGGATCCCCAAAGGCGATAGTGCCAGGATGAGACAAGTCCCCCAAGGACAAGCACATGACCCAATAATGTGGAAATTGAGATTGGAAAGGTGGCCAAGCCCTTCATTTCCTCACTCTCAGGAAGTACGAGAAGAGGAGCTCTCTTAGAAGCTAAATAGGGGGGCATGGTATAAATGCTGTTGCACTATGCAGAAAGCAAACCCCTCCTAAAGAAACTTTCCTATAGGGGACATAGTTTTCCGCTCAGACTGCCAGATTAGGCCAAGTAAGGCCTGTAGAGGGTGGTCCACACTTCAACCAAGACTTCAGGTCTACTCCATTGTCTGGAAACACGAGTTAATGCAGATTAAAGAACAGCTATCTACCTTAACCAAATGTAGAATCATATAGCCATGACTACCCCCAATTCTGCTGGGATACAAGTTGAGAAATTCCCATCTCACAGCATTCCACTCAGCTCGTATTGGAAGCCAAACAGATGTCAATAGCTTCTGTTACAAATGTGGAGAAATTGGACATTTTAAGCGGAAATGCCATAATTGGGAGAATTTGAAGAGGTAATGATAAGCTTATTGCAGAATTACAGAAGAAGAATTTGGAAAAGTCAAGGGCCCCCAGTGAAGGAGTCAACTGAGGGTCTACAGAAAGAGTGCTCCACCATCCGACACATCAGATAAGGTCCAATATAGAACTGTTGTCACATCCCCAGGATCATAAATAGAAACTCAACTATGTGTCCTTCCCCCCCCCTGACACCCATTCAGAAGAGGAACAAATGTTCTTAACAAGTTCCATCAAGTGCAAAGAGCAACATTAAGTAGATATTGACAGAGTACAGCGTCAAACAGAATTTCCATGAAGCAAGAGAAATACATGTTTTATTGTCACGAGACAAAATAAGCACTGTAAAATCAAAACAACTTGCCTAAAGGTATGATTGGGCCTTCCCCCGGGTACCTGTGCAATAGAAAATGTAGTACGTACAACAGGTACCAAAAGCTTTGCTCGATACTGGAGCTCAAATCACATCCTTTACAGAGACTTTTACCAAGAACATTGCAATACCTGCCTATGAGAGATCGAACACCTGGAAATCTGGGGTCTAAGTGAAACCAAATTTTTCCCTATGATGGCTATGTAACTGTCATCTAGACTATTCCCCCTTCTGTTGCGGATCTACTGGGAAATTTTGAAACATTAGCAGTTGTTTTGCCCTAGGCCTAGAGATAATACAGGAACCTCTATTTTAGTTGTATTATACAGACTTTGTAAGGAGAATGCTCACGCCAATATTGAAAGAATAAACAAACACTGTACATCCCATCCTACAATCTACTATTGACTCTTGCTAAGGGCAGAAAGTGGAGCCTGATGTAGGAATAGGGCGTGTTTTTGGACATTACCGAAGAGTAACAGTTAATACTTCCAGACAAATTCATGTTTAAAAGTCAAAATGAAAATGTGTAGAAAGTCTCAGCTCCCTTGTCTATTGGAGATGGGTCCTGATATAACACCTGCCATGGGCTTGAGTTAGCACGGAAATTAATACCAAGGATCACCCTGAGAAGTCATAAGGGTACTATACTGGCCTAAAGAATACCAGAAGTGACCAATAATCCTAAATCCTGATACATTGTGGGGAATGTGGGTATGCAGCTAGTCCTTTACCCACAGTGGTTGAACTGCATGCTATACCCAATCCTTGTTCGCCACAAAAATTAACCCACCCGGAGGTGTGGTTATGAGAATGATGGGTACTTTTCTTTGCACTGCACGTGACACCCCTTTTATTTACCTAAAAAATAACTCATTTTGATCATGCACAACAACATGTATTTATGTACAATAAAATTTTAGCATAGCATATGTCTTGTTCCAAACAAAAACAGACCCTTTGACAATCATCACAATCTAAGCAGGCATTATACAGTTTAAATCTATATCTGGGTTATATACAGGTAACTCGGTATAGCAGTTCCTGTCCCCAGTTTCCTTGAGATCATAACATTGTCCTATTTCTGGCCCATGCTTGGGTTGGCCCTTTGATAACGGTCTTGTGCGGCAAGTTTCAACGACATTAGTGTAGGAAAAGGCATTAATTTTAATCCAAAGGAGTATAGTCTTTAACCGGAGCAGGATGGAATCGTTGTGTAACCTATTGAATCCAGCAGACAGGAAGGTCTGTGCTAACTCCCGAGGAAGTCTTGGGCCTATACTTTAAGACCATAATTGTGTGAAACTTACCTACGTTCTGATGCAAATATCTCAAACTGGAAGATCTATGGACTGTCACCCCAGCCCTGGACAAGGTTTTATCCTTGAATCCTCTTTCAGATTTCCTCCACAGGTAGATTCCTGGCCTCTGTCCCTCCCACCAGTTCAACTCCCTTCCCCGTCTCCTCCCCTCCGACCCGCAGGCTCCTCCCCCTCTTTCTCCTCACAGGTTGTTTTCCTCCCCATGTGACCATTTGCAGTGCACTGCTGTGGGGGTATTTCCTCTGATGCAATGTCTCCATTCCTGTGATTGCTGAATCAAAGGCTCAGCATATACCCATAATTAGCTTGTGTTCCTTTCTACAGTACGCACTCTGGGTCAGGGGTTACACTTATTTTGGCTTTTGTAAATGATACTGTACAAGGGGTTCATGTAAAACGAAACGTAAGCTAACCCAGATTCACCCCTCACACCTTGAGTTTTTGCAACCCATAGACTGACATGTAGAACTTTGTTTCTGGAAAAATTTCAGAAAATCCTAGCGCGATCTGCAGCAGATCCAGGTTCGAAGGGTGCCTGGGATGAGCGCGGGACCCCTTAAACCCCAAAAGGCACGTGTCAAAACCACAATGGCCCTTTCCAGGGCCACAAGGGCACAATAAGTATCAGGGAAGGGGTCCACCGTTCGAGCTGCGGGGACCCATAAGCCCCAAAGGGCCTGTACGAGGTCCATAATGTCACATTCTAAGACCCAGGAGGGGGTCCCCGGTTAGCTACTTGAGCCCCAAACTTCCAACCATGGCTTTCGGCCATTCGAGAACTCCCAGATTACCGAAATGGCCGAATTTTTCAAACGGAAGATTTTCGAATATTTTCAAACTGAGTTTCAAAAAATTTTCCGGAAAATATTCATGATCCGCACAGTACCCAGTGTCGATCACATGGACGCCCATCTCTACTGGAAAGAGGTGCAGAGATTCACCATAGAAACCATCAGTGGCTGCTACTGGGCCTGTAAAACTGGGGGCCCGTAATGGTCCAGAGGTCCATTAAATCCTTCATCTGATGTTCCCCCCATGCATGCATAGCTCGTTTCAAACACTATTGGTATACACTACTATGAGAGAGACGTTATGCTGCTCTTATACTCCCAATTAAAGAGCAAAGAAAGTAGACAATCACCAAACTGGTGCCTATACCAATTCAACTGTGCCAATGCAATGCATAGTTCTTCACAAGCATGGAAAACAGTTCTGCATGTTGTTGCTGTCTGCTTTGTCATCACAGCTATTGACCACACATAAGTTTTTAGGTCGGGTTAAAGGGCGAAAGGAATTGCAGGGCTTAGCTCTCTTCCTCTCAGTACCAGGTGAACGTGACTTTAATGACATAACTTACAGCATTGCGGTTGTACACAAAAACTGTGATATGCACCGTGCAAGCTATGTACCGAGTGATAAAGGCTTTTTTAGACAGAAACTTTAACTTCCAGCAGAAACGTGGTGTTAAAGTTTCGAAATGGGAAAACCCCATTCTCTCTATGCCTGAAAGCTGCTATCGCTTCAGTGCATCTGCCTAGTGGAGACAACAAGAGACGATCTAAGGCTCTCGGTAAATATGCCCTGTAGATCTGGTAAGTTTCTATCTTGCTTGTCAATGGCTGCCATTCAGCTTGCTGTGAATTTGTGTGAAACTTCCCAGATTCCACACGTTTACTGTACTAGTTTGAGTATTTTTGCTGTACCAGTATAAAATACCCAGGTTGCTATACCAGTTAACCTGAAATTCATAGTTTGCTATAAGACATTACATAAATCCCCAGTTTGCTGTAACTCAGTAACATAAACCCCAAGTTTTGCTGTACCATAAACAAAAAAATCATGTTTGCTGTACTAGTAAATGAAAATCCTCAGTTTTGCTGTACCAGTAACATGAAGATTCCAAGTTTGCTGTAACCATGTAACCTGAATTCCAAGTTGCTAGTCCAGACCAAGTAATTCATAGTTTTCTGTATACCAGTATATGAAATCCCCAGTTTGCTGTACCCGAGTTGCCATGAAATCCTAGTTTTTCTGTACCAGTAACATGAATTCCCAGTTTTGCGCTGTACCAGTACATGTAAATCCCCAGTTTTCTGTACCAGTAACAACAAATCCCTATTTGGCTAGACCCAGTAAGATGAATCCCCAGTTTGCTGTCCCCAGTATATCATGAAATCCCCATTTTGCTGACTGTATAACGTAGTATAATATAGTATAGTAGTATTTAAGGTTGAATAAAAGACATATGTTTCATCCAGTCCAACCATTGAGTCATTCATCCTTATTTCCTGCCTAACTGTTTGTTCAAGGAAGCAAAAAAAAAAACCCAACCAAATTTATGAAGGGGAAACAAAATGTCTTCCTGCTCAATGGACAATCGGAAGTTTTCCCTGGATCACTCTACTCTCATGCACCAATACCAGTACTTGCAACATTCCTTGGTTTGCCTATAAACTCATCCAAGCTTTTTTTTTTTTTTAACTGACAGACAGTTCCATACTTTTTTACTGTTTCTCAATTGAAAAACCCTTTCCGAACTAAAGCCTAAACCTTTTTTCTTCAAGTCTTACAGTGATGGTCCATGGTGTCCTCTTGACATGCTCTTTGGTAAACAATGCCCCAGATAGTTTATTGTATGTGCCCGTTAATGTATTTATACACGTAATCATTCCCCATGCAAGCGCCTTCTCATGCGTACAAGTGTAACTTATCAGTCTCTTTCATTCTATTCAAGCCTCCCCAATCCCTTATATTATTTAGTTGCCTGCCTTCTCTGAACCCTTTCCATTTCAAGATGTCCTTTTTGTACACAGGGTCCAAATTGCACTGCTATTACAATGAAGGCCTACCAATGCCTTTTGTAAAGAGGGAGAATAACATTTTCCGTTTCCTTCCCTTCCTTGATCGCATACCTCGTCTTATATCAAGAAATATCATGCTGGCGTGCTGCTGTTGCTGCCTCCTGGCACTGCCTGCTACATTTAAGTTTTTATCCACCAAAACTCCAAGATTCCTTTCCAATAGGGATTACTTAACACAGAGCCATTTATGTATAAAGCAGTCACAAGAATTGTTAAGTCCAAAATGGCATCACACTTTATCACATGACTCATCTGCCACTACCGTCGATGTGCAATCTATCTAGATTGCACATTCTCTAAAGTTTTTAATGGTCAACAAAGTGTCGTCAGCAAATATCAGAAACCTTGCTTGACATACCCACTTTCAAATCATTAATAAACAGATTAAATAGAAGCGGGCCCCAACACAGAACCCTGAGCAACCCCCACTTTCGTTCATAATGATAAGCCCCTTACAACTACTCTTTGCATCTTTTCTTAAAATTAACCAATTTTCTATCCAGGTAAAAATGTGCCTCCCAGACCAACAGACTTAGCTTATGCATTAGTCCCTTATTGGGGGACTGTATATAAAGCCTTTTGCAAATCCAACTATAACTACACATCTACTGCTATGCCATAGTTAAATTTCTACTTCCCTCATAAAAGCCAAGCAAGTTAGTTTGACAAGATCTATTCCTCCTAAATCCATGCTGGTTACTACTGAAACCAGAAACAATTGGTGTAATAATAAAACCTGAACTTAACTCCCTAATGTACCTGAGGATGTTTTTATTCCGTCCAGGAGATTATTACATATAACCTTATTTGGTCTTTCTGACCATATCCTCGGTTAACCAAAGGCACTAGTACATGACAGGCCCAGGTTTCTATGTACCAGTAACATGAAAGCCCAGTGTTCTGTACATGACATAAATCCCCAATTGCTTGTACCAGTATCAATGACGTATCAAGAACTCCCCAGTTTCCTGTACCAGTAACACAAACTCTCTCAGTTTGCAGTTCATTACCATGAAATCCCCAGTTTTGTATGTACCGTAACATGAAAATCTCCATTTGTTGTTCTAGTTACATGGGAATCTAGTTTGCTATACCATGTCACATGAAATTCAAGTTCACTGTACCCATTACATGAAATTCTCAGTTTGGCTGACCAGTGACATGAAATTCGGCAGTTTTGCTGTACCCCGTGACATGAAATTCCGCATTTGCTGTACAAGTGACTGAATCCCCAGTTTGCTGTACCAGTGGCATGAAATTCCCAGTTTGCCTGTACCAGCGGCAGATTTTCCCAGTTGAGCTGTGACTCTGACATGAATCCCACAGTTTGCTGTACCCGTCCCTTGCTTATACCAGTTTAATAAATATAATAACAGAGAACATATGATAAGAGGAGACTGTAAGAAAAATGAGGGCAAATGAAACAACAACATAAATAAAATAGGTGAAATAGGTGAAAATAATTAATGAAAAGAAAAAGAGAGGACAAATAAATGATAATAATAATAGAAAAACTTGAATGCAAAAGACAAAAGAGAAGAGCACATCTCGAAAAACTGAAGGGTTAAATATGAATGGAAGCACAACAGTGCAGGCGAGTTTGGTAAATTGGGGTGTCAGTCCATTGTATTTGAATGGAGGGTGGTTCAGAATAATTCGAAAACAATATTGTAAAATTATTTTAACTATGGTGACACATTTATAATCAAGACCTATTTTTGCCTTGTGCATTTCCTTTGGAGGAAAGTGGTCTGGTGTATAAAGTCCTGGCTCCTTGGTACACTTCTTTCTCTTTATTCGAGAAGGTTGGATGCTCTTCTGCTGCTTTGTGTTTGAATGGAGAACAATGTCTAAATATTAATCTGGAAAACCTGACATCCAAACACTTTTACTCCTGTACAAAACTTTTTTTTTTTTGAAGGAACATGTTCTTCAAGTAGTGTATAACTGATTAACCAGAGCTACTTATGTGTTTTCCTTGTGCATTAAACACATTAGAGACTTATGTTTGTATGGATTAGGTGTTGCACTGCATTACTTATACGTAAGTGCAAGTATGACAAATCCATTCTTACAATCCTCCGTTTTTTGTGCTAACAATGATAATGAAATAACAATTTCCTTCTCTTGACTGATGACAAACCAACATGTCTTACCCACTTACTATTAGATGCACACATAACATTTTGTTACCACATGCTTCAAATTTTTGTGTTATGCACCTTGCAAGTTGTCTATGTACAGATGCTAGTAATCCATCAACATCTGGATAACATCTCTGTATGAACAACCATAACCATACATTCTTGAATCTTTCTCCAAGGAGCAGCTTCCGTAGATATGTATTTATTACCGTAATGATCCTGATCCGACAGTCCTCCACAAGGGGGAATCAAAATTAACTGCCACCTGTGTAGGACAGTAAAGGAAAACTGAAGCTAGGTACATCATACATGTAGATTCATAATCCCCCCCCCTTATTTTTCTTAATGTGTAAAAATGGGCTAATTTTGCCCCCAACCAATCAGACTAATTTAACATTTAAAAGAAGCTAAAATGCTGATTGGTTTGGGCAAATTATCACCATTTAAATGATAAGGACTTTTATTGGAATAACCCTGATAGTCCTGTCCGTGAGCTGCTTAAGATGTAGCTTCCCACAAGATTTCCCATAACCCAGTGTAGGAAAGATTGATGTAAGAGTGGACATTTTTTGGAACACACACAATAGCTGATAAAAACCTCCACACATACAATGTATAATATCGTGCCCACCTTTAGATTTAGATGTGATCATTGATATCCCAAAGGAACTCTGATCGCCTATTTCAAATATTACTAAACCATTATATATCTTCTAAATTTAGATTTTGTTTACTTTTTTCAGTATTTCCCATCCACTCTGTAGTAGTACATGGCCTATTTCCTACTAACGGTGATGTGATAAACAGAGGAAAATAGGTAGGGAACCCATTATTAAATTATTTAGGTTTCGAACAAACATGTTTGATTCGCAATTGTTTTTGAAAAGCTGAAGGATCCATGATTTTTGACATTTTTGAACTTTGAAAAAAACCTTTGGGAAAACGCAACATTGAAAATTCCATTAAATGACAAAACTTTCTGATCAAAAATCGAAAAATTTCTATCAATAAATGAAAATTTGCATCAAAAAAATTCCATATTTTCGGAAACTTCTATAGTTTCAAAGGAAATAGCTTATGCAGCGATTTTTTGGAAATGTCGCCCATTTCAATTCATCTCCAATTATCAAAAGTTACGTGTGTTTCTCTCCTAAAAAGAAGCTATCACTGTTTTATTCATACACTAAAAGGTGGTTGGGGTTCAAGCTTTTTTGCTGGTTTGTTCTTTCTTGCTCATACATTCTTTTAATTTATATGCATTATGAAAAAATTGCCATTTTGTTTCTGATAGTTTCATATTGTTTAAAGGACATTTGACGAACTATAATCATAAATATGGAATTAGCTTGGGAAGATAAAGTGTCTGGATCACATTAAAGTACAAAAAGCCATAAACATAATCACTTGTAGGTTCCCATTTGACCATATAGACTGCCTTGTTAAAATGTTCGTGCACAGACATTTTAGTAGAGTCCGCCTTGTGGTGTAGCTCTCCATATAGCAAACTCACTCCTGAGAGTATAGGATTGTGAATGACTTAAAGATTGCCAAGCAATCAAACTAAAAAAAACATTGTTTCATTGCGCATTGATTTAACGTGCAATAAAAGGAACAGCAGTGACTGCCAAATAAATACTTAGTATATATATATAATGATATACTCTATTATATATATATAATTTATATATGTATTTGTACTTACCATCAATGTATTATAGAACCCATTACGTGGTTACAACCTATTAGTAAATCACAAAAATCCATAATTAGTAGACTGGGGTTTATTCATATTAAACAGGATAAATTAATTTAAAGACAACGAAAGACTCAAAATGAGTACACGTACAAAACCTGCTTACCCTGTCTGGTTTCCATGATGCAGTAAATCATGAGACTCCTTACTGTCTGGTTCCATGCTGCAGTAAATCTTTGCTCCTTACCTGTTCTGGTTTTCCATGTGCAGTAAAATCGATTGCTCCTTACCACCTGTTTGTTCCCATGGTGTGCAGTAATCATGCTCCTTACCTGCCTGGTTCATATGCAGTAATCATGTGCTCCTTACCTGCCTGGTTCCCTTGTAGATTTCTGGTGTCTTAACCCTACCCTTAAACATAGACCACACACACACGCCAAACGTTTCCCCCACTTTTACTTTCTGGGGAAAATCGACTATAGAAATTTGTGATTGCAAAAACATGAACTTTTTAAAAAATCGATTGTTGGTTGCTTTTTAAAATATGGACATGCTGCAATTACAGTTTTCCAAAAGTGGGTGATCAAAAAGGGGGAGAGATTGACACTGCCCCTGCAATCTCGGCCCCCTGACATGTGCCTATTGTAACCGTACCTAATTTAATCCAGTCATGAACTTTAGCTTCCCTCTTACAACTACTGTATATACTCACTTTCTGAATTCATCGTTCCCTTAACTTTCACATTTTCATAACTGTATAATATTGCATACTGTTTGATGACCTTATATAATCAGGGGACACACAAATAGGAGCCATAGGGCTTAATTTTTTTTTAATTTCCCTATACAGTTACACTTTTCTAACTTGTATTCCTAGTAATGGTTCTTTGTAATAAAACTCAGTTATATGGCAAAAAACTGATTAGATTTTCTTAATATTATCTTTAAAAACATAATCCATAACTCTTTTGCTGATTCACATCGACTTTACTTTACTTTTATAGATGTGCAATCTAACATGTTAATCTCCTTTTGTAAGCCAGTACCACCTTCAAAATATCTGCATAACCCACTGTGCACTGAAGAGGATGTAAAAGGAAGCACTATAGGGAAATATTTCTTAAACCTTTAAGATATTATGATACATTATCATATGCCATTTGTCCAGACTTTAGTTCTCTTTTCAGATCTTTTTTTAAGGATGACTTTCACACTAATATAAAATACTTACTTTCACACCATTTGTAGTGGACTGGATTTGTGTTCAAAAACACAGCTTGTGTTACAAATGGTCAGTGGTGAGTTACGTTGCTGTAGTAAAGGCTATTTTTCACTAGAATGGAAATCATCATTCAATCTAACTTTCCCGTACTTCTGACAAAAATGTGGTTTTATCTTTAGGGTCCTGGATGTACAAGTTGACAGAAAACAATCTATATTACATGGGGGCCATCATTTTTACGCTTTTAACAAAAAACATTTATGGCCCATACATCATGTTAGATGATTTTTTGTGTTTAAGATTTTGTTATTTAAAATTACCTACAAAACAAAAAAAAAGTTAAGAAGAATAAAATGTGATGTAAAAATCAAAAGCAAAAGAAGAAAAAAAGAAAACTCACGGATGTGTTTACATCTTTTGCACACTGTAACCAGAATGTAATAAATTTGTGGGATAAGAAAAGTGGCATTGTATTGTACATAGCCACAGACCGTAGTATGGGGGTTGACTAAAGACAAACATCAATCTATTCAACCTTTTCGATTGCTTCTCATTTATGCCCTACCAAACAGTTAGCCTCAAAGGGTAAAGGAAAAAAAACACAAACTGGGCAAAGGGGGAAAAAAATCCTTACTACTCTACATCAGCAATTGGAAAGGATCCCAGGATCAACAAGAATGGAATGGAACTGCCAAAAGAATGTTGGTACACTTTACATTCTCACATAAATACATTCTCCAACCCATTTTAATTCATCCCAAAACAAAGAGACACTAAACTTGAATCACTCCACACAAATAATTTAAAGGCCTTAAATTCTCCACTTCTATTAAATATTTACCAGAATGCTAGCTTATCAAAAGTTTAACAACATCACCTGGGGAAAAAAGACTCCAGCAAGAGATAGGGGAAGAACGGGGCTTCAAATTATCTTAACTCCCACAAAAATGCTCATCCACCACCAATAATAAAAGAAAATCACTAAAATTTTGTAAGACTGGTACTTAACACCCTACCTGCCAAATTGGTAGGCTTTAGCAGATGGTGATGGGCACTACTAGCAGAGGTGGTTCATACAAACGTTTCCTTTAACCCTCCTTACACAGCACTATTCAATCTACCACCACAAGGTAAACAACCCACGCCTCAAAATTAATAATGCACATATGCTCACACTGGTTTTTATAAAGGGCCTGAGTGTGGCCCAAAACGTTGCCTGACGAATTTACCTCTTAATGGAGGAATAAACTCACCTATTTTGCACCATATCTATCCTGACCCCCTCTACACTTGAATTTGCTGTTTATGGACTATTGTGGTGAGGCAGTTGTAACCTTACAGAGGGCGACTGAATTTTAACGGGAAGATTCGTTATGAATTCTTTATTTTATAAGTTAAATAGCCAATTAACATGAATGCAACTCTTTGTGGGGTGACCTTCTGTTTTATTTCATGAAGGTTTATAGTTTTAAATGACTGTATCAAGCTCTTGGGGAATTAGTAGAGAGAGTAACATCTGTGCAGCACGCAACACATAATGCAGAAAAACATAATTGCACATTTTTTTTTCCTGAGAGTCTAATTAAGGTGTTCAGAGAGAATGGCGAATGCGTCAACCTTTTGGAGAATTAAACAATGGCAGCCACAGTTTTATTATTAGACTTATGATCTAATTGTATTTAAAATTCAACATGTTTCCATGCAATAATACACAAAAGCGTAAGATTGAGACAATACACAATGCTTGCACATAAACAGGAGATCAACAAAAGTTTCTATACTTTAAAATGGTTCTCATTTTTGCCCCAACCAATCAGAATGGTAGTTTCAATGTTAAATAAGATCGGATGGTTGGGACCAAATTATCCCCTTTTAAACGATAAGAACTTTTATTGAATAACCCTGATAGTACTCTTCACAGTGTGCACAAAACATAATTAGTAATACATTATAAAAGGCAACTTTAATTTAGGGTGGTTCAATCAATTAAATAAGAATTTTTATTCTTTAAAAAAAAATATATATGAATTATCTGGCATCAAATATTCAAAATATTTATTAACCATTTCACAAAAGGTGAGGACAAATCTAATGACATTTGTCTTAAAGTAAAACTTTAATTTAGAATTTAAACTCGGTGATGTGATACAAGTAAGGTACCTAAATCCTTCTTTCTTCCGTTTTTTTACTGGTGATCCTACTCCGTGTGGTCATATGCTTTTAATTGTTTCCACTAATTCTGTCATAATTATTAGTTTCATGGAGTGTAGCGTATATTGTTTCAACCTCCCATCCAATCTAACAAGTAGTCTTCTGTAACACGAGTTTGGCCATTACGCTACAACTTTCGATCTGTTCACACCGTAAAGATGTTTGAAAGATGACAGACAGGATATGAATTCCAATCCCTCCATTTTTTCAAAACATCAGGGAACACACAGGAACAGAGAAAGCGTTCTCCTTATACATATCATATGGAGAATGCTCGGAGTGTGTGTTCCCACACGACCGCTGCTGGACCTCACCCCTATAAGGAGACTACCGCAGCGAGGGAATTTTGGTATTTCCCGAACGACACAAGGCCGATGGGAATTTGGGGGAGCTGCACAACACTGCCTATAAGTCCCCTTATAACGGTGGAACTAATGGTATCAGGGGTTATCGTTAGATTTTACTAGCTTTACCTCCGACATTCCCTGCAATATTTTGACTTTATTTTGATCATTTGCAATGTCATATCAATCTTAATTACCCAATCCTGCAAACATGATCTGGAACAATCGGATTATATGTGAAGGGACTTATGGTCACCTAACTCAGTGGTAAATATATACGGGAGATTCAATAAAAGTTCTTATGAATTTAAAATGGGCTAATTTTGCCCCAACCATCAGATGTTAGCTGTTCAAATGTTAAATAGGTCTGATTGGTGGTTGCAACTTCTCACCATTTTAAACGATAAGACCCTTTTATTGAATTACCCTGATATTTTACCTGCCTAGATTTGTTCAAGAGCCAATTCTGCTCTTGTATTTCCTAACATTAAAGATGAAACATTGTGGATGGAAAATAGTCCAGGTTTAGTTAAATGAAGATGTTGAATCAGGCACCCAAAAGACTTCAAATTATTTAAAAACCTTTTCAACTGTAACCACAGTTTCATAACCATGTAGTTTTGCTTGGCGTCTGTTTCAAAGTAAATTTTCAAGATTGTTTCTTTTGTTAGGACCGGCTGAGTATTCCTGAGATAACTTGTTTGACAGGTTTGGAAGCTAATCCAATTGCCTATCTAGAACTGATAGGTCTCAAAATATGCTATCCCCGGTAGAATCAGGAAAGTAATATGTGACATTCTATTGAAAATTTACTGCAAATTTTACCACAATCATAAATGGCTTTTCATGAATTTTAATCTTACAACTCTTGTAACTTGGGGATGAATGATCATTTTCAAGTTTTTTGTTAATGGCTTTGGTGTTCACTATAATAATAAAAGCAATTGCTGTCTAAGCACTTATAGTTTACTTTTAATATTAACGGGAGATCTTTTTGTAAGGACATAGTTCATATTTGGATTTCAATAATGCAACAAAATAGCACACGAAAGGAAAAAATACCATAATTAACCGTAATTCACCCGTTAATTATCTGGAGGTGAATCATCTGCATAATTTGTATTAACACACAAAGAAATTCTGCTCCCCCCAACAATCAATGACAAAATAAAACACATAAAATAAAATATGCTCACAACTCTTTACAGCAAATAATATCTTAGAATCTGCCACCAAACGGCAACACTATACCATATAATATATGTATATATATTATATATATATATAATATATTAAAAGGAGAACTAGAAGGAAACATGACCTGAAAGATCGGCAGAAATTCCCCATCAGCATGGTAGCCTGAATAAAACATGCACAGTCCCAAAGACCGGGGAAGGGTGGGCGGATTACGACTCACTTTCCTTCATCTTCAACTTTGTTCCACCGGAAAGTTTAAGAAGGGCAACCAGGGTGGCTTAATTGTTTCCTGATTTTCCTCCTGTTCTCCTGTATGATACCTACATGCAAACTATTAAGTCATGCAAGTAAAGTTAAGCCTACTGTTTTTTGTTTGTTTTTGTTCAGACTTAAAATTTGAAAACTGGCACAAGAACACTAAAGAAAACACCGCCCTGAACCTTACTTTTAATGAGTCCTTGAAATAAGAGACAGTAATTAAAATTGTGTTTTAAGTTGATTTTACTACTTGTTGCCATAAAGTTTGTTTAAATAAACAAATACATTTTTTAAAGGTTGACTGTGGAAATAAACGATAACGTGCGAAATCTCCCCCAGGGAAAATTAAACAGCCCCACACCAGATAAAAGGGGTAAGTTTAATATAATCAAGTATTACATGATTATATTGGTATGAGCTACACCACTAACCCTTATTTTTCCTTTCTGAATTTAAGATAATGTAATAAACATTGTTTATAAGTTGAAATAGCCGATTCAGTCTGTGTTATGATTCTTTGACTAATTTCTACTGTTCAAGTTGAACTGATGATTTAAATAAATAAATGGCTGGCCAAACAAGGGCCTAGAGATAAACCGAACCTGGTGAGTTTTTCGTTCTGGATTTAACAGTTGTCAAAGAAAATCTGCGCTTTTCCAATTGGAGCCAGTCCGAAATGAAACCTGGTTTTGGTGAAAAGTGTGTAAAGCGTTTTACAGTGTTAAAAGAAAACTGTGGTTTTGCACAGAACATACATTGTCTGTGAGTAAATAATTAAATCATAAAATGGTCAAGGCTTAACTATTATTATCAAAGGGGCGCCTATGTGTTTGCTTCAGTAATGCCCTTGAACAAATGACGAAAGATTACAATGGCTTGAAAACTATTTCTATATTATTGAGAATAACAATTGTTTGCCATGAATTTAGATATTTTTGATCATCCGTGGTAAAATTTGTGTTTTAAACAGAAGATTTATTTAATAATACATGGTTTCAATCAACTGCTACTGATATACATATTCTATTCATAGTATGAGAATTTCACATTTCTCCATGTTTATAGCCTTTGATCTCTAAAAAGAATAAAGGCGAATTGCT
Organism: Hymenochirus boettgeri; assembly: GCA_019447015.1. Taxonomy (NCBI): domain Eukaryota; kingdom Metazoa; phylum Chordata; class Amphibia; order Anura; family Pipidae; genus Hymenochirus; species Hymenochirus boettgeri. Next base: position 64,684,529 of record CM033471.1, read on the forward strand.
ATTTTTAATAAAGAAATCATTTTGAACAAAAGGCTAGATCTGCATTTCTGGGGTCATAAACTAAAATGTAACTGGCACCATAGAATGGAGGTTTGTTTTATGAATCTTACTTTGTGTATGTATAATGTTTATTTTATAGTGCCACTTGGATACGCAGTGCTGTACATTTCATTACAGAGTTAAAAACTGGGAATAAGGCAGACAATCTAAAATTACATAAATAAAGTTTCAATGTAAGTAATACATAACTATATTTAGGTGTGGGTGAGCCGTGACATATTAGGAAAGAGATCCCTTGCCCCACACGGGGAAACGATTTTTGTCCCGATCGTGCAAGGGAAACCGCAAATCGTTTGGGATTTTCACCAACCGTCCCATCGTCCATTCCAGATAAACAGGTGACCAAGCTTTGGTCAACCGCCTGCCACGCAAGTGGAGAGAGAGAGTTCCAAGTGTATGGAGCAAGAGAAATGCTGCTCCTACCTACTTAAAGGAGAACTAAACCAAATAACGAAGGCAACCTCCATAGACTCTATAACAGTCCCTTAGTAAAACCATTTATCTCTCACCTTGAATCAGCCTCTTAGTGTAGAAATCATTATAAGAAAACATTTCTGAGTAGCTGGCAAGCAGGAATGTCCCAGTGGCTGCTTCCTAGTGTTTGCCTCTTCCTGGTGGTCCAGTTTAACAAAACTCCTCTTCACATGCAACTAGCTTACCTTGGTTGGTTTGTTTGTTACTACTCCCCTTAATGCCTAAGCTGCCATGTCCCGTTGTAAACTTAGAGTCCCACCTGCAGTGTCCTCCCAGCCCATCATCAGAGATAGCAAAATGAATATTATTAGCAGATTTAACTGCTCACACAGAGCGGGGGAGGTGTTAGCATCTTTAATATGTATTTAGGAATCAACTTGTTAACCCTTTTCTATTTGTGAAACATTCTGCCAAGAGACTGCAGGCTTCATTTAACCCAGACTCGCTGGGCAGATATAAACTCGAGCGTTAAAAGGTGTGCTAGCCGGGTTCGCTTGCCGGTTAGCGTGTCTGTAACCCATATTAAGCGTTTGATGCAGGGGTTTACAAAACTCCACCCGCACATACAATACACTCCGATACATTTGTAAAGTGCTTTCTTTTTTCTTCCTTTTCTCCTGAAGGAACTAAAAAGCCATCCGAACCCCCGCGATTTAATAAGCGCGTTTGCCGCTGGTTTTAGTCAGGATTTTACTCACCACCCTTACAGGGATTTACCCACATTTGCAAACGTAAATATGAATCTCGAATAGGACATTACCCACAGTGATATCGCTCTGGTTAAATTAGCCTGTGTGTCCTGTGGTACCTTTATTTTCTGTCACTCTACCATTTTATTAGTGTGGTGTATTGCTGGCAAATGTTACATTAAGGGGTGCTAGCCACACTGCAGCGTTTTTTTTTTCTTCTTGCGTTTGCCAATGCGTATTTTCAGTCATTGAAAATGTGGCAGGAACCCCGAAAATGCCACGTTTTCGGGTGCGTTTGCGATTGCAATTTTGCTTTCCCGCATTTTTAATCGCAATCGCATGCATTTTTTTCTATTTAGATTAAAAAACACAAAGAATCACACAGCCCAAAATCGCAAATGCATTCGATTCCTGTGCGATGCGTTTGCGCCCTTAGGGCACAGCCACACTGCAAAACACACCCTAAATGCACGTCGGTTTCAATGCGTTTGCCGATTTGGGGGGGGGGGGGGCCATTTTTATTCTGAAAAAATGCAATTGCAAGATTGCAAGTTTTTTTGGTGACATTGCTCTGCGATTTCAATACACTTGGGAAAATCACAAGCCTGAAAAATGCAACTTGTGTGGCTAGCCCTTAGAAGGGTAAACGAAAGCTGTCATTGGATTGCCAGTTTAGCTATACAGCATGTATTTAATGCATGTAACTTAGCTTGGGGGGGGGGGGGGGATGTCAGCAGGTTATTTCCTGAGGCTGGTGCCCCACTTTAAGTGCAAGGAGGATGTCCGTTTGCAATAATCGCCTCATGCTCCTTCTCCTTGCAATGGGGTTGCACTCCCCAATTGGCCCCTAGCAGAGCGCATGCAATCCCGACCACAATGGTGATCGCATGTAACTCCATTACACACTGAAACGCATTGTGTAGTGGGCGCGTCCCATAGCTATTACATGCTTTAGGCCATGCCTATTACATGCTGCACTCCCGACTAGCACAATCGGAACGCAACGCAATTCAAAACGGCTATTGGGGAGCTGACTGCCAAAGAACTTAAAGGTAGGGGCACCCCAGTAGACCACTTTACAACAAGGTACAACTTATAACCACAAAACGCTCAAAACTGCAGGTGCAGCATATTGACTTACCATGGTCTTAGCACAGCTCTGTGGCAATGCATTTTCAGGCCAACCTTTGCCGTTAAGACCCAAACACTATTTAAATCTACAATGTTCAGTGCTATCCATTGCATTAAATACAAACGGTATCGCCTGCTCATGTGCTCTAAGAAAATACTAACAAACTTTTGTTGTGTAGATATTATCAAGGCCTAATGTAAAGAAAAGTATCGTACAATCGATTGGAATGGGGGCAAGATTTGCACCATTTTTATGATGCAGAACTTTTAAACATAGGCCGGTGAATATGGTTTGGTTCTTAAAGGCAAAAGGTTGGGACGCCTAGTTTGGAGAGGGTTTGGTTTATGGCAAAACTTCCCACAGGCAAGCCCAACCTGGCTGGGCATTAATTTTAATATAACATGTTGGCAATCGGCCTCTTAGGGCTAGGCCCACTGCTGCGTTTTTTTTTTATGCGCTTATGACGATGCGCTTTGCTTTTTTTAAAAAATAATTGAAACCGCTGCAACGCAAAACAAAACACGTGTTTTTTCGGTGCCGACTTGCGAGTTGCATTTTGCGTTCTGCATTTTTAATCGCAAATCGCCTTCATCTTTCGCTATACTTTATTGAAGAATTGCAAGGGCGGGCAACAAAATCGCACAATGAAATCGGCATGCGATTTGGCGAATTGCATTTTTCCCGTTTTGCGTGTCAGTGTGGCCAGCTTACTGGTGCCTCTCTAACTTCCCATACTTCCTATTAATATGAACATTTTAGAAACAACATGGTACAAAAGTACAGTGGATACCATCCAACATTCCCCTTTATACTTATACTTATAAACAATGTTGTCATGCTGCCAGGTGGAGGTAATATAATAACCCTGATCTTAGCACAGCTCTGTGCAATTCATTTCTCTGTGTAATGCATTTACTAGCTTAGCTCCGCACTAAACAGTTTGTTGTTTTTATACAGACAGCGGAATCAAAATCACACTCTTCCTACCCTCCAAACATTCCCCTTTATTAAGTACACTGATTAAGCATTGCAAGAGCTGTGTCTAAGAGCATTTCACTTCACTATCCTCCACCTACAGTTCTGCACCAGTGGTTTCCCTATAAAAACACACTCTATATCTAAACTACATCTACCTACCCTCCAACATTCCCCTTTAAGAAGCTACACTTGCCACTAATATTGGCTGCAACTACAGGGAGAGCTAGAACATTCACACTACGGGCCATATTTCATATGTGGTATCCGCCTTCTTTAGCGATTATAATGGCGGATCGTTAATTTATGATCACTATCAAAATCTTGTATGTACGGTAGCGCACTTAAAAAAACTACACCAGCTCGTATAATATCAATTACGGTAGTTACGAGCATGGTATACTACTGCACACGGTCTTACATAAACGAAAACCTGTGGTATCTCCAATTTTTTAATAGGGCCCTCCATTAAACAGTAACATTGCAGGTGAAACATACAAAAACAACAAGCATGTTACTGTGAATAGTTGGCAGTTTAGTGCAAAACCCTGCGTGCGAAATTTTTTCTGACCCACTTGTCCTTCCCCTTGAGGTGGGTCTTGAAACATATAGCACACATTGTTTTTGCAATACACCTTTGCACTAATTCACAGCTACAGACCTGTGTCTTGTGTATGGTTCCCTGCATTATTGTTTTATATCGGATTTGGTGGAGTGAAAGCCATATGGTGAGCCCTTACATTAATTTCAGATCCGACACAACCATATTACATCACACTACAACACACTGCTACGGGGAAAGGGTTTAATCAGCTGCCCACCCATTTGAATATTGAATAATGTAATATATTCCTACATCATAGGGGTTTTAAAGTTGGAGTGGAAAATCCACAGTGCTTAAAAAATGAAATCAAGTAAAAAGTACTACCAGGCAAGGGAAATTTTCAGCTTCAGAGTTGGGGACCACACCAGAACCTACTAAAATTACTCATAGAGTTAAGAACAGATCGAGTTGAATCTTCCAGGCTGAAGAAGGTGTTGGGCAGTCACTTCTAACTTAAACTTTGATTTTTTTTGGGTTTATTCTCCTTAAAAGGATATGGAAAGTCTCTAAATGAACATAAATACAATTCCGGCTGATTCCCTGTTTGATAAGAAAAGAAATAATCTAATATACGATTTTCCCTAAATGCTTTTTTTGTGGATGATGCTCCTCCTTTTCCTTTCCAATCCAAGTGTTACTGTTACCGATTTTTGCATTTCTTCATATACAAAAATATGTTTTGTAAAATCTGATTTTTTCATTTTGTTTTGGTTCCTTAAGTTCATATTGACTATAGATTTAAAAATATTTTCTTCCATAGAATAATTGAGCCATATTTTTAATAATGAAAGATTTATTTAGATCTATTTTGTTTTATTTTTCCAGCCAGTGTAGCAATTTATGTGCTAAAGCTGGCAAAGAACTGTTCATGACACCTCTGCTCTTCCAGATATTAGTAACATTGATTCAAGAAGCAATGCATTGTTTAATCTTTGAACAATACTATGATCAAACAAATGCCACAAACACATTCGCCTACAACTTCCTTTGTTGTGCTGGAAATATTGAAGAGAATCTTTCTTGCTATTACTTTGGATTTAGTTTAAATGTACAAGGTAGAATCTGTTTGATTCTAAATGAAAACATTTTGTATTCAACAATACAACCAGTCACCCAAAGCCTTAGAATAATACTGCGGTATAGTTAAATTACAGACATAGTATGTTTAGAAGACGAAGCACACTAACAATTAACACAATTTAGGGCAATCCAGCACCATAATGAAAGCTGCTTTATTCTCTGAAAGATTTCTGTTAAGTGAAATGCAGATACGCAAAATATCACTTGAGTTCTCTCTCACTTCTGCTGGCCAGCAAGGTGACCCGGCCACTGAAAAAGGCTCAGGGAGGGACAGCCTTTAATATGTGCACCGGCTCAGACTGTCAAAGTGTTCAACAACAATCTCCCCCCCCCCCCCCCGCCCGCCCACCATCCTGTCTGTCTCCCTGCAGAGGTAGATAGCCTCTCCCCACTGTCACAGAAAATATCCTGACACACGTAAGCCTTACTTAACATACTGTGCTGCTCTGTGCAGTACATTCTTATGTAATGATGTATGCACTTGCACACTATCTACAGTAAAGAGATGATCGTGCACCACTCACGACCTCCAGAGTCAGAAACACATGTGCGGTGTTCCAAGCAAACATATTAATAAAGGATATGAACTGTGCACACCAGACTTTTGTTTTAACTGTTTATGAATACTCAAGAAACACTGTTTACCGTTTCGGGGCATGCACACCTTTCCTTAGACTCATAGAAAAGTTAAAATAACTACAGCCCTTATAGCGCTAGAGACAGCACATCATTGCCACCTATGGCTAGTAACAAATAAAACAGAAAAGCCGTTAGAATAGTACATTGTATATTTTTCTAACACAGAAATAGTTACACATAATCTCTGGATCTTGGATCCAATTTCAACCAAATACCCACACTTTTTACATTTATTTCTTGGGAGAAAGCATGACAAACCTCAAATTTTACATTTTAGGAAACCCCTTGGTTTGAACCGTTTAGGGTAAAGATCCACAATTGCCTCTATCATTTCCTATCATGTCAATAACCATCCCTTCCCAATCAGCAACAGTGTTTTCACAGTGCACATATATATACTGACACACTGTAAGCGATAGCAGACTTTGATTTGAAGCAGCAGTCAGCCAGCATATGCAATGCTAGTCCAGACAAAAACTTACAATCCACCAATATCCACTCTGCACGAGGCCCAGAGCAAGTAACAAGGAGTAATATATAATATATTACTATATATATATATAATTAGATATTATTATATATATTATATATATATACATATGTTAGTGTCATGCTGTCGCATTGGATGTTTTGGAATGCTTGCATGGTGTTATGTTTACTGGATGGGCGAAATTGGCAATGTCCAGTGGGCCCAAGCGGTACATGGGAAATATTTTGTGGTGTCACTGTAGACTGGGATGTTTTTACGTACACTGGTGTCATGTCTATGTGATGATGTTTGCTTGTAGATAAAATTGCAATGTGGCATAATGGGATGATGCCATAAAGGGTTAGCAAAAAAGAAACAGCCCAACTAGTTTTCTGAGTATACTGGAAGCAAGATGTGACCAATTTCCCCACTATTTTCAACTAGGCTGTGACACAATTTCTATTGCATATTGCTACCACCATCCATAAGGTTTCTACTACAAACCATCTGCTAAACCCGTGGATAATAAAAGCAGTTAGTTCAATAGTGGCCAAATTATTTTAAGAGCCCAGTCCCCACTTCAAGGTGTGCTTTCGTTAAACTGGGTGCCAACCCTAACTGCAGTGATAGACTATTGGGTTTTCCAGGGTACATAATTGCCAACAGATTCTTTTGTACAAGTCTTTTGTATTGAGAAATGCAGTCGGATGACTAGCGACACAACTTCAAGAACGACACCTCATGTCAGTTATCTAATTGAAACAACAGATATACCAATAATGACCTGGATGATTAGAATCCTGTCACAAACATACTGGTACTGCCTTTTTGGCTCCATGGGCTGACATCTGCTCTTATGTTGCCTTGGATGCCTTGAAGCTAAAACTCCTCAGCAGTTAGATAGCGTTCCAGAAACTCTGGCAATGGTAACTTGCTACACACACTAAGCCAGGTATGATATACAAATAAAAGAGATTCTTGGAAATTACTTTTCAAATATGAAATATTCCTTTAATGAATAACGTTATCACTATACTGGTTCAAGCATAACATATATGTCAACCATATATTACTCAATCACATCCAATCAATGTAGCTCACCATACAATACATATAAATAAATATAATATTTTTTTCTGTGCAAACAAGGTAATAAAAGGGTTAGGCAACCGTGGCAATGATAAAAAAGTTCACTTTGGAGTAAAATACTCCAATCCCGTTTTACTGGACTAAAGGTGGTCATACACTTAGAAAGATGTTACTTACCTGAACCAGTCGATCCCACCACATTAGAGCGATCCTGCGAAACCGCCTTTTCCTGTTCTCTTTGCAACCAACTGTGATTGCAAATAAATGGGATTTGTGATCGGCATGTTGGTCGCAAAAAGAAAGGGAAAGGCGGTTCCAGCAGACCTGTACGCTACCGTTGTGGGATTGATAGGTCAGGTAAGTAAATAATATTTTCTAGTGTATGGCCACCGTAGTCCTCCACCATATCAGACAAGATAAAAGATCTCTGGCCATCCTAACACTTCCACTCCTGTAGGGTTACACTGGCCTTTTCTGTGATCTCCGTATTTCCGGTGCCATGTTCTTGAATTGCCGCAAACTAATATCTATCTCAGCGTCTCCGCTGCACACAGTGTCTCTTTATCTATCTATCTATCTATCTATCTATCTATCTATCTGTGTTTGCCCATCTGAATATTTCTCTGTATATCTGTCTGTCTATCCATCTGTGTCTGTCGGTCTATCTATCTATCTATCTATCTATCTATCTATCTATCTATCTATCTATCTATCTATCTATCTATCTATCTATCTATCTATCTATCTATCTATCTATCTATCTATCTATCTCTATCTATCAATATCTCTTTGTCTATCTATCTGTGTTTCCTATTTATCTGTCTGAGTGTTTTGTCTGTTATTTGTCTGTCTGCCTTACAGAAGCAACAGAGGAAGGGGGGCTATGAAAAATGTTGCAACTCTGATCTTGGTCCACACAGTGGCGATGCATTTCTCGAAAGTGTACTTATTTAAAGGTGAATGTTGAAGTGTTTGAGAAACATTTAGCCAGAGTGGCTGTGTATATATGAAAGAATGGAAAACCCATACAAATAGAAGAAGCTGCAAGGAATCGGAGCAATGAAGTTACAATGTGCCCTTTTGCCATCCTGGAAGATATACCTAGTTCAGTAATAAACACAAGTCATTTTTATTTATTTGGTATTGCCACTTTAAGTATTATAAAAGTTCTTGTAATGTATTTTATAGAGAATAAAGTATATCAGAGTGCTAACGCTATAAGGGAATTAAAAACTGTTAAGGAAAGACATCTGGCTTTCCTAATAAAAAGACCATGTAAAATTGTAAATCAGAAAAAAAATGTTAACACAGCCAATGTCCGATAGAAAATTGCTACTTTTTAAAACTTGAATGAAAAATCAGGTAGTAGCAGCATTTCTTAGACGACAGCTGTTGGCCATTAATGGACATTTTATCAGCTAAAAGCAATCAATTTGAATGGTACCAAAGATTAATCCCATGCAAAAGGACTTGTAATCCTACATTTCTGCTTTAAAACATGTCTAATGCACTGACATCATAGAATAATCGCTTTCTCTCATACACAACAGGTTAAACAAAAGGCTGACACAGCAGCCCTGTACCTGGAACCTTCAGAACATTTTAGAATTCTGTGTTCATGCAAGTTAAAGGAGAACTGAAGTGCTTGTAAAATTAATGTTGATGATGTGAGAAATCATTTGCAGCACAGAGATATGACAAGCTGAAGCTGCAAAAAAGGGAATCAACAATATGCACATGATGTCAGCAACTTTTGGTCCATTCTATGTCACAATAGGTTTTGACAGGCTTGCTAGATTAGTATCAAGGGCAGGATCCTCTTTGTGTTTTAAATAATAACACATATAATATCTAGTGATAGGAAATATAACTGTCACTTTAACCTGGTAAAAAGAAACCATATTTTATCCAGATTGATGCCCGACCAATTTTCGGGAACAGTTGCTTCCTAAAAGGACTGATCCTTTTGACACTGTGAGTTAGTGCCAATAAATGATTAGGGGCATATTTATAAACGTGTGTTAACTTTTTGTGCAAATGTTATCACTAACCGTTTAACTTAATGGATTCAGTTAATTGTAGTTTATAAAGAGGCAAAAATCACTGTAAAAAAACCAAACTACTGCCCTTTGAATATTGCCTCATGTTGCGGAAAATTCGTACTTTGTATTATAAGCATGATTGTGTATTATTGTGATAATGCATTAGACTTGCACTACTCACGCTAAAGGATAACAAGCGCGATCGTTAGCATGTGTGAAAATGCGGCACCGTGGCCTAATCCGGAATTAAATTACTGGAAGGTATCATCACATTACTATTCCCCATAGTGGATTCCTATACGAATTAGCCTCCAGGATGGCTATTAGGTTATTTTCAACCTTTTAAGAACATCAATAATTTTTCATTTTAACCAATAACCACTTGTTTTTTTCCCTATTTTGCATTAAAATTGACTGGGGTCTCAGACTCATTTTCACATGTACCGCACTGTCCTACCCCTTTTGTATTGACTTCTAAAGACCCCCTCCCCCCATTATGCTACTTAATTATAAGTACAGCCTTGTCTGGTATTGGGAGAAATTTACTCAGAGTTGACCACTTTTTTTTTATACATATGGCTATTATAATGCAAACCGCCATTAAGTCTGGTAAATTAGCACTCCTTTATTATTATGGCCTTTAGTATCAGTAAATATTGATTTATATATATGTACAGGTTTTTTTCTACTGATAAAGATTGATCCAGGCATTGCATGTAACAATCCAAAACATTCAAAATTGTCTCTCAACCTCTATTTGTCTTTATTAGAAAACTCTTGATTGAAGTGTAACCCCTGACCAAGTTGGTACTGTAGAAAATGAACACAAGCAATTGATGGGTATGCTGAGCACTTCTGATTCAGCTATCACGGAAATGGAAGGACATCTGCATAGATGACACTACACCCCCAGCATGCACTGCAAATGTCCACATGGGGAGGAACAACCGTGAGGAGAAAAGAGGGAGGAGCCTGCGGTGAGGGAAGAGAGGAAGGATTGAACTGTGTGTGGAGGACAGAGGCAGAATCTACCTGTGGGGAAATCTGAAAGAGGATCCAAGGATTAACCCTTTGTTCCAGGCTGGTGGTGATCAGTCCTAGATCTTCGAGCTGTGAGATATTTTCATCAGACTATGGTAAAGTTTGCTACCACATATTTATGGTTTAAAGTATAGGCCCAAGACTTCCTCAGGAGTTACACAGACCTTCCTGCTTCTGCTGATTATATGTTACACAGATCCTCCTGCTCCGGTTAAGACCATATCCTTTGGTTACAATTTAATGCCCTTTTCCTACACTAATGACTGTTTTAACACTTGCCTTCAAAGTACCATTATCAAAGGGCCCCAACCCAAGCCATGGCCAGAATAAGGCAATGTTTTATCTTTGCAAGGAACTGGGGACAGTGACTGCTATACCGGTTAACCCTGCTATATACCCAGTATGGATTTACAACTGTATAATGCCTGCTTAGATTTGGTTATATTGTTAATGGTTTGTTGCCAATACATATTGCTATTGCCTAAAATTTTATTGCTAAATACAGTTGTTTTGCATGATCAAAATAGTTGTTCTTTTCAGGTAATAAAAGGGGTGTCACCTGCAGTTGCAAAGAAAGTACCCATCATTCTCATTAACCACACCTCCGGGTGGGTACATTTTGGGGGGCTCGTCCGGGATACTACTTTGGCCCACTAGAGTGACTACGCCCTGTCCCATTCTGTTGCTCAGGTGGTGAAGAAAGAATTAATGGATGCTCAAGCAGCACAGAAGTATTACCAGCACAGAACGCTAATCCTGAGTGTTTTCTAATACTGATATTACCAGGAACAAAATGGATTGAGACACAATTTACAAATAGCTGATACACTGGCCAATTCCAGGGTGAAGTTTCCTCAAGATGTAAATGTGGATAATGTCCAAAAACGGAATGTTTTGCTCTGCTGGAGTGGGGAGACCTATACCAAATGTGGTTCTACCTGTCACTCTATAAATTAAAGACCAGATCAAATTCAATAGTCAGCCAGCTTAACATGATGCCTGCAAGATCAGACTTGGTAAAGAAGTAAAAGAGTTAATTTTGACAGAAGGAGTACAATGGAAGAATTTATTGCTCATTTATCACCACCTCCCAGGCCCACGCCGAATCCATCTTTGTTCCTGAGGTATGGATGCATTAGGAAGTTAAGTAGAGAAATATATCAAGCCTAACCAGCAGACTATGGGAGTTTCTTCTGACTATTTCTCTGTATATCTGTCTGTCTATCCATCTGTGTCTATCTATCTATCTATCTATCTATCTATCTATCTATCTATCTATCTATCTTACCACATCCATCCATCATCATCCATCTATCTATCTGTGTTTGCCCATCTGAAATTTCTCTGTAATCTGTCTGTCTATCCATCTGGTGCTGTCGGTCTATCTATTCTATCTTCTATCTATCTATCTATCTATCTATCTATCTATCTATCTATCTCTCTCATCTATCTCCATATCTATCTATCTATCTATTTATCTATCTATCTATCTATCTTATCTATCTAATTACCACCCATCCATCCATCCATCCATCAATCATCTATCTATCTGTGTTTGCCCTCTGAATATTTCCCTGTATCCTGTCTGTCTATCCATCTGTGTCTGTCGGTCTATCTATCTATCTATCTGTCTGTCTGTCTGTCTGTCTGTCTATCTATCTATCTATCTATCTATCTATCTATCTATCTATCTATCTATCTGTGTTTGCCTATCTGACTATTTCTCTGTATATCTTTCTGTCTATCCATCTGTGTCTGTCTGTCTATCTATCTATCTATCTATCTATCTATCTATCTGTCTGTCTGTTCTGTCTGTCTGTCTGTCTGTCTGTCTATCTATCTATCTATCTATCTGTGTTTGCCCATCTGAATATTTCTCTGTATATCTGTCTGTCTACCCATCTGTGTCTGTCGGTCTATCTATCTATCTATCTATCTATCTATCTATCTATCTATCTATCTATCTATCTATCTATCTATCTATCTCCATATCTATCTATCTATCTATTTATCTATCTACTACTATCTATCTATCTATCTATCTATCTATCTATCTATCTATCTATCTATCTATCTATCTATCTATCTATCTATCCATCCATCCATCCATCCATCAATCCATCTATCTATCTGTGTTTGCCCATCTGAATATTTCCCTGTATATCTGTCTGTCTATCCATCTGTGTCTGTCGGTCTATCTATCTATCTATCTATCTGTCTGTCTGTCTGTCTGTCTGTCTGTCTGTCTGTCTGTCTGTCTATCTATCTATCTATCTATCTATCTATCTATCTATCTATCTATCTATCTATCTATCTATCTATCTATCTATCTGTGTTTGCCTATCTGACTATTTCTCTGTATATCTGTCTGTCTATCCATCTGTGTCTGTCTGTCTATCTATCTATCTATCTATCTATCTATCTATCTCCATATCTATCTATCTATCTATCTATCTATCATCTATCTATCTATCTATCTATCTATCTATCTACTATCTATCACATCTATCTATCTATCTATCTATCTATCTATCTATCTATCATCTGTTGTCTATTCTATCGTGGTGTCTATTTATCTGTCTGAGTGTTTGTCTGTTTATTTGTCTGTCGGCCTTACAGAAAGCAACAGAGGAAGGGGGCTATGAAAAATGTTGCAACTCTGATCTTGGTCCACACAGTGCGATGCATTTCTCGAAATGTGAACTTATTAAGAGGTGAATGTTGAAGGTGTTTGAGAAACATTAGCCAGAGTGGCTGTGTATATGAAAGAATGGAAAACCCATACAAATAGAAGAAGCTGCAAGGAATCGGGATGCTGAAGGTTACAATGTGCCCTTTTGCCAATCCTGGAAGATATACCTAGTTCAGTAATAAACAGCAAGTCATTTTTATTTATTTGGTATTGCCACTTTAAGGTATATAGAGTCTTGTAATGTATTTTATAGAGAATAAGTAACAAGTGCTAACGCTATAAGGGAATTAAAAACTGTTAAGGAAAGACATCTGGCATTTCCTAATAAAGAACCATGTAAATTGTAAAATCAGGAAAAAAATGTTAACACAGCCAATGTCCGATAGAAATTGCTACTTTTTAAAACTTGAAATGGAAAATCAGGTAGTAGCAGCATTTCTTAGACGACAGCTGTTGGCCATTAATGGACATTTTATCAGCTAAAAAGCAATCAATTTGAATGGTACCAAAGATTAATCCCATGCAAAAGGGACTTTTAATCCTACATTTCTGCTTTAAAACATGTCTAATGCACTGACATCATAGAAATAATCGCTTTCTCTCATACAGCAACAGGTTAACAAAAGGCTGAACACAGCAGCCCTGTACCTGGAACCTTCAGAACATTTTAGAATTCTGTGTTCATCAAGTTAAGGAGAACTAAGTGCTTGTAGAATTAATGTTGAATGTGAGAAATCATTGCAGCACAGAGATATGACAAGCTGAAGCTGCAAAAAAGGGAATCAACAATATGCACATGATGTCACAACTTTTGGTCCATTCTATGTCACAATAGGTTTTGACAGGCTTGCTAGATTAGTATCAAGGGCAGGATCCTCTTTGTGTTTAAATAATAAACATTAATATCTAGTGTAGGAAATATAACTGTCACTTTACCTGGTACAAAAGACACATATTTTATCCAGATTGATGCCCACCAATTTTCGGGAACAGTTGCAGTTCCTAAAAGGACTGATCCTTTTGACACTGTGAGTTAGTGCCAATAAATGATTAGGGGCATATTTATAAACGTGTGTTAACTTTTTGCAAATATTATCACTACGTTAAACTTAATGGATTCAGTTAATGTAGTTTATAAAGAGGCAAAAATCACTGTAAAAGAACCAAACACTACTGCCCGCTTGAATATGCCTCATGTTGCGGAAAATTGCGTACTTTGTATTAAGCAGTGATTGTGTATTATTGTGATAATGCTTAGACTTGCACTACTCACGCTAAAGGATAACAAGCGCGATCGTTAGCATGTGTGAAAATGCGAACCGTGGCCTAATCCGGAATTAAATTACTGGAAGGTATCAGCAATTACTATTCCCCATAGTGGGATTCCTAATACGAATTAGCCTCCAGGATGGCTTTAGGTTTATTTTCACCTTTTAAGAACAATCAATAATTTTTCATTTTACCAATAACCAACTTGTTTATTTTCCCTATTTTGCATTAAAATTGACTGGGGTCTCAGACTCATTTCACATGACCGCATTGTCCTAACCCCTTTTGTATTGATTCTAAAGACCCCCTCCCCCCATTATGCTACTTAATTATAAGTTCCAGCCCTTGTCTGGTATTGGGAGAAATTTACTCAGAGTTGACCACTTTTTTTTTATACATATGGCTTATTATAATGCAAACCGCCATTAAGTCTGGTAAAATTAGCACTCCTTTATAATTATGGCCTTTAGTATCAGTAAATATTGATTTATATATTTACAGGTTTTTTTCTCTACTGATAAACGATTATCTATCTATCTATCTATCTATCTATCTATCTATCTATCTATCATCTGTTGTCTATCTATCTGTGTGTCTATTTATCTGTCTGAGTGTTTGTCTGTTTATTTGTCTGTCTGCCTTACAGAAAGCAACAGAGGAAGGGGGGCTATGAAAAATGTTGCAACTCTGATCTTGGTCCACACAGTGCGATGCATTTCTCGAAAGTGTACTTATTTAAAGGGTGAATGTTGAAGTGTTTGAGAAACATTTAGCCAGAGTGGCTGTGTATATGAAAGAATGGAAAACCCATACAAATAGAAGAAGCTGCAAGGAATCGGGATGCAATGAAGGTTACAATGTGCCCTTTTGCCAATCCTGGAAGATATAACCTAGTTCAGTAATAAACAGCAAGTCATTTTTATTTATTTGGTATTGCCACTTTAAGGTATTATAAAAGTTCTTGTAATGTATTTTATAGAGAATAAAGTATATCAGAGTGCTAACGCTATAAGGGAATTAAAAACTGTTAAGGAAAGACATCTGGCATTTCCTAATAAAAGAACCATGTAAAATTGTAAAATCAGGAAGAAAAAATGTTAACACAGCCAATGTCCGATAGAAAATTGCTACTTTTTAAAAACTTGAAATGGAAAATCAGGTAGTAGCAGCATTTCTTAGACGACAGCTGTTGGCCATTAATGGACATTTTATCAGCTAAAAAGCAATCAATTTGAATGGTACCAAAGATTAATCCCATGCAAAAGGGACTTGTAATCCTACATTTCTGCTTTAAAACATGTCTAATGCACTGACATCATAGAAATAATCGCTTTCTCTCATACAGCAACAGGTTAACAAAAGGCTGAACACAGCAGCCCTGTACCTGGAACCTTCAGAACATTTTAGAATTCTGTGTTCATGCAAGTTAAAGGAGAACTGAAGTGCTTGTAGAAATTAATGTTGATATGTGAGAAATCAATTGCAGCACAGAGATATGACAAGCTGAAGCTGCAAAAAAGGGAATCAACAATATGCACATGATGTCAGCAACTTTTGGTCCATTCTATGTCACAATAGGTTTTGACAGGCTTGCTAGATTAGTATCAAGGGCAGGATCCTCTTTGTGTTTAAATAATAAACATATAATATCTAGTGATAGGAAATATAACTGTCACTTTAACCTGGTACAAAAGAAACAATATTTTATCCAGATTGATGCCCGACCAATTTTCGGGGAACAGTTGCAGTTCCTAAAAGGACTGATCCTTTTGACACTGTGAGTTAGTGCCAATAAATGATTAGGGGCATATTTATAAACGTGTGTTAACTTTTTGCAAATGATTATCACTACCGTTTAAACTTAATGGATTCAGTTAATGTAGTTTATAAAGAGGCAAAAATCACTGTAAAAAAAGACCAAAACTACTGCCGCTTTGAATATTGCCTCATGTTGCGGAGAAATTCGTACTTTGTATTATAAGCAGTGATTGTGTATTATTGTGATAATGCATTAGACTTGCACTACTCACGCTAAAGGATAACAAGCGCGATCGTTAGCATGTGTGAAAATGCGGCACCGTGGCCTAATCCGGAATTAAATTACTGGAAGGTATCAGCACATTACTATTCCCCATAGTGGGATTCCTAATACGAATTAGCCTCCAGGATGGCTATTAGGTTATTTTCACCTTTTAAGAACAATCAATAATTTTTCATTTTAACCAATAACCAACTTGTTTATTTTCCCTATTTTGCATTAAAATTGACTGGGGTCTCAGACTCATTTTCACATGTACCGCATTGTCCTAACCCCTTTTGTATTGACTTCTAAAGACCCCCTCCCCCCATTATGCTACTTAATTATAAGTTACAGCCCTTGTCTGGTATTGGGAGAAATTTACTCAGAGTTGACCACTTTTTTTTTATACATATGGCTATTATAATGCAAACCGCCATTAAGTCTGGTAAAATTAGCACTCCTTTATAATTATGGCCTTTAGTATCAGTAAATATTGATTTATATATATGTACAGGTTTTTTTCTACTGATAAAAGATTGATCCAGGCATTGCATGTAACAATCCAAAACATTCAAAATTGTCTCTCAACCTCTATTTGTCTTTATTAGAAAACTCTTGATTGAAGTGTAACCCCCTGACCAAGTTGGTACTGTAGAAAATGAACACAAGCTAATTGATGGGTATGCTGAGCACTTCTGATTCAGCTATCACAGGAAATGGAAGGACATCTGCATAGAGGAAACTACACCCACCAGCATGCACTGCAAATGTCACATGGGGAGGAACAACCTGTGAGGAGAAAAGAGGGGGAGGAGCCTGCGGTGAGGGAAGAGAGGGGAAGGATTGAACTGTGTGTGGAGGACAGAGGCAGCAATTACCTTGGGGAAATCTGAAAGAGGATCCAAGGATTAACCCTTTGTTCCAGGCTGGTGGTGATCAGTCCTAGATCTTTAGAGCTGTGAGATATTCATCAGACTATGGTAAAGTTTGCTACCACATATTTATGGTTTAAAGTATAGGCCAAGACTTCCTCAGGAGTTACACAGACCTTCCTGCTTCTGCTGGATTAATATGTTACACAGATCCTCCTGCTCCGGTTAAGACCATATTCCTTTGGATTACAATTTAATGCCCTTTTCCTACACTAATGACTGTTTAACTTGCCTGCAAAGTACCATTATCAAAGGGCCCCAACCAAGCCATGGCCAGAATAAGGACAATGTTATTATCTGCAAGGAACTGGGGACAGTGACTGCTATACCGGTTAACCCTGCTATATACCCAGATATGGATTTAAACTGTATAATGCCTGCTTAGATTTGTTATATTGTTAATGGTTTGTTGCCAATACATATTGCTATTGCTAAAATTTATTGCTAAATACAGTTGTTGCATGATCAAAATAGTTGTTCTTTTCAGGTAAATAAAAAGGGGTGTCACCTGCAGTTGCAAAGAAAAGTACCCATCATTCTCATTAACCACACCTCCGGGTGGGTTACATTTTGGGGGGCTCGTCCGGGATACTACTTTGCCCACTAGAGTGACTACGCCCTATGTCCCATTCTGTTGCTCAGGGTGGTGAAGAAAAGACATTAATGGATGCTCAAGCAGCACAGAAGTATTACCAGCAGCAGAACGCTAATCCTGAGTGTTGTCTAATACTGATATTACCAGGAACAAAATGGATTGAGACACAAATTTACAAAATAGCTGATACACTGCCAATTCCAGGGTGAAGTTTCCTCAGAGATGTAAATGTGGATAATGTCAAAAACGGAATGTTTGCTCTGCTGGAGTGGGGGAGACCTATACCAAATGTGGTTCTACCTGTCACTCTAGAAATTAAAGACCAGATCAAAGTTCAAATAGTCAAGCCAGCTTTAACAATGATGCCTGCAAGATCAGACTTGGTAAAGAAAGTAAAAGAGTTAATTTTGACAGAAGGGAGTACAATGGAAGAATTTATTGCTCATTTATCACCACCTCCCAGGCCCACGCCGAATCCATCTCTTGGTCCTGAGGTATTGGATGCATTAGGAAGTTAAGTAGAGAAATATATCAAGCCTAACCAGCAGACTATGGGAGTTTGATACAGAAAGCTGAGATTTTTCTCAGGTAGAAAGCCAGTTCCAGATGGGGAGGAAGACTATGAGGCTTGGATGGAGCAAGCTACTCAAGTTTTAGAGGAATGGGAGATTCCTGATCCACAAAAAGGCAAAGAATTGCAGAAAGCTTAAAAGGACCAGCCGCAGATGCTGCGGCTGGTCCTTTTAAGCTTTCTGCAATTCTTTGCCTTTTTGTGGATCAGGAATCTCCCATTCCTCTAAAACTTGAGTAGCTTGCTCCATCCAAGCCTCATAGTCTCCTCCCCATCTGGAACTGGCTTTCTACCTGAGAAAAATCTCACTTTCGTATCAAACTCCCATATTCTGCTGGTTAGGCTGATATATTTCTCTACTTAACTTCCTATGCATCCAATACCTCAGGACCAAGAGATGGATTCGGCGTGGGCCTGGGAGGTGGTGATATGAGCAATAAATTCTTCCATTGTACTCCCTTCTGTCAAAATTAACTCTTTTACTTTCTTTACCAAGTCTGATCTTGCAGGCATCATTGTTAAAGCTGGCTTGACTATTTGAACTTTGATCTGGTCTTTTAATTTCTAGAGTGACAGGTAGAACCACATTTGGTATAGGTCTCCCCCACTCCAGCAGAGCAAAACATTCCGTTTTTGACATTATCCACATTTACATCTCTGAGGAAACTTCACCCTGGAATTGGCAGTGTACAGCTATTTTGTAAATTTGTGTCTCAATCCATTTGTTCCTGGTAATATCAGTATTAGACAACACTCAGGATTAGCGTTCTGCTGCTGGTATACTTCTGTGCTGCTTGAGCACCATTAATGTCTTTTCTTCACCACCCTGAGCAACAGAATGGGACATAGGGCGTAGTCACTCTAGTGGCAAAGTATATCCGGACCGAGCCCCCCAAAATGTAACCCACCCGAGTGTGGGTTAATGAGAATGATGGGTACTTTTCTTTGCAACTGCAGGGACACCCCTTTTTTTACCTGAAAAGAACAACTATTTTGATCATGCAACAACTGTATTTAGCAATAAAATTTTAGCAATAGCAATATGTATTGGCAACAAACCATTAACAATATAACAAATCTAAGCAGGCATTATACAGTTTAAATCCATATCTGGGTATATAGCAGGGTTAACCGGTATAGCAGTCACTGT
The DNA here is from genome assembly GCA_019447015.1 of Hymenochirus boettgeri. Taxonomy (NCBI): domain Eukaryota; kingdom Metazoa; phylum Chordata; class Amphibia; order Anura; family Pipidae; genus Hymenochirus; species Hymenochirus boettgeri. The sequence continues at coordinate 64,704,052 of CM033471.1, forward strand.
CCCCAGTTCCTTGCAGATAATAACATTGTCCTTATTCTGGCCATGGCTTGGGTTGGGGCCCTTTGATAATGGTACTTTGCAGGCAAGTTAAACAGTCATTAGTGTAGGAAAAGGGCATTAAATGTAATCCAAAGGAATATGGTCTTAACCGGAGCAGGAGGATCTGTGTAACATATTAATCCAGCAGAAGCAGGAAGGTCTGTGTAACTCCTGAGGAAGTCTTGGGCCTATACTTTAAACCATAAATATGTGGTAGCAAACTTTACCATAGTCTGATGAAAATATCTCACAGCTAAAGATCTAGGACTGATCACCACCAGCCTGGAACAAAGGGTTAATCCTTGGATCCTCTTTCAGATTTCCCCACAGGTAGATTCTGCCTCTGTCCTCCACACACAGTTCAATCCTTCCCCTCTCTTCCCTCACCGCAGGCTCCTCCCCCTCTTTTTCCTCACAGGTTGTTCCTCCCCATGTGACATTTGCAGTGCATGCTGGTGGGTGTAGTTTCCTCTATGCAGATGTCTTCCATTTCCTGTGATAGCTGAATCAGAAGTGCTCAGCATACCCATCAATTAGCTTGTGTTCATTTTCTACAGTACCAACTTGGTCAGGGGGTTACACTTCAATCAAGAGTTTTTCTAATAAAGACAATAGAGGTTGAGAGACAATTTTGAATGTTTGGATTGTTACATGCAATGCCTGGATCAATCTTTTATCAGTAGAAAAAACCTGTACATATATATAAATCAATATTTACTGATACTAAAGGCCATATTATAAAGAGTGCTAATTTACACAGACTTAATGGCGGTTTGCATTATAATAGCCATATGTATAAAAAAAAAGTGGTCAACTCTGAGTAAATTTTCCCCAATACCAGACAAGGGCTGTAACTTATAATTAAGTAGCATAATGGGGGAGGGGGTCTTTAGAAGTCAATACAAAAGGGGTTAGGACAATGCGGTACATGTGAAAATGAGTCTGAGACCCCAGTCAATTTTATGCAAAATAGGGAAAATAAACAAGTTGGTTATTGGTTAAAATGAAAAATTATTGATTGTTCTTAAAAGGTGAAAATAACCTAATAGCCATCCTGGAGGCTAATTCGTATTAGGAATCCCACTATGGGGAATAGTAATGTGCTGATACCTTCCAGTAATTTAATTCCGGATTAGGCCACGGTGCCGCATTTTCACACATGCTAACGATCGCGCTTGTTATCCTTTAGCGTGAGTAGTGCAGTCTAATGCATTATCACAATAATACACAATCACTGCTTATAATACAAAGTACGATTTCTCCGCAACATGAGGCAATATTCAAAGCGGCAGTAGTTTTGGTCTTTTTTTACAGTGATTTTTGCCTCTTATAAACTACATTAACTGAATCCATTAAGTTTAAACGGTAGTGATAATCATTTGCAAAAAGTTAACACACGTTTATAATATGCCCTAATCATTTATTGGCACTAACTCACAGTGTCAAAAGGATCAGTCCTTTTAGGAACTGCAACTGTTCCCCGAAAATTGGTCGGGCATCAATCTGGATAAAATATTGTTTCTTTTGTACCAGGTTAAAGTGACAGTTATATTTCCTATCACTAGATATTATTTTTTATTTTTAAACACAAAGAGGATCCTGCCCTTGATACTAATCTAGCAAGCCTGTCAAAACCTATTGTGACATAGAATGGACCAAAAGTTGCTGACATCATGTCATATTTGTGATTCCCTTTTTTGCAGCTTCAGCTTGTCATATCTCTGTGCTGCAATTGATTTCTCACATATCAACATTAATTTCTACAAGCACTTCAGTTCTCCTTAACTTGCATGAACACAGAATTCTAAAATGTTCTGAAGGTTCCAGGTACAGGGCTGCTGTGTTCAGCCTTTTTGTAACCTGTTGCTGTATGAGAAAAGCTGATTATTTCCGCAAATGTAATTCGAGCTTTAAAACAAGGCAAACAAAACTGTACAGTTCAAGAATATTTAATGGCTTTGTGTGATGTTTATGGAAGAATTAAAAAAAGGCAAGTGATCTGCTCTATCAATTTGAACATACTTACCAGGGAAAACAAGAGAAACTGTCTAATTATATTTATCGCCTAGAAAAAGTGTTACATCAGATTATATTGAAGAGAGGGATGGATCCCCAGAAGGCCGAGGAAATGAAGGGGCTTGACCACCTTTCAATCTCAATTTCCACTTATTGGGTCATGTGTCTTGTCCTCCTTGGAGGACTGTCTCATCCGGCACTATCCGCCTTCTGGGATCCATCCCTCTCTTCAATATAATCTGATGTAACACTTTTTCTAGGCTATAATATAATTAGACAGTTTCTCTTGTTTTCCCTGTAAGTATGTTCAAATTGATAGAGCAGATCACTTGCCTTTTTTAATTCTCCATAAACATCACACAAAGCCATTAAATATTCTTGAACTGTACAGTTTTGTTTGCCTTGTTTTAAAGCTCGAATTACATCTGCGGCTGGTCCTTTTAAGCTTTCTGCAATTCTTTGCCTTTTTGTGGATCAGGAATCTCCCATTCCTCTAAAACTTGAGTAGCTTGCTCCATCCAAGCCTCATAGTCTCCTCCCCATCTGGAACTGGCTTTCTACCTGAGAAAAATCTCACTTTCGTATCAAACTCCCATAGTTCTGCTGGTTAGGCTGATATATTTCTCTACTTAACTTCCTAATGCATCCAATACCTCAGGACCAAGAGATGGATTCGGCGTGGCCTGGGAGGTGGTGATAATGAGCAATAAATTCTTCCATTGTACTCCCTTCTGTCAAAATTAACTCTTTTACTTTCTTTACCAAGTCTGATCTTGCAGGCATCATTGTTAAAGCTGGCTTGACTATTTGAACTTTGATCTGGTCTTATTAATTTCTAGAGTGACAGGTAGAACCACATTTGGTATAGGTCTCCCCCACTCCAGCAGAGCAAAACATTCCGTTTTTGACATTATCCACATTTACATCTCTGAGGAAACTTCACCCTGGAATTGGCAGTGTACAGCTATTTTGTAAATTTGTGTCTCAATCCATTTGTTCCTGGTAATATCAGTATTAGACAACACTCAGGATTAGCGTTCTGCTGCTGGTATACTTCTGTGCTGCTTGAGCACCATTAATGTCTTTTCTTCACCACCCTGAGCAACAGAATGGGACATAGGGCGTAGTCACTCTAGTGGCAAAGTATATCCGGACCGAGCCCCCCAAAATGTAACCCACCCGAGTGTGGGTTAATGAGAATGATGGGTACTTTTCTTTCGCAACTGCAGGGACACCCCTTTTTTTACCTGAAAAGAACAACTATTTTGATCATGCAACAACTGTATTTAGCAATAAAATTTTAGCAATAGCAATATGTATTGGCAACAAACCATTAACAATATAACAAATCTAAGCAGGCATTATACAGTTTAAATCCATATCTGGGTATATAGCAGGGTTAACCGGTATAGCAGTCACTGTCCCCAGTTCCTTGCAGATAATAACATTGTCCTATTCTGGCCATGGCTTGGGTTGGGGCCCTTTGATAATGGTACTTTGCAGGCAAGTTAAACATCATTAGTTAGGAAAAGGGCATTAAATGTAATCCAAAGGAATATGGTCTTAACCGGAGCAGGAGGATCTGTGTAACATATTAATCCAGCAGAAGCAGGAAGGTCTGTGTAACTCCTGAGGAAGTCTTGGGCCTATACTTTAAACCATAAATATGTGGTAGCAAACTTTACCATAGTCTGATGAAAATATCTCACAGCTCTAAAGATCTAGGACTGATCACCACCAGCCTGGAACAAAGGGTTAATCCTTGGATCCTCTTTCAGATTTCCCCACAGGTAGATTCTGCCTCTGTCCTCCACACACAGTTCAATCCTTCCCCTCTCTTCCCTCACCGCAGGCTCCTCCCCCTCTTTTCTCCTCACAGGTTGTTCCTCCCCATGTGACATTTGCAGTGCATGCTGGTGGGTGTAGTTTCCTCTATGCAGATGTCCTTCCATTTCCTGTGATAGCTGAATCAGAAGTGCTCAGCATACCCATCAATTAGCTTGTGTCATTTTCTACAGTACCAACTTGGTCAGGGGGTTACACTTCAATCAAGAGTTTTTCTAATAAAGACAAATAGAGGTTGAGAGACAATTTTGAATGTTTGGATTGTTACATGCAATGCCTGGATCAATCTTTTATCAGTAGAAAAAACCTGTACATATATATAAATCAATATTTACTGATACTAAAGGCCATATTATAAAGAGTGCTAATTTACCAGACTTAATGGCGGTTTGCATTATAATAGCCATATGTATAAAAAAAAAGTGGTCAACTCTGAGTAAATTTTCCCCAATACCAGACAAGGGCTGTAACTTATAATTAAGTAGCATAATGGGGGAGGGGGTCTTTAGAAGTCAATACAAAAGGGGTTAGGACAATGCGGTACATGTGAAAATGAGTCTGAGACCCCAGTCAATTTTATGCAAAATAGGAAAATAAACAAGTTGGTTATTGGTTAAAATGAAAAATTATTGATTGTTCTTAAAAGGTGAAAATAACCTAATAGCCATCCTGGAGGCTAATTCGTATTAGGAATCCCACTATGGGGAATAGTAATGTGCTGATACCTTCCAGTAATTTAATTCCGGATTAGGCCACGGTGCCGCATTTTCACACATGCTAACGATCGCGCTTGTTATCCTTTAGCGTGAGTAGTGCAGTCTAATGCATTATCACAATAATACACAATCACTGCTTATAATACAAAGTACGATTTCTCCGCAACATGAGGCAATATTCAAAGCGGCAGTAGTTTTGGTCTTTTTTTACAGTGATTTTTGCCTCTTATAAACTACATTAACTGAATCCATTAAGTTTAAACGGTAGTGATAATCATTTGCAAAAAGTTAACACACGTTTATAATATGCCCTAATCATTTATTGGCACTAACTCACAGTGTCAAAAGGATCAGTCCTTTTAGGAACTGCAACTGTTCCCCGAAAATTGGTCGGGCATCAATCTGGATAAAATATTGTTTCTTTTGTACCAGGTTAAAGTGACAGTTATATTTCCTATCACTAGATATTATTTTTTATTTTTAAACACAAGAGGATCCTGCCCTTGATACTAATCTAGCAAGCCTGTCAAAACCTATTGTGACATAGAATGGACCAAAAGTTTGCTGACATCATGTGCATATTTGTGATTCCCTTTTTTGCAGCTTCAGCTTGTCATATCTCTGTGCTGCAATTGATTTCTCACATATCAACATTAATTTCTACAAGCACTTCAGTTCTCCTTAACTTGCATGAACACAGAATTCTAAAATGTTCTGAAGGTTCCAGGTACAGGGCTCTGTGTTCAGCCTTTTTGTAACCTGTTGCTGTATGAGAAAAGCTATTATTTAGCTCATCAGGGAAGTACGAGAAGAGGAGGCTCTCTTAGAAGCTAAATAGGGGGGGCATGGTATAAATGCAATGTTGCACTATGCAGAAAGCAAAACCCCTCCTAAAGAAACTTTCCCTATAGGGGACATAGTTGCCGCTCAGACTGCCAGATTAGGCCAAGTAAGGCCTGTAGAGGGTGGTCCACACTTCAACCAAGACTTCAGGTCTACTCCATTGTCTGGAAACACTGAGTTAATGCAGATTAAAGAACAGCTATCTACCTTAACCAAAATGGTAGATCATATAGCCATGACTACTCCCAATTCTGCTGGGATACAAGTTGAGAAATTCCCATCTCAACAGCATTCCACTCAGCTGCGTATTGGAAGCCAAACAGATGTCAATAGCTTCTGTTACAAATGTGGAGAAAATGGACATTTTAAGCGGAAATGCCATAATTGGGAGAATTTGAAGAAGGTCAATGATAAGCTTATTGCAGAATTACAGAAGAAGAATTTGGAAAATGTCAAGGGCCCCCAGTGAAGGAGTCAACTGAGGGTCTACAGAAAGAGTGCTCCACACATCCGGACACATCAGATAAGGTCCAATATAGAACTGTTGTCACATCCCCAGGAATCATAAATAGAAACTCAACTATGTGTCCTTCCCCCCTGACACCCATTCAGAAGAGGAAAGAAATGTTCTTAACAAAGTTCCATCAAGTGCAAAGAGCAACAAGTAAGAGATATTTGAAAGAGTACAGCGCAAACAAGAAATTTCCAGAAGCAAGAAGAAATACAACTGTTTATTGTCACGAGACAAAAGATAAGCACTGTAAAATCAAAAACAACTTGCCTAAAGGTATGATTGGGCCTTCCCCCGTTGTACCTGTGCAAATAGAAGGTATATACAGTACAGCTTTGCTCGATACTGGAGCTCAAATCACTATCCTTTACAGAGACTTTTACCAAGAACATTTGCAATACCTGCCTATGGAGAAGATCGAACACCTGGAAATCTGGGGTCTAAGTGAAACCAAATTTCCCTATGATGGCTATGTAACTGTCAGTCTAGAATTTCCCCCTTCTGTTGCTGGATCTACTGGGAAATTTGAAACATTAGCAGTTGTTTGCCCTAGGCCTAGAGATAATACAGGAACCTCTATTTTAGTTGGTATTAATACAGACTTGGTAAGGAGAATGCTCACGCCAATATTAGAAAAGAATGAAACAAACACTGTACATCCCATCCTACAATCTACTATTGACTCTTTGCTAAGGCAGAAAAGGGAGCCTGATGTAGGAATAGGGCGTGTTTGGACATTACCGAAGAGTAAACAGTTAATACTTCCAGGACAAATTACATGTTTAAAAGCAAAAGTGAAAATGTGTAGAGAAAGTCTCAGCTCCCATTGTCTATTGGAGATGGGTCCTGATATAAACCTGCCAATGGGGCTTGAGTTAGCACCAGAATTAATACCAAAGGATCACCTGAGAAGTCATAAGGGTACTATACGGGCTAAAGAATACCAGAAGTGAACCAATAATCCTAAATCCTGATACATGTGTGGGGAATGTGTATACAGCTAGTCCTTTACCCACAGGGTTGACTGCATGCATGATCCCATCCTTGTCGCCACAAAATGTAACCCACCCGGAGGTGATGGGTTAATGAGAATGATGGGTACTTTTCTTTGCAACTGCAGGTGACACCCCTTTTTATTTACCTGAAAAGAACAACTATTTTGATCATGCAACAACTGTATTTAGCAATAAAATTTTAGCAATAGCAATATGTATTGGCAACAAACCATTAACAATATAACAAATCTAAGCAGGCATTATACAGTTTAAATCCATATCTGGGTATATAGCAGGGTTAACCGGTATAGCAGTCACTGTCCCCAGTTCCTTGCAGATAATAACATTGTCCTTATTCTGGCCATGGCTTGGGTTGGGGCCCTTTGATAACGGTACTTTGCAGGCAAGTTAAACAGTCATTAGTGTAGGAAAAGGGCATTAAATTTTAATCCAAAGGAATATAGTCTTTAACCGGAGCAGGAGGATCTGTGTAACATATTAATCCAGCAGAAGCAGGAAGGTCTGTGTAACTCCCGAGGAAGTCTTGGGCCTATACTTTAAACCATAAATATGTGGTAGCAAACTTTACCATAGTCTGATGCAAATATCTCACAACTCTGAAGATCTAGGACTGATCACCACCAGCCTGGAACAAAGGGTTAATCCTTGGATCCTCTTTCAGATTTCCCCACAGGTAGATTCTGCCTCACACAACAAACAAGTTAATCCTTCTCCTTCCCCCTCTCTCCCCTCACCGCAGGCTCCTCCCCCTCTTTTCTCCTCACAGGTTGTTCCTCCCCATGTGACATTTGCAGTGCATGCTGGTGGGGGTAGTTTCCTCTATGCAGATGTCCTTCCATTTCCTGTGATAGCTGAATCAGAAGTGCTCAGCATACCCATCAATTAGCTTGTGTTCCTTTTCTACAGTACCAGCTTGGTCAGGGGGTTACACTATTTTTGGCTTTTGTAAATGATACTGTAAAGGGGTTACATGTAAAAACAGAAACGTAAGCTAAACCCAAGATTCACCCCTCACCCCTGAGTTATTTGCAACCCAGAGAACTGACATGTAGAACGTTTCTGGAAAAAGTTCCAGAAAATCTGCGAGATCTGCAGCAGATCCAGGTTCGAAGGGGCCTGGGATGAGCTGCGGGACCCCTTAAACCCCAAAAGGCACTTGTCAGAACCACAATGGCCCTTTCAAGGGCCACAAGGGCACTAATAAGTATCAGGGAAGGGGTCCCAGTTCGAGCTGCGGGACCCCATAAGCCCCAAAGGGCCCTTGTAAGGTCCATAATGGTCCTTCTAAGGACCCAGGAGGGGGTCCCAGGTTGAGCTACTTGACCCCCAAACTTCCAACCATGGGACTTTCGGCCATTCGAGAATCCTCGAAGATTACCGAATGGCCGGAAATTTTCAAACGGAAGATTTTCGAATATTTTCAAACGGAGTTCAGAAAAATTTCCGGAAAATATTCATGATCCGCAGCAGACCCAGGTTCGGATACATGGACCGCCCATCTCTACTGGAAAGAGGTGGCATAGGATTCACCATAGAAACCATAGTGGCTGCTATGGGGCCTGTAGAAACTGGGGGCCCGTAATGGTCCAGAGGTCCATTAAATCCTTCACTCTGAGTTCCCCCACAGCAGCATAGCTGTTTAAACAACACTATTGTATAACACTACTATGAAGAAGTTATGCTGCTACTTTAATACTCCAATTAAAGAGCAAAGAAAGTAGACAATCACAAACTGTGCCTATACCCAATTAACTTGCATAATGCAATCAAGTGTCTTCACAGAGCATGGAAAACGAGATTCTGCATGTGTGTTGCTGCTGCTTGTCATCACAGCCTATGACCACAATAAGTTTAGGTCGGGTGAAAGGCGAAAGGAATGCAGGCTTAGCTCTCCTCTCAGTAACCAAGGGTTAACGTGACTTTAAGACATAACTTACAGCAGTTGCGGTGGTACACAAAAACTGTGATATGCAACCGCTGCAAGCTATGTACCTAGGTGATAAAGGCTTTTTAAGACAGAAACTTTAAACTCCAGCAGAAAGCTGGTGTTAAAGTTTCGAAATGGGAAAACCCCATTCTCTATGCACTGAAAGCTGCTATCGGCTCAGTGCATTGCCTAGTGGAGACAACAGAGAGCGATAACGGCTCTCGGTACATAGCCCTGTAAGTCTGGTAAGTTCATATCATTGCTGTCAATGGCTGCCATTCAGCTTGCTGTGAATTTGTGTGAAATTCCCAGATTCACAGTTTACTGTACTAGTTTGATGGATTTTGCTGTACCAGTAATATAAAATACCCAGTTTGCTATACCAGTAACCTGAAATTCATAGTTTGCTATACCATTAACATGAAATCCCCAGTTTGCTGTACCAGTAACATGAAACCCCAAGTTTGCTGTACCAGTAACAAAAAAATCATAGTTTGCTGTACTAGTAATATGAAATCCTCAGTTTGCTGTACCAGTAACATGAAATTCCAAGTTTGCTGTACCAGTAACATGAAATTCCAAGTTTGCTATACCAGTAACAAGTAATTCATAGTTTGCTGTACCAGTAATATGAAATCCCCAGTTTGCTGTACCAGTTGCATGAAATTCCTAGTTTTCTGTACCAGTAACATGAAATTCCCAGTTTGCTGTACCAGTAACATGAAATCCCCAGTTTTCTGTACCAGAAACACAAAATCCCTAGTTTGCTATACCAGTAAGATGAAATCCCCAGTTTGCTGTACCAGTATCATGAAATCCCCAGTTTGCTGTACTAGTATACAGTAGTATAATATAGTATAGTATAGTATTTAAGGTTGAATAAAGACATATGTTCATCCAGTCCAACCCATTGAGCAATATCCTTATTTCCTGCCTAACTGTTGATTCAGAGGAAGGCAAAAAAAACCCACCAAATTTATGAAGGGGAAAAAAATGTCTTCCTGACTCCAAGTGACAATCGGAAGTTTCCCTGGATCAACTCTACTCTATGCACCAATACCAGTAACTTGCAACATTCCTTGTTTGCAGAAACTCATCCAGCTTTTTTTTTTTTAACTGACCAAAGACAGTTCCATAACTTTACTGTTCTCACAGTGAAAAACCCTTTCCGAACTTAAAGCCTAAACCTTTTTTCTTCAAGTCTTAAGTGATGTCCATGTGTCCTCTGACATGCTCTATTGGTAAACAATGCCCCAGATAGTTTATTGTATGGCCCGTTAATGTATTTATACACAGTAATCATATCCCCATGCAAGCGCCTTCTTCATGCGTACATAATTGTAACTTATCCAGTCTCTCTTCATATTCAAGCCTCCCCAATCCCTTTATTAATTTAGTTGCCCTTCTCTGAACCCTTTCCATTTCAAAGATGTCCTTTTTGTACACAGGATTCCAAAATTGCACTGCATATTACAAATGAGGCCTTACCAATGCTTTGTAAAGAGGGAGAATAACAGTTTCCTCCCTTGAATCCATACCTCTCTTTATACAAGACAATATCATGCTGGCTCTGGCTGTTGCTGCCTGGCACTGCCTGCTACATTTAAGTTTGTTATCCACCAAAACTCCAAGATTCCTTTCCAATAGGGATTCACTTAACACAGAGCCATTTATAGTATAAGCAGCACAAGGATTTTTAAGTCCAAAATGCATCACCTTTATCAACATTGAATCTCATCTGCCACTAGCCGTCGAATGTGCAATCTATCTAGATTGCACATTCTCTAAAGTTTTTAATGGTCAACAAAAGTGTCGTCAGCAAATACAGAAACCTTGCTGACAATACCCACTTTCAAATCATTAATAAACAGATTAAATAGAAGCGGCCCCAACACAGAACCCTGAGGCACCCCACTTTCGTTCATAATGATGAAGCCCCATTAACAACTACTCTTTGCATCTTATTCATTAAAATTAACCAATTTTCTATCCATGTAAAAATGTGCCTCCCCAGACCAACAGACCTTAGCTTATGCATTAGTCCCTTATTGGGGACTGTATATAAAGCCTTTGCAAAATCCAACTATACTACATCTACTGCTATGCCAGAGTCTAAATTTCTACTTCCTCATAAAAGCCAAGCAAGTTAGTTTGACAAGATCTATTCCTCCTAAATCCATGCTGGTTACTACTGAAACCAGAAACAATGGTGTATATAAAACTGAACTTAACTCCCTAATGACCTGAGGATGTATTTTATCCGGTCCAGGAGATTTATTAATATTAACCTTATTTGGTTCTTTCTGTACCATATCCTCGGTTAACCAAAGTGCACTAGTACCATGACAGTCCCAGTTTTATGTACCAGTAACATGAAATGCCCAGTTTGCTGTACCAGTGACATGAAATCCCCAATTAGCTGTACCAGTATCAAGTATCAAGAAATTCCCAGTTTCCTGTACCAGTAACACAAACTCCTCAGTTTGCAGTATCAGTAACATGAAATCCCCAGTTTATTGTACCAGTAACATGAAATCTCCAGTTTGTTGTTCTAGTTACATGGAATTCATAGTTTGCTATACCAGTAACATGAAATTCATAGTTCACTGTACCATTAACATGAAATTCTCAGTTTGCTGTACCAGTGACATGAAATTCGCAGTTTGCTGTACCAGTGACATGAAATTCGCAGTTTGCTGTACAAGTGACATGAAATCCCCAGTTTGCTGTACCAGTGGCATGAAATTCCCAGTTTGCTGTACCAGCGGCATGACATTCCCAGTTAGCTGTACCAGTGACATGAAATCCCCAGTTTGCTGTACCAGTCCCATTGCTTTACCAGTTTAATAAATATAAATACACAGAGAACATATGATAAAGAGGAGAAATGTAAAGAAAAAATGAGGGCAATGAAACAACAACTGAATAAAAAATATGGGAAAGTAAGGTGAAAATAATTAATGAAAAGAAAAAGAGAGGACAAATAAAGGAGTAAATAAATAATAAGAAAAACTTGAATGCAAAAGACAAAAGAGAAGAGCACATCTAGAAGAACTGAGAGGGTAGAATATGAATGGAAGCACAACAGTGCAGGCGAGTGGTAAATTGGGTGTCAGGTCCATGTATTTGAATGGAGGGGGTGTCAAGAATAATTAGAAAACAATATTGTAAAATTATTTTAACTTATGGTGACACATTTATAATACAATACATATTTTGACCTTGTGCATTTCCTTTGGAGGAAGTGGTCTGGTGTATAAAGCCTGGCTCCTTGGTACACTTCTTTCTCTTTATGTCAGGAGGTTGGATGCTTTCTTGCTGCATTTGTGTTTGATAGGAGGAACAATGTCTAAATAGTTAATCTGGAAAACCTGACATCCAAACCACTTTTACTCCTTTACAAAACCTTTTTTTTTTTTTGAAGGAACATGTTCTTCAAGAGTGTATAAATGATTACAGAGCTACTTTATGTTTCCATTGTGCATTAAACACATTAGAGGAATTATGTTTGTTATGGATTAGAGTGTTGCATTCAATTACTTATACGTAAGTGCAAAGTATGACAAATCCATTCTTACATCCATCCTTTTTTGTGCTAAGCAATGATAATTGAAATAACAATTTCTTCTTGACTGATGACAAACCAACATGTATTTACACACTTACTATTAGATGCACACATATACATTTTGCTACCCACATGCTTCAAATTGTGTTATGCCACCTTGCATGTGTCTATGTACAACTGCTAGTAATCCATCAACATCTGGAACATCTCTGTATGAACAAACAATTAACCATACATTCTTGAATCTTTCTCCAAGGAGCAGCTTCCAGTAGATATGTATTTATTTACCTGTAATTGATCCTGATCAGACAGTCTCCACAAGTGGGAAATATAATTAACTGACACCTGTGTAGGACAGGTAAAGGAAAACTGAAGCTAGGTACAATACATACAGGGAGATTCAATAATTCTTAGTTCTTATTGTGTAAAATGGTGCTAATTTTGCCCCAACCAATCAGAACTTATTTAACATTTAAAAGCTAAAATCTGATTGGTTGGGGCAAAATTATCACCATTTTAAATGATAAGAACTTTTATTGAATAACCCTGATAGTCTGTCAGTGAGCTGCTTAAGATGTAGCTTCACACAAGTGATTTCCCTATAACCAGTGTAGGAAAGATTATTTAAGATGGGACCAGTTATTTGGAACACACACATAGCTGATAAAAAGCCAATCCACACAGTAACAATGTATAATATCTGTACCCACCTTTAGATTTAGATGTGATCATTTATCCCCTAAAGGAACTCGATCTGCTATATTCAGAATATTACTAAACCATTATATGATATTCTAAATTTAGATTTTACTTTTTTTCATATTTCCCATCCTACTCTGTAGTAGTCATGCCTATTTCCTACTAACGGTGATGTGATACAGAGGAAAATAGGTAGGGAAATCCCATTATTAAATTATTTAGGTTTCGAAACAAACATGGTTTTGATTCGCAATTGGTGGTTTTGAAAATCTGAGGATCCAATGGATTTTTAGACATTTTTGAACTTGAAAAAAAACTTTGAAAATCGCAACATTGAAAATTCCATTTAAAATGAAAAACTTTCTATCAAAAAATCGAAAATTTCTATCAATAAAATGAAAATGCTATAAAAAAATTCCAGATTTTTCGGAACTTCTATAGGTTCAAAGGAATAGCTATTGCAATGAAAGTCGCCCATTTCATTCATCTCCAATTATCAAAAGTTACTTGTTCTCTCCTAAAAAGAAGCTATCACTAGTTTTATTCAATACACTAAAAATGTGTTGTGGTTCAAGCTTGTTTGCTGGTTTATTCTTTCTTGCTCATACAGTATTTTAATTTAATGCAGTTTATGAAAAAAATTGCCATTTTGTTTCTGATGATTTCATATTGTTAAAGTACATTTGACGAACTATATTCATAAATATTGAATTAGCTTTAGGAAGATAAAAGTTACTGGATCAGCATTAAGTACAAAAAGCCTATAAACATAATCACTTGTAGGTTCCCATTTGACCATATAGACCTGCATTTTTTAAAATGGCGTGCACAGACATTTTAGTAAGTCGCCTGTGTGGAGTCTCCATATAGCAAACTCACTCCTGAGAGTAATAGGATTGTGCAATCACTTAAAGATTCCAAGCAATAAAAACTAAAAAAAAACATTTATGGCAGCATTGATTTAACTGCAAATAAAAGGAACAGCAGTGACTGCAAATAAATACATTATATATATATATATATATATATATATATATATATATATATATGTATTGTACATTACCAGCAAATGTATTATAGAACCCATTACGTGGTTACAACCTATTAGTAAATTCAACAAAATCCATAATTAGTAGACTGGGTTTATTTCATAATTAAGACAGGATAAATTAATTTAATAGACAACTAAAGACTCAAAATGAAGTACAGTACAAAACCTGCTTACCTGTCTGGTTCCATGATGCAGTAAATCATGAGCTCCTTACCTGTCTGGTTCCATGATGCAGTAAATCATGTGCTCCTTACCTGTCTGGTTCCATGGTGCAGTAAATCATGTGCTCCTTACCTGTCTGGTTCCATGGTGCAGTAAATCATGTGCTCCTTACCTGCCTGGTTCCATAATGCAGTAAATCATGTGCTCCTTACCTGCCTGGTTCCCTGTAGATTTCTGGTGTGCTTAACCCTACCCTTAAACATAGACCACACGCCAAACTTTTCCCACTTTTACTTTCTTGGGGAAAATAGACTATATAAATTTGTGAATTGCAAAAACATGAACTTTTTAAAATAGATGTTGGTTGCTTTTAAAAATATGACATGCTGCAAATTAAAGTTCCAAAAGTGGGTGATCAAAAAGGGGGAGAGATTGACAGCTGCCCCTGCAATCTCAGGCCCCCCTTGACATGTGCCTATTGTACCTAATTTTAAATCCAGTCATGACACTTTAGCTTCCCTCTTACAAACTACTGTATATAGCTCACTTTTCTGGAATTCAGCGTTCCCTTAACTTCACATTTTCATACTGTATAATAATTTTCATACTGTTTGATGACCTTATATAATCAGGGACACACAAAAATAGGAGCCATAGGGCTTAATTTTTTTTTTAATTTCCCTATACAGTTACACTTTTCTAACTTGTATTCCCTATTAAATTGTTGCTTTGTATAACTCAGTATATGGCAAAAAAGCTGATTAGATTTTCTAAATATTATCTTTAAACATAATCCATCAACTTGTTGCTGGATTCACATCGACTTTACTTTACTTTAGTAGATGTAGCAATCTAACATGTTATCTCCTTTTGTAAGCCAGTAACCACCTTCAAAAATCATCTGCATAACCCACTGTGCACTGGAAGAGGATGTAAAGGAAGCACTATGGGAAATATTTCTTAAACTTTAGATATTATGATACATTATGCCATTTGTCAGACTTTAGTTCTCTTTCAAGAGATTTTTTTAAGGATGACTTTCAAACTAATATAAAATACATTACTTCACCACTTTGTAGTGAACTGGATTTGTGTTCAAAACACAGCTTGTGTTACAAATGTCAGTGTGATTTACGTTGCTGTAAAGGCTATTTTTCAATAGAATGGGAAATCATCATTCAATGCTACTTTTCCCGTCAGCTCTGACAAAAATGTGTTTTATCTTTAGGGTCATTGGATGTACAAGTTGATCAGAAAACAATCTGATATTACATGGGGGCATATGTTTACCTTTTACAAACATTTATGGCCCAGACATCATGTTAGATGATTTTTTTGTTTAAGATTTTGTTATGTAAAAATTACACGACAAAACAAAAAAAAGTTAAGAAGGATTAAAATGTGATGTAAAAATCAAAAAGCAAAGAAGAAAAAAAGAAAACTCACGGATTTTTTACATCTTTGCACAATTGTAACAGAAATGTAATAAATTTGTTGGGATAGTGTCATTTATGGTAACATAGCAACATACCGTAGTATGGGGGTTGAATAAAGACAAACATCAATCTAGTCAAACCTTTTCTATTCTTCTCATTTTGCCCTACCAAACAGTTAATCCTCAAGAGGGTAAAGGAAAAAAAAAACACAACTGGAAAGGGGGAAAAAAATCCTTACTGACTCTAAATCAGCAATTGGAAAGGATCCCAGGATCAACAAGAAATGGAAATGGAACTTGCCAAAAGAATGTTGGTACACTTACATGCTCACATATAAATTCTCCAACTCCATTTTACATTCATCCCAAAACAAAGAGATCACTAAACTTGAATCACTCCACACAAATAATTTAAAAGGCCTTATCTCATCTATCTATTAAATAATTTACCAAGAATGCTAGCTTATCAAAAGTTAACAATCAATCACCTGGGAAAAAAGACTCCAGCAAGAGATAGGGGAAGAAAGGTGGCTTCAAATATATCTTAACTCCCACAAATGCTCATCCAACACCATAATAAAAGAAAAGTCACTTAAAATTTTGTAAGACTGGTACTTAACACCCTACCTGTCCAGAATTGGTGAGGCTTTAGGCAGATGGTGAGGCACTACTAGCAGAGGTGTTCATACAAACGTTTCATTTAACTCCTTACACAGCACTATTCAATCTACCACCACAAGGGTAAAACACCCACGCCTCAAAATTAATAAT
The DNA here is from genome assembly GCA_019447015.1 of Hymenochirus boettgeri. Lineage (NCBI taxonomy): Eukaryota > Metazoa > Chordata > Amphibia > Anura > Pipidae > Hymenochirus > Hymenochirus boettgeri. The sequence continues at coordinate 64,720,651 of CM033471.1, forward strand.
GCACATATGCTCAGCACTGGTTGATAAAGGGCTGAGTGTGGGCCCAAAACGTTGCCTGACGATTTACTCTTAATGGAGGAATAAACTCACCTATTTTGCACCATATCTATGCCTGGACCCCTCTACACTTGGAATTTTGCTGTTATGGACTATTTTGGGTGAGGCAGTGTAACCTATATCAGAGGGAGACTGAAGTTAACGGGAAGATTCGGTATGATTCTTTATGTTATAATTAAATAGCAAATATAACATGAATGCAAATCTTTGTTTGGGTGACATTCTGTTTAGTTCAGGAAGGTTTATAGTTTTAAATGATGTATCAGCTAGTGTGGGAATTAGTAGAGAGAGTAAATCTGTGCAGCACAGCAACAAATAATGCAGAAAAAAATATTGCACATGTTTTTTCTGAGAGTCTAATTAGGTGTTCAGAGAGAATGCTGCAATGCAGTCAACCTTTTGGAGAATTCACAATGGCAGCCACAGTTTATTAGACTTATAAGATCTAATTGTATTTAAAATTCAATCATGTTCCATGCAAGAATAACAAAAGCGTAAGATTGACAATACACAATGCTTGCACATAAACAGGGAGATTCAACAAAAGTTCTTATAATTTAAAATGGTGCTCATTTTGCCCCAACCAATCAGATGTTAGTTTTCAAATGTTAAATAAGATCTGATTGGTTGGGACAAAATTAGCACCATTTTAAACGATAAGAACTTTTATTGAATAACCCTGATAGTACTTCACAGTGTGCACAAGAAAATAATTAGTTAATACATTATAAAAGGCAACTTTATTTAGGGTGTCAATCATTAATAAGAAGTTTTTTCTTTAAAAAAAAATATATATGAAATTATTGGCATGCAATATGCAAAATATTTATTAACCATTTAACAAAAGGTGAGGACAGAATCTAATGACATTTGGTCTTAAAGGAAAACTTTAAGTTAGAATTTAAAACTCTGGTGAGGTGATACAATAAGGTACCTAAAATCCCTTCTTCCAGTTTTTTACTGGTGATCCTACTCCTGTGTGGTCATATGCTTTTATGGTCATCGAATTCTGTCATAATTATTAATTCATGGAGTGTAGCTATATTTTATTCAACCTCCCATCCAATCTACAAAGTAGCTTCTGAACACTGAGTTGGCCATACGCTACAACTTAAGCTGGGTTCACACAGTAAAGATGTTTGAAAGATGACAGACAGGATATGCAAATTCCAATCCCTCATTTTTCAAAAATCAGGGAACACACAGAACATAGCGTTCTCCTTATACATAGCATAGGGAGAATGCTCGGGAGTGTGTGTTCCCCACGACCGCTGCTGACTCCCCTATAAGGAGACTACCGCAGCTGAGGGAAATTTTAGGTATTTCCCGAACGACCACAAGGCCGATGGGAATATTGGGGAGCTGCACACACTGCCGATAAGTCCCTTATAACGTTGGAACTAATGGTATCAGGGTTTTATCGTTAGTATGTGTACCTAGCTTTACCTTCCGACATTCCTGCAATATTTTGACTTTTATTTTGATCATTTTGCAATGTAATATCAATCTTAATTACAATCCTTGCAAACATGATCTGGACAAATCGGATTAATGTGAAGGTACTGTATGGTCACCCTAACTCATGGTAAATATATACAGGGAGATTCAATAAAAGTTCTTATAATTTAAAATGGTGCTAATTTTGCCCCAACCAATCAGATGTTAGCTTTCAAATGTTAAATAAGGTCTGATTGGTTGGGGCAAAATTATCACCATTTTAAACGATAAGAACTTTTATTGAATTACCCTGATAGTTTACCTGCCTAGATTTGTTCAAGACCAAATTCTGCTCTTGTATTTCTAAATGTATAAGATGAACATTGTGGATGGGAAAATAGTCAGGTTTAGTTAAAATGAAGATGGTTGATCAGGCACCAAAGACTTCAAATTATTTAAAAATCCTTTTCAACTGTACCACAGTATTCATAACCATGTAGTTGCTTGGCGTCTTTTCAAAGTAAATTTCAAAGATATTTTCTTTTTTAGGACCGAGCTGAGTATTCCTGAGATAACTTGTTTGAAGAGGTTGGAACTAATCCAATTGCCTTAGTATAAACTGATAGGTCTCAAATATGCTATCCCCGGTAGAATAAGGAAAGTAATATGTGACATTCTATTGAAATTTACATGCAATTTACATCATAAATGGCTTTTTTCATGAATTTTAATCTTACAATCTTCTTGTAACTTGGGATGAATGATCATTTTCAAGTTTTTTTAATGGCTTTGGTGTTCACTATAATATATAAAAGCATTGCTGTCTAGCACTTATAGTTAAGCTTTTTAATATTAACTGGGAGATCTTTTTGTAGGACATATTTCATATTTGATTTCATAATGCAACAAAATAGCACAAGAAAGTAAAAAATAACCATATTAACCGTAATCACCCTTTAATTATCTGGAGGTGAATCAGTCTGCATAATTTGTATTAACACACAAAAGAAATGCTGCTCCCCCCAACAATCAAATGACAAAATAAAACATAATAAAATAAAATATGCTCAAAACTACTTTACAGCAAATAATATCTTAGATCTGCCACAAACGGCAACACTATACCATATATAAATATTTATATATATATATATATATATATATTATATTAAAAGGAGAACTAAGAATGAAACATGACATGAAAGATAAGGCAGAAATCCCCATCAGCAATGTAGCTGGAAGAAAAACATGCACAGTCCCAAAGACCGGGGAAGGGGGGGCGGATTACTGACATCACTTTCTTCAACTTTCACAGGGAAAGTTTAAGAAGGCAATCCAGGGTGCTTAATTGGTTCCTTATTTTCCTCCTGTTCTCCTTTATGATACATAACATGCAAAACTAATTAAGTCATGCAAGTAAAGTAGCCTACTGTTTTGTTTTGTTTTGTTCAGACTTAAAAGTTTGAAAACTGGCACAGAACACTAAAAGAAAACACGACAGGAACATTACTTTAATGAGTCTTGAAATAAGAGAAAGTATTAAAATTGTGTTTTTAAGTTGATTTTACTTGTTGCCAATAAAGTTGTTTAAAAATAAAAAAATACATATTTTAAAGGTTGACTGTGGAAATAAACATAACGTGAGAAAATCTGCCCCCAGGGAAAATTAAAACTAGCCCCACACCAGATAAAAAGGGTAAGTTTAATATAATCAAGTATATAATCAGTGATTATATTGGTAATGAGCTACACCACTAACCCTTATTTTTCCTTTCTGAATTAAATAATGTAATAAACATTGTTTATAAGTTGAATAGCGCTTATGTCTGTGTATGATATCTTTGACTAATTCTACTGTTCAAGTTGAACTGATGATTAAATAAATAAATGGCTGCCAAACAAGGCCTAGAGATAAACGAACCTGGTGAGTTTCGTTCTGGATTTTAACATTTTCAAAAGAAAAATCTGCGGATTTTCCAATTAGCCAGTTCCGAAATGAAACCTGGTTTGTTGAGAAAGTGTGTAAAGCTTTTTACATTGTTAAGAAGAAAACCTGTGGTTTGCACAGAACATACAGTGTCTGTGATTAAATAATTAAATACATAAAATGGTCAAGGCTTAACTATTATTATCAAAGGGGCTCCTATGTTTATTGCTTACAGTATGCCCTTGAACAAATGAAGAAAGATTACAATGGCTTGAATAACTATTTCTATATTATTGAGAATGACAATGGTTGCCATTGAATTTAGATATTTTTTGATCTCAGTGTAAGAATTTGTGTTTTAAACAGAAGATTTATTAATAATACTATGTTTTCAATCACTGCTACTGAATATACATATTCTATTCATAGTATATTTTCACATTTCTCCATGTTATAGCCTTTGATCTCTAAAAATAATAAAGGCGAATGCTATTTTTAATAAAGAAATCATTTTGAACAAAAGGCTAGATCTGCAATTTCTTGTCATAACTAAAAATGTAACTGGCACCAATAAAATGGAGGTTTGTTTTAATGATTCTTACTTGTGTGTATGTATAATTTTATTTATATAGTGCCACTTGGATACGCAGTGCTGTACATTATAAAATACAGAAGTATAAAAACGGGGATAAATGCAGACAATTAAAATTACATAAATAAAGTTTCAAAGGTTAAGAATACATAAATATATTTAGGTGTGGTGAGCCGTGACATATTAGGAAAGAGATCCCTGCCCCACACGGGGAAACGATTTGTCCCGATCGTGCGAAGGGAACCGCAAAATCGGTTGGGATTTACCAACAGGCCCGATCGTCCATTCCAGATAAACAGGTGACCAAGCTTGGTCGAACCTGCCCTGCACACGCAAGTGAGAGAGAGAGAGTTCCAAAGGTATGGAGCAAGAGAGAATGCTGCTTCCTACCTTACTTAAAGGAGAACTAAACCCAAAATACGAAGGCACCTCCATAGACTCTATAACAGTCCCTTAGTAAAACCATTTATCTCTCACCTCTGAATTCAGCCTCTTAGTGTAGAAATCATTATAGAACATTTCTGAGTACTGGCAATCTATGATGTCATGGCTGGCTTCTAGTGTTGCCTCTTCCTGGTGGTCCAGTTAACAAAACTCCTTCTGCACATGCTAACTAGCTACCTTGTGTTTGTTTGTTACTCCCCTTATGCTAAGCTGCATGTAACAGTTAAACTTAGAGTCCCCACCTGCCAGTGTCTCCCAGCCAATCATCAGAGATAGCAATGAATATTATTAGCAGATTTACTGCTCAAACAGAGCGGGGGGAGGTGTTAGCATCTTTAATATGTATTTAGGAAGCAACTTGTTAACCCTTTCTATTTGTGAACATTTCTGCAAGAGACTGTCAGGCTCATTTACCCAGACTCGCTGGGCAGATATATGGCGTTAAAGTTGTGCTAGCCGGTTCGCTGCCGGTTAGCGTGTCTGTAACGCCATATTAGCGTTGGATGCAGGGGTTATACAAAAATCACCCGCACATACAATACAATACAATAACATTTGTAAAGTGCTTTTCTCCTGAAGGACTAAAAAGCACATCCGACCCTCGCGATTTAATATCGCGTTTGCGCTGGTTTTAGCTCAGGATTTTAACTCCAGCAAACCTTACCGGGATTTACCCACATTTGCAAACGTAATATTGAATCTCGAATAGGACATTTACCCACAGTGATATCGGCTCTGGGTAAATTAGCCTGTGTGTCTGTGTACCTGTTTATTTCTGCACTCTACCATTTATATTAGTGTGTGTATTGCTGCAATGTACATTAAGGGCTAGGCCACACTGCAGCGTTTTTTCTGCGTTTGCGCATGCGTATTTTCAGATCATTGAAAATGTGGCAAGGCACCGAAAATGCACGTTTTCGGGTGCGTTGCGATTGCAATTTGCTTTCCGCATTTTTAATCGCAATCGCATGCATTTTTCTATTTAGATTGAAAAAACACAAAGAAATCACACACAAAATCGCATGCGATTCGATTCCATGTGCGATTGCGTTTGCGCCCTTAGGGCACAGCCACACTGCAACACACCTAAATTGCACGTCGGTTTCATGCGTTTGCGATTTGTCCATTTTCATTCTGAAAATGAATGCAATTGCAAGATTGCAAGTTTTTGGTGCATTGCTGCGATTTCAATACAATTGGAAAATCACAATCGCCTGAAAAATGCACTTGTGTGGCCTAGCCCTTAGAAGGGTAACGAAAGCTGCATTGATTTCAGTTTAGCTATACAGCATGTATTTAATGCAATGTAACTTAGCTTTGCAGCAGGTAAATTTCCTGAGGCTGTGGCCCCACTTAAGTGCAAGGGAGGATGTCCGTTTGCAATAATGCGCGATCATGCTCGCTTCCTTGCAATGGGTGTTGCACTTCCACAATTGGACCCTAGCAGAGCGCATGCAATACAGACCAAAAATGGTGATCGCATGTACTCCATTAGCACACTGAAACGCATTGCATGTAGTGGGCCGGTCCCATAGGCTATTACATGCTTATTACATGCCTATTACATGCCTGCACTCCCACTAGCACAATCGGAACGCAAACCGCAATTCAAAACGTGCTAGTGGGAGCTAGCCAAAGAACTTAAAGGGAAAGGTGGCAACCCCAGTAGACCACTTTACAACAAGGTACACTTATAAAAACAAAACAGCTCAAAACTGCAGGTGCAGCATATTGACTTGAACATGGTCTTAGCACAGCTCTGTGCAATGCATTTTTCAGGCCACCTTTGCCTTTAAGACCCAAACACGTATTAAATCTACATGTTGCAGTGCTAAGTACCATTGCATTAAATACAAACGGTATCAGCCTGCATCATGCTTCTAAAGAAAATACTAACAAAACTTTTGTTGTGTAGATATTATCAGGCCTATGTAATAAAAGTTCTTAAAATCTGATTGGATGGGGCAAGATTTGCACCATTTTTAATGATAAGAACTTTTAATACATAGGCCTGTATATGTGTTTGGGTCTTAAAGGCAAAGGTTGGGACCCTAGTTGGAAGAGGGTTTGTTTATGCAAAACTTCCCACAGGCAGCCCACCTGCTGCATTAATTTTATATAACATGTTGGCATCCCTCTTAGGGCTAGGCCACACTGCTGCGTTTTTTTTGCGCTTGCGATTGCGCTTGCGTTTTTAAAAAATAATTGAAACCGCGGCAACGCAAACAAAACACGTGTTTTTCGGTGCGATTGCGATTGCATTTTGCGTTCTGCATTTTTAATCGCAATCGCATGCAATTTCCTATACTTATTGAAGAAATTGCAAGCGCAACAAAATCGCACATGAAATCGCATGCGATTGCGATTGCATTTGCGTTTGCGTTTCAGTGTGGCCTAGCCCTTACTGTGCCTCTCTAACATTCCAATAATTCCTATTAATATGAACATTTATAGAAACAACATGGTACAAAAGTACAAGTGGCATACCATCCAACATTCCCCTTTAATACGTATACTTATAGAACATGTTGCAATGCTGCAGGTGGAGGATAATATAATGACCCTGATCTTAGCACAGCTCTGTGCAATGCATTTCTCTGTGTAATGCATTTCTTAGCTTAGCTCTGCACTACAGTTTGTTGTTTTTATACAGACAGCTGAATCAAAATCACACTCTTCCTACCCTCCAACATTCCCTTTATTAAAGTACACTGATGAGAAATGCATTGCACAGAGCTGTGCTAAGATCAGTTTCACTTCACTATCCTCCACCTACAGTTCTGCACCATGTGGTTTCTATAAAAACACACTCTACCTACCCTCCAACATTCCCCTTTAAGAAGCTACACTTTCCACTAATATTGCTGCAACTGACAGGGAGAGCTAGAGACCTTCACACTACGGGCCATATTTATATGTGGTATCGCCTTCTTTAGCGATTATAATGGCGATCGTTAATTTATGATCACTATCAGAAATCTTGTAAATGTACGGTAGCGAACTTAAAACTACAACCGCTCGTAGAATATCATTACGGTAGTTTACAGCATGGTATACTACTGCCACGGTCGTACAGTAACGAAAACCTGTGGTATCTCAAGTTTTTAAATATGGCCCTCCATTAAACAGTACATTGCAGGTGAAACATACAAAAACACAAGCATGTTACTGTGAATAGTGCAGGTTTATTGCAAAACATGCGTGCTAAATGTTTCTGACCCACTTGTCCTTCCTTGAGTGGGTCTGAAACATATAGCACACATGTTTTGCAATAAACTTGCAATATTCACAGCTACAGACCTGTGTCTTTGTATGTTTCACCTGCAATTTATTGTTTATATATCGGATTTGGTGGAGTGAAAGCCATAGGTGAGACATACATTATTTCAGATCCGGACACACTATATACATCACACTACAACACTGCTACTGGGAAAGGGTTAATCAGCTGCACCACCAATTTGAATATTGATAATGTAATATATTCCTACATCATAGGGGTTAAGAGGTGGGAGTGGAAATCACACAGGTGCTGAAAATGTAATCAAGGTAAAAGTACTAACAGGCAAGGGAAATGTCAGCTTCAGAGTTGGGGAACAAACAGAACCTAAAATGAGCTCATAGAGGTAAAGAAAAGATCCGAGTGGAATCTTCCAGGCTGAGAAGGATGTTGGGGCAAGTACTTTCTAACTTAAACTTTGATTTTTTTGGGTTTAGTTCTCCTTTAAAGGATAATGAAAGTCTAATGAAATAAATACAATTCGGCTGATTCCCTGTGTGATAAGAAAAGAATCTAATCTAATATATTTTTACCCTAGAAATGCTTTTTTTGTGGATGATGCTCCTCCTTTTCTTTCCAAGCCCAAGTGTTACTGTTACCATTTTGCATTTCTTCATATACAAATAATATGTTGTAAAATCTGAATTTTTTCATTTGTTTTGGTTCCTTAAGTTCATATTGACTATAGATTTAAAAATATTTCTTCCATAGAAATAATTGAGCCATATTTTAATGAGATTTATTTAGATCTATTTTATTTTTCCAGCCAGTTAAGCAATTTAATGTGCTAAAGCTGGCAAAGAACTTTCTGACACCTCTGCTCTTCAGATATTAGTAACATTGATTTCAAGAAGCAATGCTATTGTTTAATCTTTGGAACAATACTATGATCAAACAAATCCACACATTCGCCTACAACTTCCTTTGTTGTGCTGGAACATAATTGAAGAGAATCTTTCTTGCTATTACAGTTTGGATTTAGTTTATGTACAAGGTAGAATCTGTTTTATTCTAAATGAAAACATTTTTGTATTCAAACAATAACCAGTACCCAAAGCCTTAGAATAATAATGCTGTATAGTTAAAATTACAGACAATAGTATTGTATTATAAGACAGAGCACATACAATATTAACACAATATTAGGGCAATCCAGCACCATAATAGAAAGCTGCTTTATTCTTCTGAAAGAGTTCTGCATTAAGTGAAATGCAGATACCAAAATATCATTGAGTTCTCTCTACTTCTGCTGGCAGCAAGGGGACCCGGACACTGAAAAAGAGCTCAGGGACAGCCTTTAATATGTGCAACCTGTCTCAGACTTCAAAGTGTTTCAACACCAAGCCCCCCCCCCCCCCCCCGCCCAACCCAATCACTGTCTGTCTCCTGCAGAGGTATAGAGCCTCTCCCCACTGTCACAGAAAATATCCTGACACACGTAAGCCTTACTTACATACTGTGCTGCTCTGTGCATTACATTCATTATGTAATGATGTATGCACTGCACACTATATACAGTAAAGAGATGATCGTGCACACTCACGACCTCCAGAGTCAGAAACAATGGTGCTGGGTGTTACAGCAAACATATTATATAAAGGAGAATGAACTGTGCACACCAGACTTTGTTTTAACTGGTGTTTATGAATAAATCAAGAAACACTGTGTAACGTTTCGGGGCAGTGCACCTTCCTTAGACTCATAGAAAAGTTAAAATAACGACAGGCCCTTTAATAGGCTAGAGACAGCACATCATTGCCACCTAGTGGCTAGTAACAAATAAAACAGAAAAGCACGTTAGAATAGTAACATTGTATATTCTTTCTAAGCACAGAAATAGTTACACATAATCTCCTGGATCTTGGATCCAATTTCACCAAATACCACACTTTATACATTTATTTCTTTGGGAGAAAGCATGACAACCTCAAATTTACATTTAGACCCCTTGGTTGAACCGTTTAGAGTGTAAAGATCCACAATGCCTCTATCATGTCTATCATGTCAATAACCATCCCTTCCAGATCAGACAACAGGTGTTTCACAGTGCACATTATATATACTGACACACTGTAAGCGATAGCAGACTTGATTTGAAGCAGCAGTCAGCAGCATATCATGCTAGTCCAGACTAAAGAACTTTAACAAACACAAATATCCACTCTGCAAGAGGCCCAGAGCAGTACAGGAGTATATATATATATATATATATATATATATATATATATATATATATATATATATATATATATATATATATATATACATATGTTAGTGTCACTGCTGTCAGCATTGGATGATGATGGGAATGATGGCCATGGTGTTATGTTTATGGGATGGGGCAAATTGCAATGTCAGGGGGCCAAAGCAGGTACAGGGGGAAATATTTGTGGTGTCACTGTAAGTATGGGATGTTTGTACGTACATGGTGTCATGTCTATGGGATGATGTTTGCTGGTATGATAAAATTGCAATGTGTCATAATGGGATGATGCATTAAAGGGTTAGCAAAAAATAAACAGCCCAACTTAGTTCTGAGTATACTGGAAGCAAGATGTGACCAATGTTCCCCACTAATTTAAAATAGGCTGTGACACAATTCTAATTGCATATTGGCTACCTCCATAAGGTTTCTACTACAAACAGTCTGCTAAACCCTGGATAAATAAAAGCAGTTAGTTCAATTAGTTGGCCAAATTATTTTAAGCCCAGTCACCACGTCAAGGTTGCTTTCTTAAACTGGGTGCCAACCTACTGGCAGTGATATACTAATTGGGATTTTCCAGGGTACATAATTGCCAACAGATTCTTGTACAAGTCATTTTGAATTGAGAAAGCCAGTCGGATGACTAGCGAAACAACTTCAAGAACTAAACTTCATGTCCAGTTGATCTAATTGAAACAACAGATATACCATGACCTGGATGAATGAGAACCTTCACAAACATACTGGTACTTGCCTTTTTGGCTACATGGGCTGACAGCTTCTCTTATGTGGCCTGGATGCTTGAAGCTAACTCTCTAGAGTTAGAGAGTCAAACTCTGGCAATGGTAAACTTGCTACACACACTAAAGCAGGTATGATATACAAAGAGATTCTTGGAAATTACTTTTAAAATATGAAATATTCCTTTAATGAATACGTTATCACTAATACTGTCAAGCATAAACATATATGTCAACATATATTACTCAATACATCCAATCAATGTAGCTCACCATACATATACATATAAATAAATATAATATTTCTGTGCAAACAAGGTAATAAAAAGGGGTAGGCAACACAGTGCAATGAATAAAAAAGTTCACTTTGGAGTAAATACTCCAAATCCACGTGTGTACTGGACTAAAGGTGGTCAGACACTAGAAAGATTTTACTTACCTGACCAGTCGATCCCACCACATTAGAGCGATCCTGCTGGAACCGCCTTTTCTGTTCTTCTTTGCAACCAACATGTGATTGCAAAATAAATGGGATTTGTGATCGCATGTTGGTCGCAAAGAAGAAAGGGAAAGGCGGTTCCAGCAGGATCTGTACTCTACTGTTGTGGGATTGATAGGTCAGGTAAGTAAAATATTTCTAGTGTATGGCCACCTTAAGTCCTCCACCAGATCAGACAAGATAAAAGATCTCTGGCCATCCTAACACTTCCACTCACTTAGGGTTACACTGGCCTTTCTGTATCTCCGTATTTCCGGGTGCCAGGTTCTTGATGCCGCAAACTAATATCTATTCTCAGCGTCTCCGCTGCACACGTGTCTCTCCGCTAGACGGTAATGAAAAAAGTTACAGTTCTTTTGTAGATCCGATCACCCTGCTCGTGTCCTAAGCAGAGAGGAGAGTCCTTGCCAGGAGAAAGAGTGTACGTAAATATGGTGAAAATCAATAAAGTATGCCTGATGAAGTCGCTGATGCAACGAAACGCGTAGCATGTGCCATTTGAAGTTTTTTATTTTTATGACTGTATTGTGTAGATCCCATTGCCCTGCTCGCATCCTAAGCAGAGAGGGAGCTGTTCATTTAGAGGAGTCCTTGCCCCGGGATAAAGTGTAGGTAAGTATGATGAAGTGCAATAAAGAATGCCTGATGAAGTCCCTGATGCAACAGAACACGTAGCATTTGCAGTTTGAAGTTATTTCTATTTAAAACTGTCTTAATGCATTGCACTTTATAATATATTGTTCACAGTTCTGAAAAATATTTTATGCAGAGTGCAGTAAATGGGTTAAAAGTTTCAACAATGCCTTTCCAAGCCAATAATACTGAATGCATTTAAACAATTCATGTGACGAGACCCATAAAGCACTAGGATTCAAAGTTATTTCCATTTTTCTTTTAAATTTTTGTAAGATAATCATCCCACGCAACACTGGCTTTTTTGATGGGTGTGACCACAAATACATTTTAATTTAGACCAGCCACACCAAAATGTCAATTATTCATTGAGATAAACCTTCCCATAATGTAATGTTTTTAATGGGGACTAGGCTGAATGGACTGCTAAAATCAAGTATGAACAAGGCTATACTACAAATAAACTATGCCATCTTATTTATTAGTACATATGAGAAACATTGTTTTAGTAGGGTGTAACCTATTAAAGGGGAACTGTGGTCTCCAAACAAGTTGAGTTGAAATGAAAGACCAGTTTCTTACCTTTAAAATGAACCATCAACCACATCTCTACGTGCTCAACAGCCCAAGATATAAATAAATACCTGACTAGAAAGTTAATGGGTGGGAGGCTGATATGTGACATTCCTAAGGCTGCTCCTCCACCTCGCCGCCGGAAAGCACAGGCTCAGACTTCAGTGACAGGACAGGAGAAAGGAAGACCCTCACCCACCCTGCTGTGTAAAGATCCCCACAGAGAAGGTAAGGGAATCTACAGCCCTACTCTCCTACTATGTGAAAACACCTGGGGCTATAAGGGAAGGGGCCAAGGGGGGCCTGCAAATGGAGGGGCCATGGGGTCCAGTGGGCTTGCAAGAGGAGGGGGGCTGCAAGATGAGGAGGAAACACAGGACAGATTGACTGCCATCCACTGACATGGTTTCAGAGCAGGAAGCAGGAAGTGCAGGGGACCTGGTGATGCTGCTGCAATATCACCTACAAAAATGTAAATATCTTCAAAACTATGCAAAATAAACAATGAAAATAAATTGCAAAAATTCTCAGGAAAGCCTAAAGTCATTTTCGGACAACAATTCCCCTTTAATCACTTCATCGCTATATTCACACTCACAGATATTTCTATTAGTTCTACTAAATTTTATTCTGCTTTTTATTCTCCGTGGTTTTTTTTTTTATGTTTTTGAATTTAAAAAAACATTTAAACATAGGTGTTGTTAGTGAGCAATTGAGCTAAGAACCTGTCTGTCTCTCTATCTGTTTATATCTGTATCCATCTCTATATCAGTGGAGACTGTGGTGGTATCAGACTGCAGGCTGTTCATTTAAATTATTAGTAAATTCACTGGCCTTTATTGGAAATCCAATCAAAAAAAAGATACATTACTTTAAAAAGAAAGTTTTGAAATGCTAAAAAATGACTCCAATTCTAGAACCACTTTGCAAAACCTACTGTATGTGACTCTAAAAAAAAAAAAAGTTGGAGAACTGTAAGCTTTAGAAAGTAAAAATTGCATTTTTCCTTTCTATTTTCATGAGAATTTTTCTGCTTCTAATGAAAGCAAGCTTTTAACCTTACCGACAACAGCTATCACCTCCCAGAGTCATTAGAGATTCTGGAAAAATATGAAATAAATGCCATCAAATGTTACCCAAGCGGGTGGCTCCTTTCAGCAATTTATGATTGCACAGACCAAGTCGCAGATGCAATTTCTTCAATCACGACCTTCCATTTTTTTGGGTTCCACAACAGAATATGAGATGCATGAATTTGAAAGTCGTTAAAGGAAATACACATATTGGCTTTGAAATAAATGTTCACTGCTGACATTCTGTTTGCTGATGCAGAAAGTAATTGCAGTCTGACCCTACCAAATGGAGGATTTATATTCTGTTGTGTTAAAGTAAAAGTTCTCCCCAGAGATGTTGTATTAAAAGGGAATGATACCTGATTTAATGTGTTTTCATCCTGTGCTTACAGGTGACAGCTGCTTTCTTTTCCCCTATCAACACCGCTCTCGTGGAGGTTTCTGTCTACTCCACATATTAAGTGGATAATGACTCCATATGCCATTGAGAACTGAGAACAATACAAAGAAATAATGAACATTGTACATAACGTGTCCTCTCAACATATTCTACCAGCAGCAAAACATATAAAGCAAATTGTTATGGCTTTAAGCTAGAAGACAGTATAACTGTGAATTTGTATTATAGCTGCTTTGTTATACCAGCTTGTCAGTCTAATTATTGCATAATTGCAATTCGGTTTTGTGAATGAGCTAAAAGTGCTGTTAGGCTGAGGACATAAATTATCCAATAAATAAACAAAATCATAAGTACTCATTTGTGTCTATCACACTTTCTTATTAGTGTTTGCAAGGGAATTACTAGTCCTTAAGGCCTGGGGCATGTGCCTAAATCAAAGTTATGGTGCACTGGGTCCTGTTGGTCATATGTCTTTCATTTTCCATTTGTTTTCTTTGGAAATTGGCTAGGTTACATTCACTTCACTGTCATTTTACAGCAGTTCCCTCAAGCCGTTCCAACATACAATACAGTTCTAGCAGCTTTTTCTCATCTTGAAATTGTTGTCAACTGCCAAATGCATTAGAACCCACATAATTTGCATTTGCCTCTCACTATACACAGTATATTGTTAAGGTGTTGTCCTGAGAACTTCTGCAATTTATTCTAAATTGCTGTGGTTTATAAATATGTTAATGTTCATGTGATTTCTGTAACTCAGGGCTTTGAAAAAAAGGGTTAATTCTCCTCCAATCGGCATTCTCCTATATAGTGAGCCTCACCTTTTAGAGCTTTGTGTTCCCTGTGGTGCTATACCCTCACTTTAAAAAACGTTTAACATAATCTGTCCTGCCACCATCCCTGGGGTGTATACCTGTACAGTGTAGACTTACAGTAGAGACAGGTAAAGCTACCCACAGGCTAGCTGATGATGGGCAACTTATTAACATATGATATATCATTAAAGATGTCCGAACTTCATTAAAAGTTCAAAAATGGACCCATTAAAATCAATTTGGACAAATAGTTCAAAAAGTTCATATTACATAATATAAAAATGATCAATAGTAAATTACTGTATAATTTCGAGGGTTACTGAAGCATAAGTCAAGGGTTATCAACATTATTTTAATTAGTTACCCATCATAAGCTACAGTTGCGAGGAGAGGACTTCTGGATGAACAGAAGTGTTGGAAGGAATCCTTTGTTATGATTCACAGAAACAGGTGATCCTGGGCTTATTTTGAAGGTGAGATTAATTATAATGGTATATTTTATGGTGACCACTATCACCCTGTAATTTATAGATCCTGAACTTTATTTGGCATGGGGAATTTTTCCTATATATGTACAATTTTATTGTGTCAGATAAGTTAGTATGAAATGTTTGTTAAATTATCAGAAGGTGGAAGATTTATAAAACACCCAGATGCTGGCTTAAAAGATTATTTCTGAAAACTGTCAATGTAAACAAAGCAGCGTCTTGGAAGAGACACCAGAGACCAACAACCACTTTCAGGAAGAAGATAGTTTTTTAGCACCAACTGAAGGACAATGGCAAAAGAGGAGTTTACTGCAAAGGCCCAGTCACAGACCTAATGTCAATCAAACTATAGATTTATCAACATATTTTACAACGTAAAAATGTATGTGAATAAAGCCACACATACCTGTACATGCACAGATATTGTTGCTTGATATGGGGTTTTGGGTGACTATAAATGCATGCTTGATGGGATCATCCCAGTGGATTCAGTTGTTTTTTTGATCTGACATGTTATGACAAATTTCTGTCAGACACTGCATTCTAATGAGGTTCTTGGAGAAAATGTCAAATGCTAATTATCTGCAGAAAGAAAGACATAGGCTCCAACTACATAAATAGCTTGTTTGTCTTATGGCCATGAGGTAAGATCAAGGTCTGCCAAAGTTTGTGTGAAGGTATGTTATAGATATGGTTTTGTTTTTGGTTTGTTTGGGGATATATATGTATATACCAAGCATTTTTGTGTGCATTGCCACCTTTGCTTCATCATTAACAATTTGAAGTAAATCTGATTAAAAGTGTAAGCTCTAACCTCTCCTGAACAATGTGTGTAATCTACACATACTTATGCTTAAAGATTTAAAACTGTACAAAGGTTTTCGACGAATATTAAAGCAGACTCATTGAATTGTTGCATTTACATGCTTAATTTAAGTTATTAAAAGACATTTGTTAATCATGTAAATTCCAGCAGCCACAAATAGTGCTACACCGGGCAGTTCATCACCCTAATTGTTTCATTAACAATAACCAAATTAATACTTTGCCATATTTGTTGCGGGGCAGTTATAAGGAGCCACACATCGCTAAGACACTTTTTATGGGTTAAACTGTTTGGTATTTATAAAAAGGTGAAAAAAAACCACTGTCAGTCAAGGCAAAAGTAGCCTCGGCCAGCAGTCAACGGGGATTTAACAACACATATATATTGTATTCCAGTTGCTATACTACATCTGTAGCCCCTTGTTGACTCCTATGCCTTGTTTCTGGGCACCAAGATAAAACATAAAATATCACAGTTCAGAATAAATACAACTCACACACACAACATGTTTTGGACAATTAGGTCCTTTCTCAAGTCAGACTTCCAAAACCCAGACCTCCCACCAACCTGGATGTTACTGGGTGCCTGATGTCTTAAAAACCAATTCTACACAAAAGAAGCAATTATCTTTATTAGGAAACCAAGTGAATCAGCTGTGGACATTATATCCTTTTTGCATTATTTTTTGTCTAGTCAATGTCCCCTTTTTGATAACATTATCAGGTTGACAGACCCATGCTGCGTAACATTGGGAATTAATTAATTTAGTTGCATTGTAAGACAATACATGTGCTAGCATAGAGTTCCATTAAAATAATGAGAAGAAAACATTAGCTTTGATGTAAACAGTGGGAAAGAACCTTTTTTTAACGGACCCTTACAAATGTCAACTATCCAAATTTCCCTAAATTGCTAAAATCATCTTTTTACCAGATGTATTCTAATTATTTGTCCTTACAGCTAATATTAAATGAAATGTAGGTTTGATAAAGGGTGGAGTACCACCTGAAACATTGCCCTATTTTATCCGACTATGGAATAATAAACACTTTTTTACAGTTTATTCAACTGCAGAGCTTACCTTGTTTTCTGATTGAATAGCTCCACACAACAGCCAGTAATTCTGGATACCTTGTTTGTTCTGTGCACAGACATTGTGACTCTTAGACTGGACCGATAAGTATGAGAGGGCGGTGTGTTACATGGGGGAATACTGTATTATTTGAGAGTGTTATGGTTATGTCATTCTGGGGTTGGGTTGTACTATGGTTATGGTTGCTTACATTTTATTCTACCTATTTAATTAAACAGTGATATTTTTGAACTTATATCCCCCTTCTATTTTATTCTTGTGCTTTAAATAAAGGTATAACACACTATAACCCGATATTACATCAGGGTAACATCGGTTTTACGCTTATTTTAAGGAATTTGAATTTCCATGCTAGTGTACTTAATGTAGCCATTCTGTTGGATAGCCTCTACACTTCTTCAGTGATGCCAGTAAGACAGTATATTCAGTATAACAAGAATTTTGAGGAACATTTTTTTTCAATTATGAATGAAAATGTATAATGTGATATTATTAGCAAAATATGATGCAGCGTTGCACTCCAAGGTGAAAGGTACATTTATTCCAAACCACACTTCAACAAACACAATGTTTCGAGGGTCTAAGCCCCCTCGAAACATTGGGCTTGTTGATGTGTGGTTTGAAATAAACGTACCTTTCCCCTTGGAGTGCGACTCTGCATCATATTTTTCTGATTTACCCAGTCCCTTGGAAGTAGGGACACCAGACGTCTGCACCCGGATAGGCAGTGTGCATATGGACTTTTTGTGCAATGTGATAATATCCCCCTGCCAATTTCAAAGATGCATTATTCATTTAAAGAAAAAAAATTTTTTTTCAATGATGCTTATTATTTGAAAAGCAAAATATAAAGGCTTCCATTCTCAGTTTTAAAAATATTCGTATTGTTTTTCCTTTTGAAATTATGTTAAGACTTCGGAATCTCTGAAGGATTTTATTCTATTTGAGGAACATTTTATTTGTTTCCCCGGAGAACAAGTATGATATGTCTGAAGAATCCTGCACAGTCTTCTATTACTCATGGGGAAATGGATTTTTCAAACTTATATATATTGTCTTAGCTCTTTCCTAAAAAAAAAGCATGTCAGGCTGTCATTAGAAGGTTTTATTTCATGGAAGAGGTTTTTTTTTTTAAAGTGGAATAGGCAGTTGACACAATCCCAAAATATATTTTCAGTTTAAGGGTTCTAAAGATTGGAAGGTAATGTTATATTTCAAACAATGAAAAATACTTTTTTTCTACTACTCTGACTAATGTTACTGTTTGTTTACAAGATGCAATTTACTAAAAACCAAATAGTCTTACTTGGCATTATCTGTTCCCGATATAGACCTAGGAATAAGTTTAATTTATTTGTATATTTTCTTTAAGAAATAGACAAAATGACAATTTGGGGATTTTTATAAAGATCGGCAAAACCTTGTTTATTTCACCAAAGTTCACTTAGATTCCTAAAACCTAAATTTTATAGGCATATTTATTTTCTTAGAGTCGAACTTTCACAGTTAACAGGATATCCCTTGATGGCTAATAAAACAGAAAATTATGGGTGCAAAATGTAACAATGGGCAAAATATTTTATAAAAATGAATGTCTAAGGGAAACAGTATTGCAGCTCCCACCCATATATATAAAAATAGACATATAGTAAAGCAATAGTGGAGATAATTGCAGGCTATTGGAATTCACACACAAGAGAAGTAAATAGCACTGTCTATCTCTCACTAATCTAATTGTCAGCTCTCCATAACACACTCCAACACATTGGCAAATGACTACTGGAACAATGATATTAATAGTCTGGGGCTGAAACACAGTAAAAAAGATGCGATCAGCTGTAGTATGTACCATATTTGTCAGGCAGGACAAAAAGATATTGAAAAACCAAAAATGAGGAAATTTACCCAACATGATTATTTATTAACTGGCTTTTTTGCATTTGCCTGCAGCCATTTTCTCTTTTCGACGAAATACCATACTCAAATCAATTTACACGGCAAAGTTTACCGCTGCACATTGCCACAACAATACTTTTCACCTTGAAAATGATTGGCTTTAAAAATATGGCGTAATATAATGATCTTTGCCATTGCGATGTCCTGCAATAGCAAAATTGCTAAAAAATTTCCCCTTCATACTGTTTTTTTTTTTTTGCGTTCCTCTGTCTTAACTGTTAGGGTATTGCTGAGTAGATTGGACCAGATGGACGTATGTCTTTATTCAATATAATCAGCCAAGCAAGAGAAGAAAGGTACTTTCTTCTTTTGCTTGCCTGATAATATTATCGGACCCTGGGTATCGACGAGTCTGGGACATTAGCACCCGGACCACCAAAGTTACATGGTGAGCACTACTTATGTTTTATGTTTTTTTGACTCACTTTTCTGGTGTGTGCCGTAAAGCTCCAGTTTTTTTTTGCCAGAGAGTGTGTTGAACCAAGCAAAGGGTTCGGGGCGGGCTGCACCCGAACCACCGCACGTTAGCGGTGAGTAACGGACATTATTTTATAACCTCTGTTCAAGTATAAGGTGTGCTGATTCAAGAGAGGGGTTTGGGGTTTCTAAACACCTGAACCAACCGACTATTGAAGTAATAGTTGCTACTCGGGGTATAGAGCTCTTTGTATTAGTTGCCGCTGTTTAACAGAGTTAATATAGGTTGCTCTTTCTTTTTCTATGTGTTGTTTTGAATGCAAATTGATAAAGGTTTGTTTACTTTTCCACACCCTTATCGCTGACTTTTTTGCAAAATTTGGACATAATTTATAAAGTAAAAATAAGCGGTGGCTAAAAGTCATAACACCATATATATATATAGCCATTTGGCTTATTGATGCATATCACCATACATCACCAGTGTAACTGCTCAATTGTATTTATAAAATGGCAAAAAGGGTTTAATTGCGTTAAGTTATGCCTTCAAAATTGTCAAGTCTGAAATGGTGAAAATGCATAAGTGGCCATATATCTAGCCTGGAAATGTGTCCCTGGAAGGAGTCAGTACTTTAAATGAGAACTAAACACATTTTTTAAATCCCTATGTGAAAGCTTTTCTCCCCAGAACACCTTTACATTGAAATATTCTAGTATCTAGTAAGTTTCATTTAATATGTTAGTAATAGATTCTGTAACAAAGAAGGCTTCCATGTTGTTGTCAGTACAACTCATAGACCATGTTGGCTTCAAAGAGCCATGCTCCCTGACCCCAGGATTCACTATCTCTATGCAGAGATTCTAGCTTCTGTTTCTAGCAAAATATAAAGTTTCTTAATGTACCTGTATTCATTGTTGATTTGCTGGTGGGGCATAATGTAAGTATTATGTTTTAGGAACACACAGCCCAAGAAGTCACAAATGTGCTTCCCTCTATTGCATCTGCAGTGGTGGCTCACTGTTAAAATACTGGCTTTGGAAGCAAACAGGCTATTGAGACACAGGTTCAATTCCACTGGATTACTTTTTTTTATGTTTCTATTATGTTACTAGCAAAAAATAAAGAATTTACATGTACTTATATCCCACCTAGTTGCACTTCTGGCATAGAGGTAGAAAGCTTTTGTTTTAGCAAGACACGGTATACAAGGTTGCAGAATTGATTCCCCATACTTACTTTTATTTTTTACTGAAATCTTTTGTATGACAAGCATACGAATTTATCATTGTTAGGGGGAGCATTTGTAATGATCTCTGAGCTGTAACATGATTGGTTGTCAGCTTCCTGTGAAGTGTACTGCGTACAATGGTGATCCCAGATAAGGTAACTCATGAGAGCTGACCCCTGGTACCCACAGGCTATTTTCATAAATCGCTCAGCACCCACAGCAAAGTAGAGGCGAGACACAGCTTTTTGTTCATTTGTGAATGTGCTTTCTATTGGGGTGATGTTGTCTGGAGACTTTCGTTCCTTTTTAAGGTGGGCTTCCCAATACAAAGGATCCAGAGTATTTTCAAGTGCCATAGACAAATTATCAATAATCTGATATTTTTGGCACTTTTTGAGTTTCCATTATTCAGTTTTTGATTTTCTCTATTCCACACCAACCAAGCCCTGAAACTATCAACCCTCTCTGTTTTCCATAAGGACCATGCATATAAATCTAGATTATCCAATGAGTTTAACATTGCATCCTACAAGAGTCAGTCAGACTAATGGGCACATAAAGGGGTTTAAAGAACAGAATGGCAAACTTCAATACATACCATGACCAGCCAAATGACATATTAATATAATTAATCGGATGTGGCTTATTTTGGAAACAAAGACAAGGAAGATAATTCCTACATTGCTCACAGAACTAAATGTTGTCCTGCCAGAAGAATCAATCATTATATTAGTTTAGTATTTATTTTATAGACTCTATTGAGAATACAAGCAACATTAAGTAAATGGCTGCACATTACCTTAATAAAATGTTTTTTTGTTTTGTTTATCTGACTGTTTCTCTGTTCATTTTGCAGACTTCTTTTAATCCGCTGTAAATATCCCCCATTTTTATCCATCAAGTAGCATATGAATGCAATATAGCATTGTCGTTATCAGAGTCTAAAAGTCTAGAAATGGTGAAACAAATAAAATAGGAAATAGCTGCCCAGCGTAGCTTGAATAATGAGCATAAAAGAGGATTTTTATTACTACCAAAACCGTTAATTGCACTGCTTTCACCAATGTGATGGACTTTGGCCATAAATTTTGTATCGATCAATAAGAAAATGTGTAACGAATTGTATGGATAATAATGCTACCCATATCAGGATACCAATACTTTCAAGGTCAATAAAAAGAATATCCAGGACACATGCAATATTGTTAGTTAATAAAAAGGATATTTATGTCCTTAGTTTGTTTTTATAAATTGTTTTTGAAGAATTTATTTTAATTGTAGTCGTTATCTTTTAGCTTGACTCATTATTTTAGCTACAATTTTTGCCAGTACCTGTCTAAATCAGTGTCACAGGTGAACCATGAAACACACATTGACTAATAGACCTGTAAAACTCTTATACCATTTGTCTGCAGTTTTATTGGATTATTAATGTTTGTTTATTTTCACATGTGAGGAAAGAAATCGAGTATCCTGGGATTCAGTGTGTCTACAAAGCTGACGATAACGATATATGTTTGGAGATCAATTGGAATCCCATTGGGAATACATGTTGCAGGAATACATAATGCACATGAATTAAGAATTTCTGCTAGGTTGCTTTCCCCTCAGCTCATGCTGCCTTCTTTTATTCAACAGACTTCTATGTTTTCAGGCTGTTGAAATAGCCAGATGTGTGCCTGTGTTTGTTCTGGGCTTTAGATTCTTAACAATGGCCCTTTCAGCATGTCCTCCTATTACTTTAATGATCAGCTAAACTATTGTACCTGTCCACAGTTTTTTTCTCTTGCAGACATCAATGATTTTGTATTTTCTTTCCATTTTATATCCGCACTTGTTAAAAGAAGGCTGAATTTTAATGACATAACAATGTACAGTATAGATGCTGTAAAGTTAGTGTTTCTCTCATTTAACTAAGCATAAAAACGCTTCATGGTTTCTAATACAGTAATAGAAAGTACAAACTATTGTTATTATAGATGGAAAGGTTATCAGGTTTTTGTGGGTGCAAAGCTTGGAAGACAAAGATTAAGAAGCACTTACTAGCACTCAGCAGAGAATGACTTAACATTAGTATTTGTTGAAATAGGCTTAAATATCTGACAGAAAGCAAATCATTAACAAATTCATGTACCTATCAAATTAGGTTATCCTTTGTGACAAAATTGGTGGTTAATTAATCTGCAAGAAGTAGAAAATAGGTTAGAGGGAATAAGTATACATTCCCTTTTTACTGAATGAATACACACAGGCTGCACCTTAATTACTGAACATATTTTGTTAAAGACACACATGTATTACTGTAGATACCTCAAACTTAAAGAAGGGGGGAAGTTTGCCCTCAAAACATTGTACTGATATGTGGTTTGCATTAATTTGATTCACGTAAGTGCATTTTATTTAGTAGATTGCTATGTTCCGCATTGAGGTGGGAGTGTGAAACTGCTGCAACCCTCCAGTAGTGTGCGTGGTAATCTGCGTTGTTGGTACATTAGTTAACATTACATTTTCCTTTCACTAAATGAATATGCACACAAATCAGTACCACATGTTAACATATTTTGGTAAAGACACACATATATGACTGAAGATACCTCTTTGAACAGATTTTCTTAAAGGACAACTAAAGCCTCAGAAGAACACTTTTTCAGAAGGAAGATCACCTTAATATTAAAGCAGTAATCTGTGTCTCACCTCTCATTTTGATATGGTTGTTGGAAAATGTACCTTTCTAATACGGGGTTTGTGTTTTATTTCCAGTATCATACAGTGTGGTCACTGACCACATGTTCAGTCTTTGGTTACTGCAGGAACTTATTACAGTTGGAATTGTTGGTCCCACCCACTAGTAGCCTCTAGCCAATCCTTTTGCAGGACAGATTAGGCCTTGCGAATGAGGCCATGTGAATGAGGTCAGAGGTGTGGCCAGTCACTGTACATACACACAGTTATTTCATACAGTTATTTAAGGGGTCACATTAATGCTATTTAATGTAGTAGGATTTACAGTTTATTGGTGTTTTAGAGGGTATAGTTTCAGATTCTGAAGTGTAAAAATTTGGGTTTAGTTCTCCTTTAAATAAATACAACTTTACATTTGTACACTATGAAACAATTCACAGTGTTTTTGAAATGGTTACAGTACAGCATCACATAATACAGGATAGAGGATCTGTAGAATTTAATTTCAAGATTACGTCTACTCATATGTTGCAGTCATGTATCTGGGATGAAGTTACTTTATGCATTCTAAAGAATGTCAGAACTTTTGCCGCAATTTATTTTTTGTGAAAACTGCGTCTTTCCTGAACAATTATTTAAACTATGTTGAATTAATTCTATATGATATGGTTGCCATTGTAGCATTTGTTTACATAAGCAACTGATTCTATCAGGGAGATTCATTCAGAGAAGCTATCATTCTGGGTAAACCTCCTTTCCGGGATTGAATACGCAGCGGGTGAATCTTGGAAGGCACTGAATTGGTTAGAGTGACTTTAATTCCATAAAAAAGCCAATCCGTTCTCAGTAAATTCCCCTGTATATATTGTGACAGAACTGAGATTATTAAAGGGCATCTATACTGAAAAATAGGTTATTTTAAATTGACCATAACTGGAAACTATAATTCTTCCCAACCACCACTGCATCATTTTTTTGCTGATCTGCCCCCTATTTCTTTAGATATCCAATCTAAAACCTCTTATATTTCAGCTGTCAATCAGGTTCCTTGCTCTCAAAAACTATTCTTCTGTGAGTAGTTTTACTGTAGCTGGAATGGTGACAGAGTTTTGACAGTTGGAATGCGGTATGTTGTGTGCAGGCTTGACAGTTGGTTTGTGGGTAAAATTCAGGTCAGATGGAAGTGGGAGTGGTTAAAAGAGGGAGGGGGGATACCGCTCCTAAACAAAATGTGTGCTGGATTGAAGGCATGCAGCAACACACGCAAATCAGAGTAAATGCTACTTACATGTATTCAATTATAGATTAAGATAAGGCATAAGTCATTTGTTCAGTATAGTGTCCCTTAAAATACAATAACATATTTTAATATAATAATAATTTATTTTACATTTTAATTTGATTTGATGGATGTGTCAAATGTGTCTCCAGGATCCAAAATACTCTCATTATATCCTATTTTATTTTTCTACACACACACACATACACACACACTATAACACACACACAAGCCAGAAGCAACATGAATGAACTTGTCAAGTGAAGTTGAGTGTATTATAGAAGGCTATGTTTGGAAGCAGTGAGCCCCATACAAGGAAATGAAGAATAAAATTCACAGTGAGGGGCAAGGCTTTATAGAAAAACCAACATAAGCTGAATTTTCATCAGTCAGATACCTGCTGATCCTATCATAGTTTTTTTCTGTAAATATCAAGACTTGTATCTTTTTTTCTTTTTTTGTTTCTTCTACTTTAGTTTACTGTATCTAAGAATCCCCAAAACAGCATTTAAGATGATAAACTTGTCATGTATATAACAAGTATATTTGAAACATCAGCCAGGCAATTAGTAGACACACATTCTTCTAAAGTGTGCAGAGAGGAATAATGTGTGCTATTGTTGTAAGTGTTATAGGGCAGCATAAAAGAAATATATTGTATTAGAAAGATGTTTCATCCTATTAGCATCACAAGTAGTGATAAAAAAAATAATCTTTGCCTTTTGTCTAAGAAAGTTTCAAGGTAACATGTTTCATGGCTGAAAAACAAGACCGACAATAACAACATCTCTGTACACTGATATCCAATTACATTGTTACTTAAAGGCTATGTTCTTGATCTTTGGTACAATATCTAGTGATTTAAGAAAAATACTTCAGCCTTAACTAAAATGTACTAGTTTTATGATCAGGTAAAACTCTAATCAAATTTACACTTACTGCTGCTTTAGAAGGGAGACTTGTGTTAGAAAAACAGAAGAAAAAAAAAATTAGAAATCAGCGACACTTAACTATATAATAAATGTACTTGCAGAGGGATTTACAATTATTCTACAATATTTTTGCTGCTTTCTGTGAGGTTGTCTGATGCAGGTAGATACAGAAGTGTCAGAAATATGAAGGTTTCACACCATCTAAGATGTTAATTGGTTTGCTCCATATTTACAAAAAAAATAAAAAAAATAAAAAAAAAATATATATAAATATTCACTTCGACAGGGACGCACTCACAGGTCTTAATGCACTAAGTAACTATTTATTGTGTTAACATGTTTCAATCCCGGCCCGGGATCGTCATCAGAATAACATGTTAACACAATAAAGAGTTACTTAGTGGTTCCCTGTCGAAGTGAATATTTATAAATATTTTTTTTTTATTTTTTTTTTTATTTTTTTTTGTAAATATGGAGCAAACCAATAAACATCTTGGATGGTCTAAAACCTTCATATTTCTGACCTATATTTGTATGCATATTGGACGGCACCCGGGCGTCTCAAACTTGAAGAGAGTGCTTACCTGCTTTTGCTGTATATATATATATATATATAGACTTCAGTAAAGTTCAGGAGCACTCCAGGATTTCTTCAAAATGATTTATTAAACATAGCACATAATGGCAACATTTCAGCTCTGTGCGTGGAGCCTTTATAGGAGGCACCCAGGTCTATTGTGGATAACATCTGTGTTTTAGAGTGCCAATCATATTGGTTGGTATATATATATATATATATATACAATGAAGTAAAAGAGTCCAGGCACTCTCAGGTCTTGTGCAAAAAAGATCTGAGAGTGCCTGGAACTCTTTTACTTCATTGGATATCTGTGAATCAACAACCAGAAGCACCCAGGCAGATGGAACAATTGAAGGTAGATATATATATATATACAGGATACAGAAAATGCATCAGCACCGCGAACACCAATAATAATACTGGGTGTGAATCTCTGGGGCACTACAGCAGGTACCCACTGTATAGATAGTGATAGAATTAAAGTCACACACCAAATAGAAATGCAGATATAAGGCTTTTATATCATATAAACATAACGTCTGCCCACACACCTGGTGTGTTCATATGATATAAAAGCCATATATCTGCATTTCTATTTGGTGTGCGACTCTAATTTCTATAACTATATATATATATATATATATATATATATATATATATATATATATTTCACTGTTGATCTACATATGCAGCGGCACCCAGGCGTGATTTGGAGGATGGAGTGAAAAAGATCCAGTTGTATACTATATAAGCAAATGGCAATGACAAATGAGCTATAAAGCATTTAAAATGAATACATACGCCATTTAAGTTATTAAAAATCATATTAAAATGTGAACTATTAATCAAAAGTATTTTATGTTTTATGGTGAAAATAATTGGTTTAGTAAATATAATAAAATAACACTTAACAGTCTGGAATAAGGCCGGCATAAATAAAGCATATCAAATTTTTATGGCTGTAAATTATGGAAATAAAATGATAAAATGCCCTTATACACATATATATTATATATATAATGTATATATATATACTTTTTGTTTTTACCAAAACCAAACAATTATTTACTTATATTGAACAGCTGGTGAATGCTTTAAAAACTTAAAAACTAGAACTGCTCTTGGTTACAAGTCACGGTGCATTATCTTACATTTAACCCAAGATATTTTACTATGTGGGGAGTTTTCAGAATTTATTAAAAGCTTTTTTTTTTGTCCTGGGAATTTCTGTTTTTTTTCTCAAGATTTTATGAAAACTGTTTATATGAAAGAAACATTTCATTTACCATGAGGGGGTTCCAGTATCTTTACTAAGATGCAGTCCTATTTTCATTTAGATTATGTTTAATTTCAGTTAAAGCCTCCCCATTGTCAAAACATAATGGCAAAAGTCAGGAACATGCAATAAAATATACCTTTTAGAGGTCAGTGAGCTAGATCCTCAATAGCCTAAGATAGAGGACCTTTAAATTGTGTAGGCTATAATAACTGTTCCAACAAAGGATTATATTAAGTGAACAAATGACACACAATATCTCCATACCTATACAAAAAAACTAGCACCATAACTGGGACGTGAAGACAGATTGGATGTTACAATTATGCACACTAAAGAAAAGGTACTTGCGTGGGTATATGATCATTGTGTATACATACATTAATGGGCCATACAATTAACTATCTGGAGCATTGTTCCCCAACAGAATATGTCAGAGGATACATGGTCATCCCTTAAGACTAGAAGAAAAAGTTAAGTCTTCAAGTTCGGAAGGGGTTTTTCACTGTGAAAATGGTAAAACCATGGAACTTCCATTGAAAGTGATGTTGGCATTTTCATAAGTTATTTTTCGAAAAAAGCTGGATGAGTTTCCAAAAATAAAAACTGTTGCATGTAACTGGTATTGATACATAAAGTTGAAGTTGATCCAAGGATATTTCCAATTGCTTTGTGAGAAAGGAATGCATTTTCCCCCTTCATACTGGGTTTTATTTGCTTCCTCTGGATCAACTAAAGGAATTGTGGGTATTGTTGATTAGGTTGGACTAGATGGACGTATGTCTTTATTTAACTGTTGCAAATCTTATCAAATGTCATTCTAATCATCAGTACATTCCGACAACAAACAAGGCGGCAAACAAGAAAATGGTTAACCAAAACTGATTACCACCACTAGCCATGATTAGATGTTAGGTAGAAAAAATGTATTTGCATTTCTTTGTACACAAATATTTATTTTAAAGGGGAAGTTCAGTGCAAATACATGTACTTTTCAGAAAAAAGAGCAGTATTTTTTCATTCTAATGACCTTAACCTGTCCATTCAGCATTTTGTCTGTGTATAAATTAATGCAACTGAAATAATGACTTCCTGTTTGCAGGACCCCTATTAGAGACCGTTATGGTCTTGCCCTTGACCCAGTGCCTGGGTTGATTCATTTGCTCAGTAGAAATCCGATCATGTTTGACCCATCCAACAGCCAATCAGTAGAAACTACTGTTAGGAACATTCCAAGGATGTGATGCATCCTGGGAAGAAGAAGGACTGTTAGAACCTGAGATGTCAGCTAACTAATGTCAACAGCAGGGAACAGCAAAGGGTATGAAATCAACTGATTTGTCAAAATGGTAGAGAATATGTAAAATAACTAAGAAGGCATTAGACAAACTAACAATTTAACAAATATTGACCATTTCCACTGAACTGTCCCTTTAATGTTAAGAGAAAGATTTTGTAGATGTTATAAATATATTTTATGGGGATCTGTAAGGATTTCCTGCTGTTCCAAATATTACCCCTGGATGTCGCTGTTATTTGTTCCTGCTATTCTGAACTTGTCCACTGGTTGCCGCTATTTCTTCTGTCTTTGTTCCATCTGCTATCTCATGAACTACCACTTCCCACCAGCAGCAGGCGGTTTCACCTTTTGGACATTATCATTCATTATATTCACCTGATTTCCATCTCCAGCTATTTAAGGACTCCACCCATTCCTATTTCTGGCCAGATCGTCAACTATTGTGAGTCTGCTCATATTGCACCTTGTTCCCAGTCTCCAGTGATTCCTGTCTGTGCCCTGTCTGATTTCCTGGTCTAGTTACCCTTTTCCTGTTCTCAGTCTTTAGGTTTATTGTCTTAGTCATTATTTATATATTCCTAGTCTTTTCGATTATAGTATTTTTGTCTTATTATTTGTGTGTTTAGTTGCTCAATAAACTGCTTGATTTAGACCTCTGCTGCACTTTGGTCCCTTCCTTGTTTCGTGGCTACTTTGTAGCAGCTTCCACCCAGGGAGCTTGACAGGAGCCAGGCAGTTTTATGGCACAGGAGATTTAAGTTTCATTAGAGATCGAAACCATGCATGCCCCTGAGTTTAGTATTAAATAACAGGGAAAAAGATGGAAAGCAGTAAGCAGAAGGTTGCAATAGCCTAGGCATGATAAAGTGAGAGCATGGATAACCACAGATCAAGTTGTAAGAGTAACCTATCCTATCAACATTGTTAATGTGGTTGGAATAGGAGGGAGAGGATTTTTTTTTTTTAAACCCTATCTGGGAGATTGAATAAAAGTTCTTATTATTTAAAATCAGATCTTATTTAACATTTCAAAGCTAAAATCTGATTGGTTGGGGCAAAATTAGCACCATTTTAAACAATAAGAACTTGTATTGAATAACCCGGTATGTACGCTAAATAGGGTAGGATAGGACTATGTTTACGTGGAAAAATTATTAGATCAGGACAGATCAAGTCGGGTCAACGAATGACTGGCAGTGTGTACATATGTTAAAAGAGAGATGGGGTGATGGATTGCTAGACAACATCTATTGGACATCAATGTGACCCTTAAAGAGGGTTGCAATGTGCTGCTTTGTGTGTTGTGATATTTGGCTCAAAAAAACAATGGTCCATCTGTTCAAACACCTCCATTGTGTATTTTACCATAGATAATGTGTACATTATTATTAGTAAATTGTTCACTTGGAAGCCATTTATTGAACATTTTTACATTGTTTCTATGCTGATTGAACAAATACAAATTATTGTTGGGCTATGTACTGTTAATTTGTGTAGCCAGTTGAAATAATGAAATACTATTCCTTCCAATAAATAGCAATCTGAAATATTTACACTAAGTACATTGTTAGCCTTATAAGTTTTGGCCTGTTTCTCAGCAGACTATTGATAATTTAGATCATACTTAGTGGTTGCAATATTGGCTCAAATGTAGACCACGGTAAGAATATATTTTTTTTAGCAACTTTATTCTTCTAGTGGCTGCATGTGTCGTTTTCTGACACCCTTCTGTGTGTTTGGTGAAAGGCTTATACATTACAAATGATGATACTGTTTCATCTTTGTACACACAGGGCTATATGAACCCTACTTTAAACAGAAAATTTAACTTGACCTTAAGGGGAAATACAGGAATAAACAGGAAGTGGTTGCACCCTCCCTTATTCCATAGGCCTAGCTTCAAAGGTATCATTATTGCCACTGTCAACATCTTTCCCAGAGTTCCATGCATCTTCAAAAAGCATTCATCCTGTCTCTTGTAAAGAAAAGGAGACTTTGTTTTGGAATCAGAAATATCAAATATTCAACATACGTATTCAGCCATGCAGCGCATTAATGTGCACATTTCTAGAATTAAAGATAAAATGTAATTTTACATTATAGCACATTAATCATTTAGAGCCTGTAACCTTTGTGTAGGTAAGAAATTCTGTACATCGATTATATATACTACAGTATGCAGATATGCTGAGAAAATCTATAGTATGTTTTTAATTGATGAAAAACGCTATGAGGTAGTTACTAACAGTAGTTTAAAAGCAAATCAGATTCGTTCTGAAGATTCAGACCAGATACATCCCTATCAAACAGCTTATATGATGAATACAGTATATCTTGTAATATTTAAGGGATTATTTTCACTTTGCCCTGTACACAAAGGTGATAATTTCACCCTTTTTTGCACCAGCTACATGGGTACCACAAAAAACCCACGCAGCTGCCGCAAGCCACCTAACAAGAAATTTGTGCTACACATAGAGCAACCATTTAACGACAGCTAATAGCTGGCATTAAAGTCTTGCTTTAGGTTAATGCCTTTTGGGATCGATTATCAAAATCTAAATTGATTATTGATTTCTAGTTGGGAGAGTGTTTGAGGTTCTGGGTAAATCTCCCTGAAAGCCTTTTTTTTGACTCTCTTGGTTTATTTTTTACTTAGAAACTGAGAATATTCTGACCACTGGAGAAGATCACCCACACTAATTATGGTATGGGTTAGCTTTAAACCTAAACAAGATTATTAAATACAAATCCCATGATGCACAGTTAGTTACTGACTGATAAGTCAAAATGCTGCAGCAATTGTAGTCTTTCAAAAGAAAATGCTGTAATACAAATCTCACATTTGCTGTTCACACTTGCTACTCTACTGCTGTACGTTTGTGCATTGGCCAATGTGCTATATATTCTGCAATATATATTTAACATTCCGGCAGGTAAAGTACGAGATGGCCGGTATGTTCCTTTAAGGTTTCTCACGTATATCTGGTGAGGTGAAACCAGAATAGTATGTGTCTGGTGCATAGGATATTCTCCTTTGCATTAGCTCCAACTAAGAGTTGGACAGGGTCTGGTTTTACTGGGAATTCATTAGTGTTGGGTGGGGTGAATTCCCAATTCCTTAAGGAAACCGGGTTTTCTTTTTAGGCTGATTAGAATCCGCTGTGAGAACCAAGGTTGTGAGCTGTTCCTCTGATAGAAGAGGGGCTGTGAGGAATGAGATTCTGCAGGTGAATCTGACTCTCCTCTGGTGAAATTTAAATGTGAGTAACTGTTACAAACCAACTGTTTGTTTTTAAGACCTGTGTCTTTTAGGGGGCACAGGGATAGAGGGGGGCTTATACCTTCTATTATTAGGTAGAGCTCAAACGAGCAGGAGTTATTTTGTGTTTGTAAACTTTGTTTATTTTGTCTGCTGTACCTTAAACTGTGAGCTGCTGTGACAATAAACAGTAGTAAACCAAAACTGCCTGCTGTCACCCGCTTTCTCCTTCTTGTCTAACCATGAAAACATGTGCAAAGTGCCCACCACTTGGCTTAACCCCTACAATATACAGTATATAAGCATGAACTTATATGAAAGAAAAACAAAAATTCTACAATATAGTCACTGAATTCCCATACAATAGTAGAAGAACTGATTGGTGCTAATATAATAAGCCAAATCCACTAACCCCCAATTTAGTATAGTATTTGAGGTTGAATAAAGACATCCCTCCATGCAGTCCAACCCATCTAGCAATATCCTAATTTCCTGCCTAACTATTGATCCAGAGGAAGGCAACCCCCCCCCACCAAATTTATGAAGGGGGAAAAAATTCCTTCCTGGATCAACTCTACTTTATGTATCAAAACCAGTAACTTGCAACTTTCCTTGTTTGCAGAAACTCATCCAGTTTCTTTTTGAAACCAATGAACCTGCCATAACAACGTCCACTTGAGGACAGTTCCATAGCTTTACCATTCTCACAGTGAAAAACCCTTTCTGATCCCTTTCCAACAGGGATTCACTTGACACACTTAGGGGGTTATTCAATAAAAGTTCTTATCATTTAAAATGGTGCTAATTTTGCCCCAACCAATTAGATGTTCGCTTTCAAATGTTACATAAGTTCTGATTGGTTGGGGCAAAATTAGCACCATTTTAAACGATAAGAACTTTTATTGAATCTCCCTGTTAATACCTCTGTACTCCAAAAGTTTGGGAACCACAATGCTTTGGCTGCTGGGAGTTGTAGTTTCTAAGCATCTAGAGTGGCAAGGTTCAAATGCCCACCTCTAAACCCCCCATAGAAGAAAAGGTTTTACAAGCTCCACTGACCGTAGAGTCAGTCCTTCCTTGCTCATTCATTATGGTATGTCCAG
Source organism: Hymenochirus boettgeri (assembly GCA_019447015.1). Taxonomy (NCBI): domain Eukaryota; kingdom Metazoa; phylum Chordata; class Amphibia; order Anura; family Pipidae; genus Hymenochirus; species Hymenochirus boettgeri. The sequence goes on from CM033471.1 coordinate 64,753,750, forward strand.
TGAGAGAAGGTGAATAACTTACGTTCCAACCTTCCCGCACCTTCGTGCATGCTTGCGCTCCTGACTGTTCCGGTTTTCTGCCTGTAAAGTAATGTAAGTAATGCCTATACTCGAGTATGTACAGTAGTTGTAAGTTACAAAAGGCAGAACTGTTTAACCATCAAAACATAGCTCACTATTACTATGTCCTGCTGCGGCAAAACAACCAACAATCAGTGGTTTCCCAATCTAATGCTAGAGCAGTACTGCAAGATCTACTAAAGCATTTAAGGGCACCACAGGACATAGATAACAGTGTACTGACCCCTTATTTAATGATATAACCTACCCCTGAAGTGGATTTCTATGGGAGGAACTGTAACATAATAACATAATAATTGAGGTTGAATAAAGATATACGTCCATCAAGTCCACCCTATTCACTTTTTTTTTCTTTATTTTTTTTTTTAACCCTTCCTAACAGTTGATCCAGAGGAAGGCAAAAAACAGCTAAAAAAAGGGAGGGGGGGGATTCCTTCCTGACTCCAAACGGCAATCGGAAATATATCCCTGGATCAACCAGATCTACAGTATATGTATTAATACCAGTAGTTCTCAATATTTTTTAGTTTTAGAAACTTATCCCGGCCATTTTTAAAGCTATTTAATGAACTTTCCATTACCACATCTGCTGGAAGACAGTTCCACAGTTTCACCGCTCTCACTGTAAAGAATCCTTTCCTAACCTGAAGATTAAACTTCTTTTCTTCCAACCTTAAAGGATGTCCATGAGTCCTATGATATGACCTATTCGTGAACAATGCACCAGAGAGTTTGTTGTATGGCCCATTTAATATATTTGTATAAGGTTATCTTATCCCCACGCAAATATCGCTTCTCCAAAGTAAATAGCCCTAACTTGTCTAATCTGCCTGCATAGTCAAGCTCCTCCATTCCCTTTATTATTTTAGTTGCCCTTCTCTGAACTGCTTCCATTTCCAAGATGTCCCTTTAGTATATGGGATTCCAAAACTGCACCGTATATTCCAAATGAGGCCTTACCAGTGGCTTGTAAAGAGGGAGAATAATATTTTTATCTCTTGAATCTATTCCTCTCTTTATACAAGACAATATCTTGCTAGCTCTCACCGTGGCTGTCTGGCAGTGTTTGCTACAGCTAAGTCTGTTATCTACCAGAACTTTGTAATCTTTTTTATAGATTTTTTTTTTTGTAATATTTTTCCATTACAGATTCACTTAACACAGAGTTTTTTTATGGTGTAGGTGGCACAGGAATTATTAAATCCTAAAGCTCTGCATAGTTTAGTGTCATCAGCAAACACAGAGACCTTGCTTTCAATGCCCCCTTCTAAGTCATTTATAAACAGATTAAAAAGAAGTGGCCCCAGTACAGAACCCTGAGGCACTCCACTCTAGCCCACATTGATGTAGCTCCATTTACCACCACTCTCTGTTTGCGATCCAATAACCAATTCTCTGTTCATGAACAAATGTTTTCTTCAAGGTCAACAGTCCTCAGTTAATATATGTCGCCAATGTGGCACAGTATCAAAAGCTTTCGCAAAATCCAAGTATACCACATCCACTCCTGTGCCTGAATCCAAATTCTTACTCACTTCTTCATAAAAAACAATTACATTTGTCTGTCATGATCTATTTGTCAAAAATCCATGCTAACTACTACTAATAAGATCAGTTCTGGAGACAAAGTCAAGGATATGATCCCATAACAAATTTTCTAGCACCTTCCCTACCACCGATGTTAGGCTTACAGGTCTATAGTTACCAGGCTGTGAACGAATACCTTTTTTGAATATTGGTATTACATTGGCTTTTTTCCAATCCAGCGGCACATCCCCAGACCAAAGTGAATCTAAAAAGATAAAAAACAGTGGTCTAGATAGAACTGAACTAAGCTCTTTTAAAATCCAGGGCTAAAATCCATCTGGTCCGGGGGCTTTATTGATATTTACTTTATCTAATTGTTTCCATACTGTATCCTCCGTCAGCCAATGTGAATACTCATCATTTCTCCCCTGCATATTATTACAATCCCTGCTGTAAGGACAAGGATTCTCTATAGTGAAAACTGATGTAAAAAAATGGTTTAGCAGATTAGCCTTTTTGGCATCCTCTACAACCATCTCAGCCCCATTGTTTAATGGTCCCACATTCTAAGTCCTCATCTTTTGGGGCTGGACTTACTTTGTTCTGCTATCCGTAGTTCATTTTCTATTTTAGCCAGTTTAATTGCTTTCTTGCACTTTTTATTACAGCTTTTGTACTCCCTGTAAGCCTGTTCTGTTCCCTCTGATTTCAAAATTTTAAAAGCCTTTTTCTTTTTTTCCATTTCCCTTTTTACCTGAGCATTAAGCCATGCAGGAGTGGACCTACTTTTTTTTACACTTGTTCCCTAAAGGTACAAATTTAGAAATGTAAAAGTTAAGTTTTTGTTAACCTAGTGCACTTTATTTTTTTTCCAACATATATTAAATGACACTATATCATGGTCACTATTCCCTAAGCTTCCCATTACCTTCATTTCCAAAATGAGCTCAGGGTTATTAGATATCACCAGATCCAACAACACATTCTGTCTAGTAGAAACTTCTACCATATGTGAAAGAAAATGCTCATATAGGAAATTTAAGAACTTTATACCTTTTGAGGTGCTGGCAGTTCCCTCACTCCAATCTATGTCAGGGTAGTTAAAATCCCCCATAACCAAAACATGCCCCATACCAGCAGCCTTCACCAACTGCATATGGAGATTCATTTCCACCTCCTCCCGGCATTTGGCGGCTCATAACATACTCCAACAATTAATTTACTCCCCTTCTTGCTTCCTTTACACAGCTCTACCCATATTGTTTCTGCAATATTGTTTATGCCCCCATCTATTCCATCTTTTAGATTTGGCTGTTTAGCATCCTGTTTAATATACATACATACACCCCCTCCTTTCTTATTAACTCTGTCATGCCTAAATAAGGAGTATCCTTCAATATTTACTGTCCAGTCGTGTGAATCATTTAGCCACGTTTCTGCTATACCAATCACATCATACCTTTCCTTTAAAGCTATTAGTTCTAGTTCCCTAGTTTTTCCAGCCAGACTTCTTGCATTTGTAAACATACATTTTAGATTATCAATTGATTTACTTCCATACTTGGACATACATGCCTCCTTATCCTCTGTCCCCTCCCTGTCTCCTCCCTCCATTGTGTCATTAGCCCGCGATCCTCTATCCTCTGATTCTCTATCCATATGTAGTTCAACGTACCCTTCCACCATACCTAGTTTAAAATCTCCTCCAACCCCCTACCCATCTTCTCCCCCAAAACAGCTGCACTATCATCATTGAGGTGCAATCCGTTTCTAAAGAGCCTGTAGCCAACAGAAAAGTCAGCCCAGTTCTCTAAAAACCCACACCTCATCTCCTTACACCACCCTCTTAGCCACGCATGTATACTTCTAAGCTCCCATTGAGGTCCTTACTTTTAACCTGGCCCCTAACTCTCGGAAATAATTTTCAAGGAACTCACCTCCACCTCTAACTTTGTCATTGGCACCAATGTGAACTAAAACCGCCGGGTCACTCCCAGCCCCACCCAATAAACTGTCTACATGATCCACCACATGTTGAACCCTAGCACCAGGCAGGCAACACACTGTTTGGCATGTAGAGTCTTGGCAACAGATTACCCTATCTACCCTTCTAATAATGGAGTCCCCTACCACTACCACCTGCCTATCCTTCCTAGCCCCCAGTTTTCCATCCCTTGTATTGGAGATGGCAGTCCCCTGCTGGCTCAAGGGAAAGCCCCGCTCCATACATGCTACTTCCGAGCCATCATCCTCCACATCTTAGCTTAAAACGGCAAATCTGTTGAGATCAACCAACTGGAAAGAAGTGTCCCTATCCTTACGTCCCCTACTTCCTCTGGTGACCCTTACAAATCTATCTTTCTTTACCACCTTATCTGCCCCATTTCCACCTTCCAGTTTACTGGCTTCTGCCAATACCTGCAATTACCCCAGATTTGTCAAGCCCTGCAATGCTGCAAGTTTCCCCTTTAGATTCTGGACCTTAGATTCCAAATGGGCAACCCACTCACATTTGAAACATACATAGGTCGGTGCGGCTGCTCCAAGATCCCATACATGCGGCAGGATGCACATTGCATGGCCCCAACAAAACTGTCCATACTAAACAGCAATACACAGCAACAGCAATACACCACAAGAGAAAACAGCAATACACACAAGAGAAACAGCAGTCTTGTTCTTAAACCCTTTCTTGTTCTAAACGCTTTTGTTTCTTAATGCACCCCCTAAAAACAGACAAACCCCTTTAAAACAGAAAATCCTTTTACAAGTAAATCACTTATAGCCTTATAATCTTACAGTTCCAGGAGGAGAAGGAAACCAGAAGCCACAAAGGGGTAGTTATAATAGTTAGGTTATAATAAATAATGCACCCCCAACTGTAAAATAAAGGGATATTAGAAGTCACCTTGGAGTCCCGTGCCCTGTATAAATGGCACTCGGCCTGCGGCCTCATGCTTTTATATGGTCACAGAACTCCTCGGTGACTTCTAATATCCTTATAATTTACAGTTGGGGGTGCATTATCCACTATATAATGCAGTCCTATGCAGTAACTACCAACCTATAATTTAGAATCAAGGAAATCTTTTACATCTTAATCCTGGCATCTTAATGCGCCTTCTTGTAGGTTCAATGCCCCAATAAAATGTCATGGGGGGGAAACATACATATATATGGGTGATCAATCTGCTATTTCCTTATTTTGGGGTCAATAATATATATAATAATACTAATAACACTTATCTGTGCCTTTGTAATCAGACTTTTAGTATAAGCTGGATGAAAACGAATGAATAATCATAATTGATTTCTGTCAATTTAGTACTTCGTTTTAATCCCATAACTACACCCCAAAAACAAATCCTAAATTTGTCAGAATGAAAAGTATATTTTAAGATGCTATGCATATCATAGAGCTCATCATAAAAGCTCTGAAGGATCCAGTGTCACCCTGCCATCAGGGTCGGATTTATACTTTTTATTAATATTAATAGGGCTATGTACCGAGAGCCGCTATCGCAAAATTGTGTCTTAAGGTTCCGTTAATGTCTTAACGGGGATTTATCAACACTTAACATGACTTTTAGACGTAAGTTCCGATGCGTGCGTTATTCTCGCTAACTTTGTGCGGCTAGACAAAGCAAGTAATGTAGCAAATTTTAACACCATTAATGCCTGACTATAACGTAATATTTTAGAGCGCTTGTAACGCCACCACAATGATGGTCTTAATCAGACATTAACTGAAAAAGTCCTATGTACAGAGGCGGAATTTGTGCGCATTGCTATCATGTGATTTCACCCTCACGATTGGCCCATTTTGTAATGTGTAATTGGTCGATGCAGACCAATCACAAATCACGTATGCATGTGTGTAGCAAGCAAGCTTTTCTTGATGTTACTTTATATATGCAACGCAAATAATTGTTGCTTCATTTATATTTATGAATGTATGTTCATTGTGAGTTATCGTGTGTGTTGCTTAGCCAATTAGTTAATTACTTAGCTAGCCACTACCTACTACCAAAAACCGACCATAACAAATAACAGGAGCAGATTTTGTTAAAGGGGAAGTATGAGTGAACCTATTTCTGTGTAATTTAAGTCAATATATAATATGGCCTATGGATGTTTCTTGTTAGCAAGAGTAGGTGCATTGATTATGTACAACAATTTACGCAATTCCACTAGTAAAACACAAGCTGTCATGGTTGCACACTCACCGGCTCCAGGGATCCTGTGTGCATGCGCGCGCCACAATCAGGTTGGGGCTCCACGTGGGCGAGCACCTGTGTCACCTCACGGGCGTGCGCTCTGTGGCTCCCGACCTCCTCCTAAGCCAGCCAGTGGTGTGGTTGCGTGCGGGTGCGAACGTGTCAGGCCCTGATGATGTCATCGGTCCTATTTAATGCCCTCCTGGTCTTTTTCAAACTTGCTGTCAGTTCAGTGTTTTTGCCTGTTCTTAAGCTCCTTTACTTTGCTGATTTCTTCTGTTACTCACTCGGACTGCCACCTGCCTACGACCTGGAACTGCACCTCGACTATCCTCTGCCTGCCTATGACCCAGAACCGTACCAGGTGCTTAGATTCCGTGCCCAGGGGGGTTCTCTCAGGTCCTCCCGTGGATATCCGTAACACACACTAAGCTCTTAACGTGACTTTACCGCTATGTATCAAGACTTATGCAACTTTAGTACTAAAACATACTTTAAGCTCTTAACATGACTTTCTAACGCAAACACTTATGTACTATTAATCGCAAACGGTTTATTGAATACAAGTAATGCTCGTTAACTTTACACCATGTAGGCCCTCAGTACATAGCCCTATAAATTTGCAAAATCAAATCTGCGATATTAACAGCTTGTTAAAGATGCCAACCAATTACTACCCTACTGCAGAGTACTGCCAGCAATCCGAAATACTCATATCTGGTATAAGTACTTGTATGATATATCTATCAACAATCTAGCATATGGGCATGGAAATGCTTCACTTATTTAACCCACAAATAAAGATGTCACGTTTAGCCAGTATCGGGATTGAAGACTTTTTGGGCTGCGGATTTATGTGCTCTCCACTACTAGCCATAGACAGGTAAATGACATATAGACTCCTCTTTCCCAATGTGAGATTTCAACAGTTTGAAATTGAAAGTCCACTTCAAAACTCTAAAAATTTTACAGCAAAACTAAGTTATGGTAAAAATTTGCAAAGTTGTGACCGATGGAATTTTAACAATAAAACCAGTAGTTTCAACCTGAAACAAGGTTTGGAAAGACACTACAGTACATCCCTATTCAACTGTTGTTAAATGCACCTCAACTTAAATTGGTGGATTACTCTCAGCCCCTGTGTGTCAGATCTTGCAGTAATACAGATTCTCATTTGGTTTTGGCTACAATGCCCTAAAGCTACAGTCACTGCAAATTAATGTGATATATTCTGATATGCACATTGTATGATCAAATTAGTTTTTTTTATTGTCCTAAAAACAAATCAATTATGTATTTTCTGGTAGAAACCACTGTACCTTTTTAAACATAGCTAAAAGACTTCTTAAATTTTTTTTTATTGCATGAAGACTCAAAGCCTCAATAACCCCCTGAGCAATTAATCTTCTCACACTAATTAGATATTAGCTAATTAGCGTGTGATGTGTGGATTGAAAAATATTTTAATGCTAAAGAGAGCTGGATTTATAAATACATAAACTGCATCCCCTTTCTCATCAAATTATCATATGATATAAATATTAATAAGGTCACAATATATCATCAATTCTTAGCATCTATCCATTTTGACTGGGCCTTTTGTCTGGGTTATAAAACATTGTCAACATTTTGACTTTCCATCAAACCAATCTAAAAGAGAAAATTCTACAGAGCTGTCAGAATTCATGCATCATTTTATACAGCCTATACCGTGCCACTTTGTAATTATTGTGTATCATTTTTGAAATGAGAATGCAGTATCAAATCAGCATCCTTAGTTATTTCTGTTTTCCTTTTGATTAAACTGATCTCAACTTAAATGTAATTTGCATGGCAAGTAAAAGACTTAATGGAATCGTTGTGGATTACACATATAAATAAAACATTTGGGATAAAATGCATATAATTATGAGTTGTAGTAGCCATTTTAGTCTTAGAAGAAAATAAAATGATTTTGCAAAAGTAATATAGCAATAAAAACATTATCTGACACAGTTTCCAGCAAAAATGTGGCAATGTTTTTTATTTTTTATAATCATCTTCATTTTACAGTCCGGTCAATTCAACTAAGTCTATTGTCTTAAATTGCCCACCTGTTGTCTAACTTTTTAATGACCTGCTGCTTGTCCCTGACTGAGTGGTCCATTGATATAGATACAGTACATACCTTGACCGAAGATCCTACATATGCATGAAAGGGATTCTTGGTCATCATTTTTCAAGTTTTGAAGTTGATATGCCACATAGATTGATAATGATACTGATTGGTAAGAATCCAAAAACACTGCATCCAGTGTCTGTAATAATTTGCCTCTTCCTAAACAAATAATTATCCCTAAAGACCATTTTTCAATTCATTCACCTAGTAACTTAGCAACATTTAGGAATCCAAAGAGAAATCCATTTTCTTTTTATTGTTGATATGTGGACTATTGGAAGTGCTAGTAAATCTTAAACATTTGTTCAAGTTTCCATGTACAGTGCCAAATGATTAGTGATTTGGAAAAATATTGGTGCAATATCAATTCTTATTTTGAATGTACCACCATTCAGAAGCAATGGATCTGCTCATGTGTAGTCAATATAACACATCTAAATGAGCACTAGGATATATCTTTTTTTAGGGGGTCAAAATATGTAAAATGCAAAGTTTGGGAGCCAGAGGGATCAGGACAAATGCTATAATCAGGACAAAGTCAAGAAATATGGCAATAAGCTTTAACCTCAGAAAAGAAACATGCCTCAAGATTTAAATGTACTTTTAACTTCTGCAAGGAAATGGTTGGTATCTTTATAAATATTATTAAAAGTCATTCAGAGATTATCTTTCCATTTTACAGCTACATAATACTAAATAGGGAAAATTCAGTGTTGGTTATTATGTCTTTTTCCCTTCCGGATCAGCTAAACAATAAATTAAAATTGTATGAAACTTTGGATAAAAGATGATCAATTCACTTTTATTACTGTATTATTTAATGCTTGTTGGTTTCCCCCTCAGGTAGATATGTGTATTATTATATGAAAAATATATGTAAATTGACTGACAATTTTTTATACCAGGGATATTCAACCTGGCTTAAAATAGGGGCCACACTTAAATGGGGCGTCACACTAGCAGCATCCCATCCAGTAACCAGGTCACTTTCTTGGATCCATCCTGACTTGCCCAGTCCCTGCCAGGTCCATCTAGACTCTGCCCATAGCCCCACCCACCTATGTTTAGCCCACATTAATTTTATCATATGATATACGACATTCATAAGCGCAACCAGAAAGTGACTCGCTGCTGTGCTTGCTTGAAATGAGCTTGCAACAGGAGCAGAAGGCAGCAACCAGGCACCAAGAGTATGGGTCTTGTAAATATGTTTAGGTGTAGAGTAGAGTTCCATAACTAAGAAAAGAAAAGTCCATATGCACACTAACCCCAGGCGGGTGCAAACAGTCCAATATCCCCACTTCAAAGGGAACAAAATACTAGAAAATATCAAGGTAGACTTGCACTCCAAACGGTGAATGGTTTATTAACAGCCAAACATCAGCAAATCAAACAATGTTTTGGAGTAACAACCACTTCACTGTATAAAAGTATAAGGCATAGGCCATTTTTGTAACTGTGTGGCCTCTGTCATATGATTAGTTTCACCCCTGTCCCCAAACAAGTAACATTTACTGTTCAGGACAGTATTTTGGCTCCAGTTGTTTTAATCCCCTTTATACTTACTAATTACCTCAAGGTGCCAGAACTGCAGGTAATTATAAACCGTCAAAAAAGAGGGATTCTGGGCACCTGTTATACCCCCTAAAATCACCCATGCCCTGACTGCTCCACTTTCACTCTTCAATTTATCAACATTAGCCAGCATCACACCAAGATCCAGCTGCTTCCTTCCACCTCAGTCTGAGTAGAATTGTTAACATTTTCTACATTGAATCTCTACACCAAATGTAAAATTTTTGATGGTGCGTGTTGAATGTTTAAATCTGAATTTTGAATTTTTTACACCGCACATACAGGGAGATTCAATAAAAGTTCTTATCATTAAAATGGTGCTAATTTTCCCCCAACCAATCAGATATAACATTTGAAAGCTAACATCTGATTGGTTGGGGCAAAATTAGCACCATTTTTAATGATAAGAACTTTTATTGAATAACCCGGATAGAGTTTTCTGTAACACATTTTAGACCTTTCACAGTTTTGCTCCAAATTTTTAGATCTGCCTTGATTCATAACCAGTACTCGTCCCTGGTTATAAAGTGGAAATCTGAATTGCTCTGTATTATAAGACTTCTTGCAGATACCAATAATACATTTAAGGAAGAATCTGCTTTTAGCAACTTGGAAGGTGCATGGTTACTGGTATAAATACACATTTGATTTATGTACATTGTGCATCTTTGGATAAAGTAGAAATAGCAATTAAACAAGTAAAGAATTGAACTTGTCACTGACCTTGACCTGAAAATATGTTTCAGTGCTTCTCTTCAGTTTTACTTTGTAAACATAAGTGTGGTTAACCTGCCGCAACTCCCTCTACATTCTGGCAGTTGTCATAGACAGAGTTCCTAGGGCCATCTGTCAGACTACATTTAAGTCCCCAGAATAACCTATGTTTATGCATTGAAAATGTATATATTTTTAAGTTTTTTATTGATAGTCTTGTGAACCACTGTATACAAAACCCCCAATCAGATAATGCACAACAGAAATTTTAAGGACACAATTGTTTCAGGGTTCTTTGTGGCTTGTGATCTATCTGAGCAAGTTATTACCAGATTTAGAAACCCTTTTGGTGGGTTTGAAATGTTTTTATTATACATCATCAATGGATGCCCTGCACTACTGCAGCTTTACAAGATCTGTTTAGAACATAAATAATAACTAAGAATGAGCAACCAAAATAACAGAATGTTAGGCCATACAACTGCAGAGTTTCTTTGCTACAAGAATTTCTGGGAGAAACTGTAGGAAACAAATGTTTCATGTTTCAAAAGATGCCACCTGAAGCTTACAGTTTGTTTAGTTATTACTGTTAATGTAAATAACTGTGGTAGAATTTGCAGCATTTATCACAATACAGTACAGGTCAGCTCACACAGAGTGGGTATGCCCCACCATGCTTGATGCATGTTTTCAATCAAGTACTGTGATGGTACAGATAAAGAATTATAGTTTTTAAGAATGGGGAATTAAAAACAATCTTTTTTTTCAGGGCACATTCCCTTTTTGCTTTCCCTAAAACCTCCCCCAGGTCTACCCAAGTGCTGGGCCTTCCAGTATGAAGTAGGCATATCTGACACTTCAGTATTGGAGCATCAGAACATATAGGGCATGTATATAGCTGCACAACCTTGTTATTTCGGGAAAGTGTTAAAAACGTAATACAAAATGATACATATATTTTAAAATATTGAAAGTATAAGCAGCCATTTGTAAATTAAAAAACTTTGCCTTCAGACCTTTATATTAGGTCTTTATTCAAATTCAAAATGCACTCTCAATCTAGAGAAATACCAGAGAGGGCAAAAAAAAAAAAAAAGCCCCTAGTCAGTGATTGTAGGAAAGACAAATGGAACTCTGATAAATACATATCCCTATATAATGGCATAAACATACATATGCCAATGCAATGGAGACAATTAAAAAGTATACAGATAAGTTACTTAATAATTGGAAATGGCCAGACACATTTCGCCTCAAAAAAGGCTTTGTCTGCAGCTTTTATTGTTGCATATAACAAAAAAGTCCACATGTGCAGCACTCCAATATAGGATGTTTATTGAAACATCTCTCTCTCTATGTGTAGTTGAGTGCTGGAGACTTTTATGTAATATATATATATATATATATATATATATATATATATATATACAAAGGTATTTACTAAATATCTATGATTACGATTTACCAATGGTATAAATAAAATCTGTATCTGGAAAATTTACTTGAGCCTTTTGGCCAAACTACTTCTAGAGAATTGCTGGTCATATCGCAAATTACGCCTAATTATGGGAATGATGAAAGCACATTTAATGAAAGTTAAGCATGAGTTGACAAAGGTGACATTGAAATATAATAATGATTAGATTACCATTTTCTCAAGATGACATTTCATGATTATAATAATGCTGATCAAAATAATTAAACCACCGGAGAAGGTAAAGTACATGCTAAAAAAAAAACAATACAAAACAGAAAAAAAGTTTAATGGTGTTTTGTTTATTATGGAGAGAATGCAATCACAACTGTAATTATAAAGGGAAATTGTGAGGAGGAGAGGAAGAAAGAAAGTTTAGTCTAGAATGCTGCATAATTAAAATTCTCAGTACTATTTTGTAAGTCACCTCATTTATATATTTGTCCCTAAACTAATCTAACTAAATAGATATAAGATAAGGATCTCCCTATCGCAACTGACAGTAACCACTTTGCGACTGTTATTTGTATCGTGTGACTGCAAGCAGTAAGTTGCGATCTTTTGCATGACTTTAATGCATTTAATAATAAAGTGAAAAGGCTTTAATTTTGGTGCAAAAAACGAGTGCAATAATTAGTGCTAAATTTATTGTATCACTTGTAATGTGCTACAGTATTTCCAAAATTGGCTAAGGAGTACAAAACCCTCATTAACACTATATTACATTGGTTTACATCTCCCTTTAAATGTGCAAATGTCTGCATGTGTTCTGTTAAACTTATCAGCATATTTAGTTGTCCTTTTAGCTCCTTTTATGCTAAAATTATTTCACTCTAGCTGCCATGGCTACAGAGGATGGATCCAGATGATGTGATGGAGGGGCATAAGGGCTCCCCTAAGAATGTTGCAGTCCTTGTTGAGGTTGGGTAAATAGCAGGGACTGGATAACTCACTGACAGCTTCTACACTTCATTTTCCTAGACATTGAAAAGGCACTGCAGGAGAACAATTTGAAGCAGAGATGTAAGGTAAAGGTTTTTTTTTAACTACACAGTGGGGCCAGTATGGCATTAAATTTTAGTTTTGGGGGTGGACAAGCCCTTTAACTAGTGAACTTTGGAATCACAGTGATTCTGTGGTTCACTAGTTCAAAAAACTCATATTTGGACTGCAACTAGCTCACCTTGGGCGATATTTATAAAACATCATCGATATCATTATTGCAAAAATAACGATCATTATCGTAAAATAGCGATCATTATCGTAAAATAACGATCTACACCCTACCAGGCCTAGTGTGCATTTGGGACATTTGTTGATACGACCTAGGTAACTATGTCTATGACTAAGCCAGAAACACATTTTTTATACCTGTTGTTTATAAAGGAGTTACATTTTAAGCACAAATGACTGCTATCCAACGTATTTGGAATGGTGTGCGGGGGTTACAAACTAAATGTTTGTATGATAAAAGGAAGAGGAGTGCTCCAACACCTCAAGCACCTGGGCCAGAGCCGCTAAAAACATATTTGAACATGTACCAATGTCCAAAATATTTTTATTAAAAAAATAATTTACTGTATAAAGGGAACAGTATGGCAGCTTCCACCCCTGTGTATAACTACAAACATAAAGAAAGGAAATGTTAATTAGTAGACTATTGCCAATTTGGGATTAACTGTCAAGATGGGTATTGAATCCACACACTCGAGCAATTATTCTGTCTCTCTTTATTCAGCACTGTCTGTCTCTTCTTAATGTCAGCTCTTCATAACACACGCCAGCATACTGAGAAATGGCTGCTGGGAGTGGGAACAATCATTTTTTTGGCTTTTACAAACTAAAATAGTTGTGATTGGTTGTTGCAGCCCGGACACAGGGCATTATGGTACTGAAAACATTTTTTGCCTGCATATTGGAAAAAAATTACGCCGGTTTCCATGAAATTCTGTGGATTTACTGTGAAAAAAAACCCACTGTGACAGTAGTTCATCCCATCTTCATCTGCAGTTTACAATGTATTAGAAGGGGGGAAAATATATATATTAGCTTTTTCTAGCTTAGTACAGGGCGTTTATATTGGGCACATAGAATCTTCAACCAAGATAACATAACACAGTTAAGCGCAAATCAATAATGAAGAAATCAGTGGGGTGGATGAAATATACTGAATTAATGATACATTGTTCAGCATGTTTTCTTAAATCTCCTTTTTATCAACTGTGCAGCATCACTTACATACAGTACTTGGCATTTGTGACTAGAAGAAAAGGAAAATCCAAATGGGGTTGTTAGAAATGTTATAAATGATCTATACAGTATGTATGTATTTTTTATACAGTAATACTGAACATATTCAGAAGCACTTTACAAAATGGTTTATCCATTTAATTTAGATATTTCCCCAAAGAGCTTGCCATCTAAGCACCCTATTATAAACACATACTACACCTATCACTGTGCCTTAAGGGCTACTTTTAATTTGCTTCTGCTTTATCCGAGCAGAGTGCTACAGTAAATCTCTCTCTAGTTAGAAGGGGGCAGTGTTACCCCTTGTTGCAGGCTGAGTGCAGGTTTGCTTTTTATTTTGTTGCCATATAATTCAGAGCTGTGATAATTGTCTACAGAGGTATTAAAGACCAGTATGCATTTTTTATTCCTGTTAGTAGGTATGTGCTGGAGAATATTGTCTTTTCTAAACCAATGTAATATGCATTAGATTGTCACCTCTTTCCTTTTAAACTGTGAAAAAAATAAAATATATGTGTTTCCTGGCTAGATGTCAATTTATTACAATACACCTTCCAATATTCCCACCTGCTAGCTCCAACCCCCTAACAGATTAAAAGCCAGCAAATGAATGTTTGAATTGCCAGGTATCATCTACTAGTTCACCACTCTGCTTATGGCTGTAAATCAAGTTAGGGAGAGTTGGAGGAATGTACAATTGTTAAAGCTCTGATTTGCTATGGGTTTCCATGGAAGTGCCCTTTGTATTTCCTTTATGGCAGTCTTTGGTGCCATTAGTACATCTATCTCCTCATCGGTAAATTTTCTAAGCAAAAAGGAAATATCAAATGTTCTAAAAGTTTTGTCAGAATATGACGAGAAAGCAAATTATGTAAGGCATCCCACATAAACAACATGTCACTGTATACGGAACTATCTAAAAACGAGAACACAAAATAAAATGATATAATAATACTAAAGCTTGTCTTAGATAACATGTAAAAGTCAGATTCTATTGATAAACGTTCAAATAAAGAAGCCATTTGCAAGCTGACACAATTAGCAACAGGATCCAGATTGCTGAACATGCCGTGTTGTCAAATAGTCTCACTTGGCATGGTCTTGAATTCTGCTTAGAGAAAATTACAAAATATGAATGTCACATATTGACATGACATTAAAGCTGCAGCATGTCACCCTGTGTCAACAAAACTTGAAAAAGATTTAACCTCACACTGATAATGACACAGTTACTGACTCAGATTGTTCCCAGCACTTCTACTGTGCGCTACTCTGTCTAGTCATTATCTCAGCCAATGGCTTTAGAAACTTGAAGTTTGTCCCCACATAAAACAAATATAAATGTATGAGAGAAGCAAATGTTTATATCAGGGCAATATCTATATAATAGCTGGTAAGTACTGTAAATGTATATTCGCCCTTCAAGTCAGTCATATATCCCAAAGGGACCTAAACCTGTATTTACCAATGTCATCGGTGTTCCCTTCATTCATCTCAGCTTTTGGTAATTTAGATTATATTACAGAGAAATGTTACTAACGTTCAGAAAATAAACTGGAAATCCTTAATATATAGGTCTGTGTATGTGTGTGTGGTTAAAATGTACGGTATATAAAAACCCACAGGAATGCTTGAAATTAAAAAATGCACTGACCTGGAAATGAAAAGCTTTTATCGAGATTGAAGAGAAAATGAAAACAGACTGAAATTCTGATTTAAATATTTGCATGTTTTGTGTAGATTTTGTTTTTCTCTCTATATTCTTCTGGGATAATTAACTTCCCTCGTGTGTTATAGGTGTCATAAGGAAACCTGCGTCATTTTACAAGTCAATGAGTGAGCGTTTACTTACACCCCCATCACACACACAGAATTCTAATTTGTAGCAGTCATATAAGTAATACAAAATTGAAACACAAAATAAAACTCAACTAAAATCAATGATTTAAGTTAAATAGCCATTTCCTAACCAGCTCACACACAAGGATTGCTTTCTTGCTAACCACTTATTGATGCCAGTTGTAGGTAACTCTTTGCTATGTTAGAATTTAGTAATTTGCAGGCATTTTATGAAGCAGGATTAGAATAGAAAAGAAAAATGCAATGTGAATAAGGCCACTTAGTGGTGCTAATATCTTTATTTGACTTTGAGACAAGAAACATTTAATTAAAGGAAAGCAAGAATTATTGTTGATATGAGATGGCCACAGCTTATACAAAATGACATAATTCTGGTACTGATTAATTCCATTTGTATTTCAAGTCATTAATAAAATAGAAAGGGACCTAAACCAAACCAGAGGAATTGATCAGTTTTTCTAACAATCCTGTAATGACAGCATAGGACATTATTTTTTACTGATACAATAAATGAAACCATGTCCATACAAGTAACAGTAATGTTAAATAAGATCTGATTGGTTGAGGCAAAATTAGCACCATTTTTAATGATAAGAACTTTTATTGAATCTCCCTGATAGTTGTTTCTAAAAATAGTTTACATTTTTTAATAAAGGCTTAAACAATCCTTAAATATTGTGCTTTATAGCATTAGTATGAATAGAAAAACACCTTTTACTGATTTGCATTTGTTGACTTTCTTGTATCTTTTTCTTTGTTACTCAGTTTTAGAAAGTGTACTGTCATATGCTTGACTTCTCTACAGAAATGCCTTCCCTACTGTGAAAAATATTGGTGCATTTCTACAAGTCATGTGCCCAATTGGCTAACTCGTGAACTTGAACTTTTAGTGAGGGTGAGTGTCAGTAGCCTTGAGAAAATGGGACATGGGAAATGTGGGGCAACAGACACTGCTGAAACAATTAATAACAAAAATTTCAGGCTTCCCGGTATATGCCATACTGTAAACCTGGGTACACACATTCCCGAATAAAGAGTCAATCCCGTCGATACTGACGGAATGGCCCTTTATCGGAGAAGTGTATACAGAAACGGTTGTTTTGGATGAAATATTTCCCTCATTTGCCATCGGCTTCCTGTACTAAGGTATAGGGAGTTGGCAGCAATCGTTAGAGAGTATGGCAGTCATGGACGTTCTCCCTATGGGCATGTCCATCCCTTTTTAAAAGTTTTAGTATACTGTAGGTCTCAATCCCCCAGGCCCAAATGCTATATTTTTTACAGAAACTCCCCCGATCATTTCATACCTCACCTCTTTCCTCCAGCGTACTGTCCCGGCCCCCGGCAAGCAGAGTCTGCTTGCATGAAACTGCAAGCAGGGGGCCGGACCGGCAGCCGCGTCCGTGATTAGCTGAGAGGCAGTGGAGAACGCCGAAGGACAGAGGTAAGGTAAGTAAAGTTCGGGGGGGTTTCTGACAAAACTATTATAGCGGGTGGGGCTGGGGGATGGAGACCTACTATACCCCAAAGGGGATTTGTGCTAGGGGGAGGAAGAGTAAAATGGGAGGGAGGGGGGAGGGCTGCAGTGCACATGGCAAAATTCTCCTGGAGGAGAGACAGGAGGCAGAGTACTATATGGACTCTGCCAGGCTCCTGCTAGCCAGTTTTCTGGATGTTGGATGGGCATAGCAGGGAAGTCATTTGGAGCTAGGATGTAAGGTAAGGATTTTATTACACTACACAGTGGGGCCAGTAGTGGGTTAAATTCTAGTTTTGGGGGTGGACATGCCCTTTAAATAGGGAGTATGATAGTGACTGTATGTACTCCCATCTGTCAATTGTCTTGTCTTTTCTCCAGACACTAGGCAGATTTTTGTCTTCACATGATTTTCCCATCCTTCAGCCAGGGGGCTAGCCGTGAATGCAAAGAATGCCTGGATGCTGGTGTTCTTTAGACAATTACAATTTACAATTCCACTACTGAGTGTTAAGAAACAAAACTAAAAAGGTACAGGATGTCTGCTCTTAAGTTAGACTTTTGCATATTTTACTTCAGTGACCTATAGTTACGCAGATACTTGATTCCACCTATGTGTTTCAAGGTCCATAACGACACATGTGGGAATCTTTGACATAACTGTCCTAATCCATCTTCCTCCCTGTCACATTGTATTCTCAATCTTTTATTTAACACAAAAAGCTAGACAACAACCCTTTTATCATCCAAGATAAGCTTGTGGCACTAATTAGTCTACATATGGAGTTGATCTATTCTTACAAATAGTTTAGTTATGATTTGCAGTAACATTGCGTAGGAGTTTAGAGCAAATTGTTCACTACTGCAGCTGCACTTGGCTGGCTAGCCTCCAAACACTAGGAAAATAGGAAATTACTCCAGTTTCTAGCCTTCTGCTCAAATTAGAAAACCTGTACCAGTTAGACTTAAAAAAGGCATTCATTTTAGAAAATCAGGAGCTGGTAAATATTATATATAAATATGTGTCACT
The DNA here is from genome assembly GCA_019447015.1 of Hymenochirus boettgeri. Lineage (NCBI taxonomy): Eukaryota > Metazoa > Chordata > Amphibia > Anura > Pipidae > Hymenochirus > Hymenochirus boettgeri. Next base: position 64,772,113 of record CM033471.1, read on the forward strand.
TATTGATCAATAGTTTAGCAAAGAAAATATATTGCTTAAAGGATAAGTGCACTGTAAAATCAAGTTATGTTCATTTGGATGCTGCAGCTTTCTCCTGCTTGAGGCTCAAACGGTAATGCCTGTGAGTTCCATGCACGTGCATGTGCATGGAACTCGCAGACATTACTGTTTGAGGCTCAAGCAGGAGAAAGCAGAGGAAATCTTAGAGGGGTGGAGCTTAACATTCAGCAAACCAGTAACAAGATGTCAGCAAATTTCAAGGCATAGAGGTAGGCTCTGGAGGGGTATAAGTAAAAAAAAAAAAAAATATGGCAACAGTATCTTTAAATTGCAGCTTCCAAATCAACATAACTTGATTTTACAGTACACTTATCCTTTAAGATGTAATTTTCCTCAACCAATTAAATAATAACTTTTTATTATTTCACTACAGTTGGAAAAAATTTGATAACATCTAGTGGCATAACTAGGAATCACTGGGCTCCCCAGAAAAACTATGATGGGGCCCCTATCCATGCTTCATCCACAGTGGTTTTCTGGGAGGAGGATATATTTGTCATAGAAAAAAATGAGCAGGTGGGGCTCCATTGGCTCATGGCACCCTGCGGTTGCTCTAATTAAATAAGGCCCTTAGACATTTATATAAACTTTGTTTTCGCAAAATAACGATATGGTTATTTTACACAATGGTAAATATTTTAAACGATGGCCATTATTTTACAATCATTATTTTACACAGTGGTCATTATTTCACACAGCATTCTAAAATAAGAATACACTTTGTTTCTTTATTATTTGACATTTGTACTGCATCATACATGTGATGAGGAGTGCTATATCTTCTTGCGGTGGCTGGCTTGTGAAGTTGGACAGGAGGGCTGACTAAACACTGGATGGTGGATTGGAGGGCTGACTTAATGTTGACTAGTGAACTGGATGGCTGACTTAACACTGATTAGTGAACTGGAGGGATACATTTACATTGGCTGGGGAATGGGTACATATAAGATGGCCTCATTCCCAGCCAACACAGACATATAAATAAGATATAAGCAGCAATGTCCACAACACACACAGAGTCACTTAACTAGTTTGACCTGGGCCCAAGTGGCCACATGAATCGACTCCTGCATGCAAAGTACATGCTCAGTCAGTCGAAAGTGCAGTTTTCAGAAGTCAGGCGCTGATTTCACAAAATAGTTGTGATGCTAGTTCTCTGAACTAACTGATGCATTTCAAATGGACCACAGGGGTACCCCTAAGCCAATTTTTAAGTTTTCTTCATGGTAGGCATACCCCTGCTGCTGGTTTCTTTTAAATATGGCATTTTCATTTAAAGGAAACCTTATATGTCAAATAATAAAGGTAATAATAAAGACAATGCCTTGTAAAATAAAGACCATGTAAAATAAAGAACTCCGTGTAAAATGACAATCCATTTTTTTTTTTTTTTTTTTTACAATAACGTTTTAAAAATACCCTCCATTGTATTTTGGTCATATTTATAAAGGATCAATATTGGTAATTATCAAAAAACATTTTTTATTGTGGTCAAAAAAAACATTAGTAGAGGTATTTTTCCACTGCTGTGTTAATTCCGGTGCGCAAATTTTAAGCCACAATCAAATACTAACCAGTATCTGCCCATTTAAGGCTGCAGACATTATTTTACATTGCAGTGGTAAAAATACTAATAATGATAGGTATTTTACAACTGCTGTGTAACTTTATGACCGTGTCTTAAAATAACACTATGCCCAGTAAAAGGATCCATTTCAATTGTTTTTTAATTTTACTTTCCAGACATTATTGACAAGTTATTTTCTGCACAGTAACAGTCATTGTGGTTCCTAAATAGGTCTTATGGTTCTTTCTGTCCAAAGGGGTGATTGTTTATATCTTGGAATCCCTATTATAAAATTAAATTGAAAGGTATATTGCCAATTACTTTCTGTACAGACTTTAACACTAAAAGGAAACCAAAACACTTCATAGGGTTCTGCATAGTAGGAAAAAAATGTGTTCATGGTTTTAAGATGCCAGGCAGCTATATAGCTTAAGGTGATATGGGCTTAAAGGAACAAAAAGCCTTCTACAGAGCATAAAATTAAACAGATCCTTCATACAACAGAAGGTACTTCACATCCTTATGCTTTATGAATAGCATTGCACATATAAGCTAAGAAACAAGCAGCAATATCTCACTCCCAGGTTTCCCAGAGAAATGGACGGAGACAAGCAAAGTTCCTTATTTATGCCCTGTGGCAAATAAATGTGTCTAGAACCACTGACATATTAATAAGCAATACAGCCTGATAGTATAGAGCCATCCATCCGACATCTCATCAGTGCAAGATACAGAATTATGGCTCTAAGGGATAAGAATTGGGTGCACAAAATACCAGGCTGCTATATAGGTTAATGTGAGGTTGGCTAAAGGAGCAAAAAGCTCTCCAGAGAGCATAAAATATAGTATAGTATAGTATTTGACGTTAAATAAAGAGCATATGATCAGATAATAATGTCCATCCAGTTCAACCTACTCAGCAATACCCACATTTCCTGCCTAACTTTTGATCCAGAGGTAGGCAAAAAAAAAACACCAGAATTATTAAGGGGGGAAAAAATCCTTCCTTACTCCAAGTGGCAATCAGAAATATCCCTGGATCAACTCTAAAGCTGGGTACACATGATGAGATATTTCGGTCCGATCGACCCATAGTTCAGTGTATCGGTCGGTCGGACCGAAATTATCGCATCCGAATGCTGCCATGTCCGACTGACCGTTCGTCGGAATCGGACGAAAGGACGATCGGACATGGTGGAAAACCTCGTCTGATTGTGCAGTCCTCTATGGACCGCACAATCGGTCACGGTAACTATCGGACACGGCTGCTTTTGCCACGACCGACAGTCCTTCCTCCTGGCCTACCAGTCGAAAGTATTGAACGGCCGGTCAGGAGGAAAAATCGCTGGTGTGTACCTAGCTTAACTCTCTATTATATCTGTTGTATTCAATTAGATCAATTGGACTTGAAGTTTAGTTCTTGAAGACGTTTCGCTAGTCATCCGACTGACTTTCTCAATTCAGAATGACTTGTACAAGAATCTGTAGCAATTATGTACCCTGGAAAATCCCAATTAGCATATCACAGCCAAGTGTTAAGGGTGTGATTGGATAGTGGCTAAGAGGTGTTAAAAATTCTTCTTAATTTCTCGGAGAAATTAAGAAGAATTTAAAAAAAAAACACTGTATCCCTGTCTGTTTTAAACTGAACAACACACTGAGGCAGCAATTGGTAGCTCCGAAAGACCCAATACGCAAACACAAGAAAAGTGACATCATATACGCAGTGCAGTGCAGTGCAGTGAAGAATGCTCTGAATTGTATGTGGGGGAGACCAAACAGCAACTGCATCAACGTATGGCCCAGCACAGAAGAGCCAATTCCTCGGGTCAGGACTCAGCTGTGTACCTGCATCTTAACGATAAAGGACATACCTTTGAAGATTGTAATGTTAACATATTGGCAAAGGAACGTGACTGTTTCAAGAGAGGTGTTAAGGAGGCCATTTATGTGAAAATAAAGAAACCAAGCCTAAATAGAGGTGGGGGGGGTTCGACACCAACTGTCTGCCATTTACAATGCTGTTTTGACGACTTACTCTGGGCGTTCCTATAACACCTTTTAGCCACTATCCAATCACACCCTTAACACTTGGCTGTGATATGCTAACTGGGATTTTCCAGGGTACATAATTGCCACATATTCTTGTACTAGTCATTCTGAATTGAGAAAGCCAGTCGGATGACTAGCGAAACGTCTTCAAGAACTAAACTTCAAGTCCAGTTGATCTAATTGAATACAACAAATGAATGAGAACCTTCACAAGCAACTCTCTATTTTTTATCAATACCAGTAACCTGCAACATTCCTGGTTTTCAGAAACTCATACAGCTTTCTTTTGAAACAATCCAATGAACCTACCATCACAACTTCCAATGGAAAATAGCTCCATAGTTTTTCTGTTCTCACAGTAAAAAACCTTTTCCGAACTTGAAGACTAAACTTCTTTTCTTAAAGTCTTAAAGGATGTCCGCGTGTCCTCTGACATGTTTTTTTGGTGAACAATACCATAGAAAGTTTATTGTATTTATTTATATATTTATTAATACACAGTAAGCATATCCCCACGCAAGCGCCTTTTCTCTAGTGTACATAATTGTAACTTATCCAATTTGTCTTCATATTCAAACTCCCACATTCTCTTTATTATTTTAGTTAGCCTTCTCTGAACCCTTTCCATTTCCAAGATGTCCTTTTTGTACACAGGATTTCAAAATTGCACTGCATATTCCAAGTGAGGCCTTACCAATGCTTTGTAAAGAGGCAGAATAATTTTTGTTATCCACTAAGACTCTAAGATCCTTTTCAAAATGCATCACCTTAAATTTATCAACATTGAATCTCATCTGCCACTTAGCAGCCCAATGTAGCAATTTATCTAGATCCATCTGTAATGTTTATACAACCTCTGAAGTTTTTAATGGTCGACAAAGTTTTGTGTTGTCAGCAAACACAGAAATTTTAAATCAATAATAAACAAATTAAAAAGTGGCCCCAACACAGAACCCTGTGGCATCCCATTAACAACTACTCTCTGCATCCTATTCATTAACCAACTTTTTAAACCCAGCTCAACAGACCTTTGCTTAAACATTAGTCGCCTATGGGGGACTGTATCAAAATCCTTAGCAAAATCAAAGTATACCACTAAATTTCTACTCACTTCCTCATAAAAGACAAATGAAATAGAGCCTTCTTAAAACAGAATGTAATTTGCAGCATCATGTTATCTCAATATTATTGCACACAAAAACTGGAAAGAAAGAAACATGGAGCAATTTCTCACTCCCAAGTTTCCCAGAGAAAGGGGCAGAGATGAAAGTTTAACTTAAATTTCTAAATCTAAAGGCCGAGCGCTACATGCGAAAAAAGCTGTTTCGGGCGAGAATTGTCCGTGTGTATGCGTTGGGCCTTCGGAGGTCATTGCTCGCTTGCAAAATTGAGCGTGTGTACGAACCTTTAGAATAGAATTGAAACAATTACAAAAAAATCATCTTCAAATACCCATGGTAATTTTTGAGACTGTGATTAAAAATGAATGACTGGATAGGATAATCTAATTAATTTCTGGATTTTTTTTATGTAGTGTAGGGCATGAGTTGTAAGGTGAGAATAGTTTTATACTACACAGTGGGGCCAGCACTGGGGCAACTTTTGGGGTGGACATACCTGGTACATTGGTTGTTGTGGTTGTGCAACCAAGTTTTTGTGCACCACCACAAATGCTGTTATTTGTGTCTTAAAGCTGCGTTTACCCTTTAAAGGGTATCTCCACTCGTTTTGGGAAGTTTTTGGAATCCAGTTCTATTGAAGAATGGAAGGTAAAGGAGCTGTGCCTTACCTTCCGTTCTTCAATAGAACACACAGGAGCCAGGAGAGAAGGTAAGAACTTACCCGCTCGCTCGCTCCCCCGGCGCTTGGTCTGACAGGTCCCGACGGACCTTGTCTTCTATGCGCATGTGCGATCTATGCGCATAGAAGACAAGGTCTGTCGGGACCTGTGAGACCACGTGCCTGTGAGATACGACCTGTGAGATACCCTTTAAACATCGGTTAATGCAACTTTAAGACAATAATATCCAATAGGGGCTCTTCGTACATAGCCCTAGTAATGCTTTATTTTTTTATTAAACAGCAATGAGTTTAGCATTCATTTGTATTGTATTATTATTTGCAATGTAAAAGGTTTCTTAGCATTGTTTAATTATAACATACTTGTTAATGCCATGATATTAAGAAAAAATGTTAATTTACATTTATAAACATGCATTCATATAAATGAATGCATGTTTATAAATGTAAATTAACATTTTTTCTTAATATCATGGCATTAACAAGTATGTTACTTAGAAAAATGATGGAAATGATCAAAGAAACCACTAGGTGGTGCTGCAAAATACCAGGTAAGGAAAGCAAAATCCATAGTGAAAAGAAACCTCAAGGAGAAAAAGAAAGGGATTAAAGAAAAGTCAAAATGTCTTTTGTTTATTTGTAGAACAGAGAAGGAGTTCCCCTTTGGAAATCCGTTATTTATAAAATAAAACCATACAACTAAAGAGTTAGAGAAAAAGTTAAATCTTTTACCAATTGTGGTATATGCATTAGATATAAATATCACTAAAATAAAAGTCCTGTACTGTACATACTCTAGGTAACCCACTTTTTTTCTAGAACACTTGCAATCATTTAACATAAACCAAGCATAAAATAGAATTTGGTGGCAATCATTGTAAACACATTCTATGGCATATTTTTAAATAACTGTGTGTATCCATGATCCTGCATAAGCTGTAATTATGTTCAGAAATGTGTTTTTGTGTGTTCAGTACAAGCACATAACGTGATGGAAGCTTAAACGATGTGCTCTGAAAATTAAGAGAAAGAAGCCAGAGTTTTACTGCAATTTATAACAGTGTAGGGATTGGAATCAGCAGGAATATAAGGATGCGAGTGCCAGCCAAATTTAATCATATCACTGCTATATACTTCACTTCTATTTCATTATTATATACGGCTTTAGGCTCTGCATATACAGCAACACTTCACAAATTGTTTTCTGTATTTATGATTGTGAGCTAAATCCTTGCAAATGAATCTGTACATTATCTTGCTTCTTTTGTGCAATACAGCTCTTTGATTTGTGACAATATTTACTTGACTGCTTCTTATATGAGAAAGCTACTGTCAACACAAAGAATAGTGATGCTATGCTTCTCTAATGTTCTACTTGATGAATGCCAAGCATTCATAAGCTTTTCAGAACACTGGAAAAAAAATCCTAAACCCCAAAGCCGTCAATTTCCATAATATACACAAATTGAATAGCATAAATAATATATGCATCATTTATGCATGTAAAGAAAGAAATGTTATTTTCAAGGATTTTTTTTCCCCCCTTGATACAAATCTGAAATGGGAAAGAAAAGCTGTCTCTTTACTTGTTTAAATGTTTGTTAGTTTTGGCTTAAAAAATTGTTTTCTTACTCCCCCCCCCCCCCCCCCAAATAACCAGAAGCAAGTAGAATCTCAGGCTTGTCTTGTACTGACAGTAGTACGAGCTTTTTAAAAAATATCAGCTATTATTGATGGGCCCATTCTGACATGACATTAATAGAGAAAATGAGAAATGAATTTATATTGACCTAGAACCAACAGTTTCACCCGTAATAGTTTTGATTGATGTCATGGAGGGAAAAAAATTGCTGCAGTCTGGATGTACAGACACATGGACCATTTCTTGACACTTCGTTAAAGACATAGCAATGCTATGGCAATTTATACAACTTATTAGAATCAGACAGTTTGTCCTCTTATTGTAAATATTAAAATACTTTAGTTCCAGATTTAAATACTTAGCTACCGCTTCTGCATTTATTATAATGCTGTTTGACTAGCCAAAGTGCTATCAACCCCTATTGATAGGGGTTATGCATTTTAAAAGTAGCATAAGGCTGTGGTTTGCAGTAATGGCACGGGCAAACTTCTGATCATCTCAATACACAGGAACTGCTGTTGCAATAAATGCAAAAATAGTTTGCAGCAATTTTTAATCCTGATGTCACTATTGAATTTCTCATTATATTTTAATTTAAGCTTGTGAACTTAGTATTTGCTTTCGGTGTTTTGTATAAACATTCAAGGGGAAGATTACTAAATTACTAAATGACTACAGGGAAATCTTTTTTAGTAGTCGGTACAAGCAATAAATATTAATACATTAATCACTACAAGGAAATGCAAAAATGCATTGCCACTACCAGATTGCTAGTTAGTTTATAAGAGAGCACAATTGGAAATATATATTTTTTTATCAATTATATTACAACATATAATTACCTCAGTGTAGTATTTGAGAAATAATCAAATTATGAATACAATTATTAGGGTTTGTGGCAATATTGGTAACTTATTAACTCATTGCAGTGCAGTGTTTCATACTACTCATTCAGGGAAATTTAGTAAAAGTTCTTATCGTTAAAAATGGTGATAATTTTGCCCCAACCAATCAGATGTTATCTTTCAAATGTTAAATAAGATCTGAATGGTTAGGGCAAAATTAGCACCATTTTTAACGATAAGAACTTTTATTGAATCTCCCTGATGTTTTAAAGCTAACTGCTGTATGTGGCATGTAGATGCTTATTGAGTTTGGCAAACACTAGTAAAAATATAGAGACTTCAACTGGTATAGCTCACCAAGGAATTTGACAGCTAGATCTTTTTGCAATTGATTACTATAAAAGAGCTTATTGATATTTGCATAAATAAAAACTGGTAAACCATGTGAATGATTAAGTTCACCACCAGAAACATATTAAAACAATAGGTCCCTTGGATTATTAAGCCTTACTGTTATTAACTACCCTACTTTCTAACTACTAGTGGTAGAACCAAGAACAGAAGTAAAGAATATGAAAGCAACAATCTGCTTCTTTGTGTAGATATTTTAAGGAAAGCCTTTTTTTTCTCACTCTGTGGCACTTGCCATATTAACATATTCCATTGTTTACCCATGTTTCACAAGCCTCCTATCCAGTAGTGACTAGAGATGGGCCGGACTGCAGATTCCGAACTTGGTTCCATGGCGGATTTCTGAGATCTCAGATTTGGGCAGATTTTCTCGAATTCCAATTTCCAGGTTTTTCTGATCTGCGTTTGAAAATTCAGTTTTTTTGCAAGTTTTTGAAAACGATACAGCCATATATACCAAATTCACCTATTGCGGCTATTTTTATCAAACCCTGGGTATAAAAGGCAGCTCAACATCCACCATTTTGTCAGTGTGTTGGAGGGAGTTTAGTGGAGACCTGACGGTGTAGGAGTTGGAGAGTGTTTTTTTGTGCTTTTCCATTTACAATGGTTGATAAAGATTTAATTTTTGACTTTAGTTGCCCTTTACATAGGGCCACCTTGGAAATGTAAGGGTGGGTCAGTAGGTGTGTTTACCTGTGTCAGTTTGCATTTGTTAGTGTTAAAGTAACTTTTTAATGATTAACTTTTTGATTTTAGTTACCCTTTAAATAGGGCTGTTATAGAATAATAAAAGAAGATAAGAATAATAATGTAATAACCTGTGAATGGGTCAGCCGGTGCTGCAGACCCTTCATTATAGTGCACTAGCGGTGCTGTACATACCTGGTGCCCATTGAGAAGGCATCAAATCCCTTGGCCAGGAGATACCTGGCCATGTAGTGCTGCCTCCTAAAATTTGCCATTTTGATGAAAACCTGCCTTTTCTGGAATCTATGGGGGAGATTCTAAAATAAGGATAAAACCCACGTTATCCCAATGTCATATCTTCAACCCGATGTCATATCTTTAAAGTTGCACGGGTCCACGCAACTCCCTAATTCTTACCTTTACGCAATTCCATGATGCAATACCGGACGTGATCTTGTTTTCATCTGGTATTGCATCGCGGGATCATGCAAAGGTAAGTAATGAATTTTTTAAATATTTAATCTACCCATTTTATGTAGAACTTTTACACAAGATTCAGGAAAAAGCAATGGGTCATTGAATATCTGGTTCTGATCCTATTTCTCAAAATATTTAGAATTTTTGATATTTGCAGAAAGCATAAATGAAGGTAAGTACACACGTTTCCGAGGGCTCCCAAGGCAGCAAACTTTCACCGTCGGCATTGCAATCTTTCGTAAATATCCGAAATTTTTCCTTGGCCCCGTTCATTTCCCTGTACTTAAAGTATAGGGAGCAGAAATAGACCTGAATTCGAACCTGAACCTAGCCTGAAGCGGATTTCCCAGATCCGCCAGAATACAGGACTTTGCGGATTTTTGACTTTTTCGTATTTTTCTGAACTGTGGAACTATTTTTTAAAAAATTTTGAAAATTCGAAGAAAATTGGAAAAAAATTGAAAATACTGTGCGGAATGAAGTTTCCGGTGCCAGACTGTGTTTTTTAAAGATTGTGTGCATTGATACGTGTTCCCCAGACCATTTTCCAGGTCATGGAGCCATTTACAGTAAGATATCATTGCTATTTACACCTTTTTTTTCCCCCTTCCTCTTTCCCCCTTTTCATCTCTAGTAGTGATGTCATAACCACTGGCTTTGTCATAAGACCCTTGAGATTTCTAATCATTTTTAATGCATTAACAGAAGTCCAACCACTAAACCATAAAGCAAGACAGGGATTATCTTTTTTCTTTCCTTTTTACTCAAAGCACCAAGCTTCTGCAGCATTCAGGAGAGGAGGTGGGGGATAGTATTTACACAGCTTATCTAGAATTCTATTTTACAAGAAGTAGTATTCAGCTTTGTAAGTATAACAGTTTCTAGGTTTTAGGAGGTGTTTTGGGTGCATACAGAATTTGATATTCACCAAAAACTGTAGCTTATGGCAAACATAAATACATTTAAAAATTACAATAAATAGATGAAAACCCACCTTTTTAAATGAAATGGAACATGTGTCATGTTTATTATTACTGTATTTTTCAATTAATACCTTCCAGAAATTGTGTTTTTGACACAACTTCAACTGTATTCCATTATTTTACTTTAAGGGGAAAGAACCTTTCTGATTCCAAATACAGAACCAAAACATTCACAGAATCAGCATTTTGCACTATGAAAATGATTTATTTATGTGCCAAATTCCTTGCTTATTGTTAAATATATTGAAATATTCATGAAGTACTCATACAACACATTCAGTGTACACCGTACATATCAGAATTGTTAGCAAGGTAAAAAAGAGAAAATGTACAAAATTACAATCATAAATTTTTGTGTCAAACCCGAAGTTAGTCAACACAAATACTGGTAGAATTATAGGCTGTGGTTGTAACTGTCAGTAATGAGACATGGCTTAATAAAGTAAAGAAGGTTAAATAAAGGCATATGTCCATCTAGTCCAACTCTACCTAACAGTTGATCTAGAGGACGTCAAAAAACAACTTCTTCCTGACTCCATATGACAATTGGAAAGGATCCTTGGATCAACCAGAACTATATGCATTAATACCAGTAATTTTCAATATTTGTAGTTTTAGAAACTTATTCAGCCCACTTTTAAAGCTTTTAAATGAACTTGCCATTACCACATCTACTAGGAGACAGTTCCACAGTTTCACTGTTCTCACTGTAAAGAAACCTTTCCTTACCTGAAGATTAAACTGCTTTTTTCTAACCTTAAAGAGCATGTCCACCCCCAAATGAAAATTTAACCCACTGCTGGCCCCACTATTGTCAACCACATCAGAAAATTATACACTAATCATGGAGGTCTTAACATTTTCAGGATAGGAACTCACAGTTACTCCATTCATTAAAGTGAAGAAGTGTTAATGCCCAATGAAATAGTAAAATTATATTGGCTATTATTAATATTTCCACTATAATGTCTTATAGTTAATAAAAAAAACGGAAAACTTAAATTGGGTAACAGGCCCAAATACATTGTGCCTTAAATGAAAGTGGCAATATATCAGTTTTTATGCAGTGTTTAAAGGTAATGTAATAAACCAGTTACTATATTGTGACCTTTCATGTAAAGTCTCAAATAATTCAAACATTTTCCAGAATTTGAGATAATACATTTAAAATCTCAAAAAATAAACTAAAAATATGCAGTTAAAATCACATTAACTGGTTTAATTTGCTGCAAAAACAAAAATAGATACTACAGATTATTGTTATATTTCATATAGAATTTTATATAGGAGTTTATTATATATATATATATATATATATATATATATATATATATACATGTATATTTCACAAAAGAAATAAAAGACGGCTTAAGTATGTTTGTACAAAAAATATGCGCCCTGGGTGTAACAAGGCCATAGCCCCTCTCCTCCATGTCCCAAGGCCAGAGTCCCCTCTTAGTGTTCCAAGGACAGAGTCCCCTCTTAGTGTCCCAAGGCCCAAACCCCCCTCTCTGTCCCCAATGCAGAGTCCCCCTGTGTTCCAAATGCAGAACCTCCCCTCTTTACCAAATGCAGGGTCCCCCTCTGTCCCAAATGCAGAGTCCTCCCTCTGCCCCATATGCAGTTTTCCCCCTCTGTCTCAAATGCAGAGTCCCCCCTGTCCCAAATGCAGAGTCCCCCCATTCCAAATGCAGAGTCCCTTCCCCCCTGTCTCAAATGCAGAGCCCCCCTCTGTTTAAAATGCAGAGTTCCCCCCGTCCCAAATGCAGAGTCCCACCTAAGTGTTCCAAGCAACCTTACCTGCGTTCTGTGTAATTGCTGTGTTCTGACTGTGTGTGTTTCCTGTGTTTCTCCCTCTAGTGGTGAGTCAATTGGAACTGCAGAGACAATCTTCCAATCTCCCTCTAGTGGTGAGTCAATAGGAACTGCAGTGACGCACACACACATGGCAGCAAGGACGCAGCATTTAAAGGGAAATGTAATAAAAGTTCTTATTGTTAAAAATGGTGCTAATTTTGCCCCAACCAATCAGATGTTAGCTTTCAAGTGGTAAATAACTTCTGATTGGTTGAGGCAAAATTATCACCATTTTTAATGATAAGAACTTATATTACATATCCATGTTAGGCTTTTATTATATAGGATGCATGTAAACACATGTGCTGGTTACTCAACAGGCTAGTGAGTAACCCTGATTGCTTGCACAGACCTCTTTCATACACACAATCTTAACCATACATCACAAGCCAATAACAGAGTAAGACTTCATGTTACCTTATATAGCCATCTGTTACCTTACAGAACTTTTTGACAAGAAATATCCATTTTTGACTAGAGATCCAAGGGGCCCATGTTACATATATATATCCTATATTCATGCCATGTCTACACAGTAATTGCTTAATGTATAAGGCAATATAGTTCTATACAATGATAACATTGATAAATAATTTCCTTATCATAGTTGAGTGCTGGAGTTAAAAGTCCCGCAGCTAATCCAATAATAGTTAGGGCAACGTTAACCCCTAGGTAGCAGCAGCTGTGCAAGTATCAGAATAGACACTTGCACAGCCAGCACAAGCGTATATAAGAGAAGGCTGCATGACTGTGTGCGTGTAAATATTTAATGCCAGCTGATCGTTGACGTTAAATGCTTATGTGTGGGCGAAATTCACCCAGAGCCGCGCAGCCTCCGGTAATTCTGCTACAAGAGATTTACCCAGAGAAAATGCGGCTCTGGGTGAATCTCTCTAAAGGAGTCTTTTGTTTAATTTATGTTTTACAAATGTGCATTGTGAAGATTATGATATAAATGCACATTTCTTTACACTTCTGTATCAGTATAACAATTGAAATACTGTAGGTCACAGACATCCTAATTAATTATATTAAAGATTACCTACACCAATTAGCCTGCGTGTTTTCTCAACAAAAAGAGCTTTTTGAGACTGTGATAAAAGAATACATTATTTGTGTCAGTAGGTTATAGTGTAACATATTTTCCCCTCATCAAATAGTAAAAGTATTAGGTGTGTCTTTTTTTCTGGTTACAGGCATGATGTCTCATTAATTGTGAATATCAATACAATTGTGTAGGGCACTTTACAAATCAATAGGATTAAGCAAGTAACATTTTGCATAAAAACATGTTTTACAAGGGGATAATGAAAGTTTAAAAGTGAAAGTGAAGAAGCAATAAAGGAAAAACTTGTTTTCTCTTAAAGAAACATGATGGATATAAGAATGTTTTTAAAATCATGTTCTAATGAGCATTATTTACTGTCTTTTTTTTAGTATGCAAAAATCTAATAACTCATCTCCTCTGTGTTTTCAATTCTCCTTGGTGGAGGAAGCTATTGAGGAAGTCAGTGGAAAATATATGACATCATAGGAGTTTATTGGCTGAATGCAGTTAAAAGTCAATCAGTGTTATTCAATTAAAGTTCTTATTGTTAAAAATAGTGCTAATTTTTCTCCAACCAATCCGATATTAGCTTTCAAATGTTTAATAATATCTGATTGGTTGGGGCAAAATTTGCACCATTTTTAACGATAAGAACTTCTATTGAATCTCCCAGACTAAGTTAAAGAAATTATATGGTATTTACACATGCAGTCGTTTTTCTCCAATGTTTAAAGTGCAAAATGTTTGACATCTCAGTGGTTTGCTTCACAGACATATACAAGGTTATTCAATAAAAGTACTTATCGTTTAAAATGGTGCTATTTTTGCCCCAACCAATCAGATCTTATTAAGCATTTGAAAGCTAACATCTGATTGGTTGGGGCAAAAATAGCACCATTTTAAACGATAAGAACTTTTATTGAATAACCCTGATAGATCTATGTAGAAATTCTGCTAGTAGACACTGGCCTTTGATTATCAAAATGAGCTTTTCATTGCATATATTTTAAAGTGATTTGTGGTAATTCCAGACATTTTGCTATTGCAGCTTCACCCTAGAAGGTCGCTGAATCTGCCCATAGTATTAAAATTTATAAATTAGATTTATTTTAGTCTTGTATCATATATATGTTTCTAAAGGAAATACTAATACATGTGCTGAACCCTTCATAAAATATTTATAGGTTTGAAAATGGACTTTTAGCCGGAGCAAATTCTTTAGCTGCTTTCAGCTGTGAACTGTGGAAGTCTATGGCCTAAATCAGGGGATTCGAGGTGGAGTAAGTCATTCTTAAGGAACATTAAAAAGCATAACCTACCTAATAACACATGCACAAATAGGGTTTAGAACACAAACTGCTGCACATGCTCATAATGCTTCTACATGAGTGTTTCTTATGTACACACACACAGTACTGCACACTTTACTAAAGCATCTTACAGACCTGATGCATTCTAAAAGATAAAAAAACAGCTAAATATATATAATGTAGATATAAATAGTCATATATGAGCGCTCACATTTGGAGGTTTGCAGGTTAAATGCCCGGGTGCTTTTCATCTGGATCCAATGTGTAATAATAAAGGTGTGCGTGCATTCCACGGTCTTATCAAATATATTTATTATAGTGGTACAAATGGCAACGTTTCAGTCCTTGGTTTTGGACCAACACGTTTCGGCCATTTGCAAACTGGCCGTCATCAGGGCCTTCATCATACCCTGATGACGGCCAGTTTGCAAATGGCCTAAACGCGTAGGTAGTACAGACCTACACTTTTTCAATAAATCTGTATTTGACAAGACCTAGGAGTGCTCTGGAATTATGATGTTCTTCCTATTATATATTACAGCAGCACCCAGGCAGTAGCACCTCAGGACGGAGTGCGAAGGATCCATCACTGTGTGTATATATATATATATATATATATATATATATATATATATATATATATATATATCACTTATTACCAAAGACTCCAGCACTCAACTACACATACAATTATAAATGAATGGGGTAAAAGAATTAGAAATGTATGCAAGCACTGTAGTTCAAATGGATACCTTTAGTTACATTGTTTGTACAAACATGCATCAGCTGACGCATGTTTGATGTTTGTACAAACAATATATCACCTTCCAAAAATGCAATGTATTCACCATTGCATTCATAAATTTATTTACATAATATAAGATATATATATAGTTGGTTACATCCAGTGCACACATAAGGTCTTCTCTTTCATATAAACCAAAAAATCTTTATTCACACATATTTTCAGCACTGAAAATATGTGTGAATAAAGATTTTTTGTTTATATGAAAGAGAAGACCTTATGTGTGCACTGGAGTAACCAACTATATTATTAGCACCAAGGCAATATAACCTGTGAAGTGAGTGCCTGACTATACACAAATATATATATTATATATATATATATATATATATAATATATATTACATATATATAATCTATTGAGATTATTGAGATAGTCGCTCACCACTAAACAGTAGTTGAAGGCTGGGTCCTGTCCTTCATAATAAACATACAAAAGATTGGGTAAGCAGCACTCCCTGGTCTTTAGTAAATTATAAATCTTTTATTTTAAATAAAACACCATATATATATCCCCTCTTATTATTTATTTTTTTTATTGATTGGTTAGAGTATTGATATGATGTAAGAAATATGTATTTTTAGGTTTTAATATGGAACATTGTTTCAGTTAAGGTCTAATCATGTAGCACTTTTTAAGCACTTAGCACTTTATTGGGAATGTTTCAGCACTTAGACCACCCGTAAGTATGAAAGTCAGAAGCATAGAGTTTTCTTGCACGGGTAATGATGCACCTGCAAGGGGAGGAAGCACTTTGCACAGTTGTACGTCACTTCCTGAAGACAGCCGACAATATGGCCTAAAGGCGTAGAATGGGGTGATAATAGTGAAGAATAAATCTATACTTTTATAAGATTCCCAGGAGTGCCTCGTGGATTTGTAAAACTTTAAATATATAGATATGTACACTCAAAAGTATTGCACTCACGCTCCATAAGCAGCTACCAGGGTGCTTAATCCAGAAATATCATGTAGGATAGATGAAAAAGGGTTTTTACAGAGCACTCATCTGGTATGAGTACAGAGTATATATATATATATATATATATATATATATATTATATATAGATACAACAAAACAATGTAGCTGGTCCTAAGCACTCCCTTGCCGTAGTTCCGATTGCCCCGGTGCCGCTGGAGGATAGGGTAGATACAAACAGGATGCCAGCGCACTCTAGGGGACTTTTCAAATGAATTTTTATTAACACGAGGTAAACAATCAACGCGTTTCAGCCATATTGAAACAGGCCGTCATCAGGATTGATTCCTGATGACGGCCTGTTTCAATATGCTGAAACGCGTTGATTGTTACCTCGTGTTAATAAAATATCATTTGAAAAGTCCCCTAGAGTGCGCTGGCATCCTGCTTTGTATATATATATATATATCTATTTATATAAACTGGAATGAAGAAAAAAAAAGACATACACGGTAACGTAGTTTTGTTTACACTCTGCTTTTAAACATCTTCTGATTAAAGGCTCGATTTGTCAGTGACACAGCAGGAGTAAATGAAAATGTTTATTCAGACCCCTCAAGCAGAAAGAACTCTCTTAATCCACTCTCTGATGAGATAACTCAGTAGGATTACAATAATCAACTTGCAGAAGGTCCTCTACCAGAATATTAGAAGAAACAGCATAAAACACAGAAAAATCTATGTCAATTTGCATAACATGTCAAAGACTCTCTTATTTGGCCAACAAAATAATAGCTAGTGTGTCCACTATCCAATTGTATGTGTATGTGGGCTTTTGCCTTAATGGTAACAGTGTGCTCAGTTGTTTGCATTGATGTATTTCTTAGTAGACAAGAACAGAAAAAAAAGGAAAAGCCTATAGTAGGTTTTAATGTTGCATTATTATGTCTTACAAAGCCTACAATACAAATGTCCTATTCTAAAGCAGCTGTAGTAGGGAAGTAATATTATTCTTTACTTCACTGCTTAGATAACATATTAGTCAGGTAATATTCAGAAAATTGGAAACTCAGCTACTAATAATCAGCATAGTTAATTCAAATCATATGAAAAGGCCATAGAAAAATCCATCAAATAGTCATCATCGACCAGTGAAATTTGAAATAGACTTGCAGACTTGCCATGCCTGAGGAATTGGGAACAATCTCCTAAACTTGCTCACTAATTGATCTGGAAAAACAATTAGTGTGCTCTTGCATATGCCACAAACATTGTGGAGAATGTAAAAGATGAATGGGTAAGAGCTTTGATAGGATTTGAAATAGTTGCAAGTAAGCCACAAGAAAAGTGCAGCAGTGAGGAGACATGTAGATACAAAATTACTCCAATTTAATCAAAAGTAGATGGGGCATGGTCATTTTAGAAGATTAGAAGAAGGGTGACAATGGTAAAAATGGAAGTGAAAGTTGAATAGTAGCAGTCTTGTAATATAAAGGCTGGTAAAAAAAGAGATTAACAATAGGAATATACTTAAAAGGAGTAAAATGGAGTCCAATGAAAGCAATCCTACAAGACAAAAAATTTTACACTTTTTTAAAAAAAATAGTACAATTCAAAGGGAATTAGACACCTGTTCCTACTTTCATGCCCTCATATCAGCAATGGAAAATAGTGATTGTGGAGTGGCCTACAGCTTCTTCTATTCAACAAACCCTTCCTTCACAACACATAGATTAAAGAAAGAGGGTAAAAGGGCCTTAAGGATAGCTTTAATCTTCCATACCTTGTATTAAAGCAAATAACTGGGAAAAGAAGGTAGGGATAATAAGCCAATTAGCCAAACAGGGAAATGCAATATCCCACACTAACGAGAAAATAAGCGCTAAAATCACGCTAACCCATGTACTCAACGTGTTAGCGAAGGTTTTGCACTGCCTGCCTGTCACAATTTTTTTCTTTGCGCAGCGCAAAGCGATGCAATAAATTTTGCATCATTTTTAGCGCTAGTTTTTTGCACGACAATTAACGCCTCTTCAATGGTGTCTTTAAAATACGTGCAAAAGGTCACAACTTACCACTAGCGTTTTCGCAATGTATTAACGGTTGCAAAGTGATTACTACATTGTGGAAACGAGTGTATGTAGGTTGCGATGGCAAAATATAATCTATCGCAAAATGAGTATGCTTTAGACATTGACCAAAATAATGAAAGGTCTTACATAATATGATACAAGATTACTATTTAAAGTGCATGTCCACCCCCAAAACTAAAATTTAGCCCACTTCTTGTCCCACTGTATAGTTTAAAAAAGTCTTTACCTTACATCTCAGCCCCTTATTGTTCTCCTGCAGTGCTTGTCCTAAGTCCAGGAAACTAAAGAGAATGAGCTATCTTCCTGTCAAAAGGTTTCTGCCTCTAATCCGTCCTCCTGGAGGTATTGTGACATGTGCAGGGGAGCCCTTTTACCCCTCCTTCTCACTCTCCATATACCATCTGGCTGTCCACCACCTAGCTATTCATGTTATTTTCTGTAGTTTAGGGCACCCCTGCCCACCCCCAACCTCCATGTTTGATCATTAAAAAAAGCTGAAGAAACATACTTACAGTCCTTCATTCCCCCTGCACTCTACATTGCCGGCAGCCATGCCTGTGATTGTCTGCCTCTCAGCCAATCACAGACAGGGCATGCCGGTCTGGCCCCTGTTTGCAAGTTCTGGCAAACAAAGGGCCTGATCAGAGCACCGCAGGAGCGATGGGCCTTAAGTCAAGTTCTGATGCTTTTTGGTAATCTAATATAGCTGTTGGGGGTGGCCTGGGGTGCCCTACAACATATTAAAAAATGTTTTGTAGGGTGGACATACCCTTTAAGGCTGAGAAACACAAGCAGAATTTTGGCCTAACTGATCGATATTTTCTTGTATCAGTCGGCCGGGCTGAAAAATCCACTGAATTGGACAAACGAGCAGTAGGACATGTTGGAAAACCACCTCAGATCGTTTGGTCTCCTATGGACCCGCACACTAGTTTGCAGGGAACTGTCAGCCATGACGATATTTGACGCAACTGATAGTGATTTGTTGTGACCCAGCGCTTGCCATTGGCAAGCAGACAGTAAGGACAAAAAAATACAGTCGTTTTTAAACAGCCTAAGTATGTGTACATGTATGTATGTATGTATAGTTTATAAAGCACCACTTGGGCAGCGCTGTACAGTAACAAAATACAGTAAAGTCATACAAGGGCAATAAATACATAGATAATTCAGTACATAAATATATAAATTCTATAAATAGAAGGGCTAGAGTTTTGCCACAAGAGGAAAGGAGGCCCCTGCCCCATAAAGCTTACAATCTAGTTAGGTGGGTAAAATACAGATACAATGGAAAGGGTATAAGTGCTGGAGTGAGACCTATGCAGTGCAAATAAAACAATCATATACTGTGCTGGTTACCAGATGTAATTCTAGATTTAAACCTGCTAACTGAGGTTTCTTGACATAGAGAGAGGGGAATAGAATTCCAGAGTATAGGAGCCACAAGAGAGAAAGGTGAGAGGAAGCGTGGGGGGTCTGTACAGGAGCTGTGATGAGCGGGGGGTACGGACAAGAACATATGGGGATACTAGAGAGGAAATATATGTGTTTTTGGTATTCACCAATCTAGGGAATGTCCCTAGATTGGTATTAACCGATAATGGTCATGTCCATCGCATACAAAAATCTACACCTTACCTTACCCAATCCGAATTAAGATCTTCAGAATTGTATTTGCTGGTCTCTCCTTCTCTATCTTCTTCCTCCTCCTCCCTGGAGCAACAGTAAATCCTGGCCTAGCTGGATAACATCACAGATAATGCTGACTGCTACTCACTCAGCTGCCTCCTTTCTGAAAATATTTTTAGGAATTTAAGTATTTTATTGGAACTTCCAAAAAAAAAAGATGCAATATTCCTTTAATCTTGGAAACTATATAGTTAAAATCATGCCATAAACTATGGTAGTATTCCATGAGCAGTTCCATTTTAGGTGCCATAGAAGAGATTGTTAAGCTGGAGTAGGACAAGTAGAGGTCATTAGCAGAAATCAAGGGGAGGCTAGGGAAATATTTGAGGATAAGGAATAAATTGAATGCAGTGGCTTTGTAAGAAATAGCTCAAAAAGTTAAAACTAGATTTCTAAACTGAATTCAGAAGGTGACAGGCAGCTAGTGGGAGGAAAATTAGTCTAGCAGGTTCATTCAGAAATCTTTCTCAAGGCACTTGATAAATGACAGTTCAGTGATGGGAAAGCCAATTAGTAAGGCCTCATGCACACTTCAGACATTTGTCCGATTTACTTTAGATTGACTGTTGATACTAAAATCAGAACCTACAAATAAGATCTTCAAGAAAAGGAAATCTGCCTTTGCTTTTATTACAGCTGGATATCTGCTTCTGCTATGCAATCAGACTTGTGATTGTCCACAATATATTACAAAAGTACAATCTACCTAGAGGAAAATCTGAAATGACAGGTACGTCACATGGCATACAGTACAAGAGAATAACCATGCAAGCTCACAGAAATACAACCAACATAATATACAGCATATATGTTTGGAATTTCTGATTTATTATAACAATTACAGCATGTGAACTGATTTTATTTTCTTAACAGGCTGTATTTTATACTTTCTACTAATTAAAATCATCTATAGAAACTGTAAAATAATTAAAATGTACTTCACTAGTCAACAATATTGAAAGTCATTTTTAGCCTTTAAACTCACAAAAACACGACGACAGACACTGCACTTGCTAGTGCCACATACATACAGGGATGTTTATGTAATAGACATTCGCAAGAGAAAATATAAACTTTATACACGGTATTTGGTGTCAGGCTCAAAATGCTGTTTCCTTAAAACACCGTTTTGTAGTATCAGATATAACAATAAGAGTGTTCATATTTTACAGACATTCACATGAAATCATACATATAAACCGTATCCTTACTTCACTATCTGATCTCAAACTGAGACATTTTCCTGTTTAATAGCTCCTTTTTATCTGCTTTACACAGATTCCTCCTGCTACAACTCACTGAAGTTGACTAATTAAATTTTGCCAACCATAACCCACTGGTCTATGTGTCTATTGTCCATATTTTGCTGTGGGGACAATTTCTCTAGTTTATACAATCCTAAGCATACAATCTGCTGTTAGTATGAAAAAATAATAAAATGCATAAACTTACAGTCCTTCAAAATTAAATTATATTCCCTGAAGTGCATATCAATTTGTCAACTTAAGTATTTTACAGCACAAATTCCTCAATTACTTAATCTTATATAAATAAATTGAATTCTATATATAAATATAGAAAGTGTGCTTTAGCTCCGGTAGAATTTCTATATGAGTAGTTACACCGTTATAGTCCATTAGCTACATGCATCCCACCTATCTGATTTTACACACGGAGAGCTGCTGAATGTGGAATATGTTTCATTCAAGTGAATTAAAACAATTAACATCAAAGGGGATTACTATATACAGTATACTAAAGCATTTTTACTTATTAAAAATTAACATCTTTTTAAGATGTTCTGCTTTTTTTTTTGTTTTTTTTTAGATTTGATCACTAAGATTACTTCAAACTTTTAGTTCATTTTAGAGTAAAGCCTCATACACGCGTGAAATCATGGGGGCCAACCTGCAATGCAGTCCCGTTTCGACCAATAATCTTGCTGTGAAACGGCCAAAAGGTTGGGGTTTGTTGATGATCTGCCTGGCGGATCGTGCAACATGCCCCTATCAGCTGACAAAGTGCCAATGCACAGCAAGATTATCACCCAAAACGGCTGTGCATATGCATTGTGTATCGCAGGTCGGCCCCCGAGATCACACGCGTGTATGAAACTTCAGTTGGTGACTGAGAGACTCATTGGGTAAATTAGAATATCTTTGGCTGAGGGAGCAGTAGGGGATAGACCTACACTTTTAAGGTTCACATAGCCTTATATTAATTATTTTTTTACGTTTAATATATCTATCTACATACTTCAAGATCAAAAGAGATATCCCAGCACCTCCGATCTGTCACACTGCCCCAACCTGATTTTATGGATGGAATGCTTCTGATTGTGGAATACATTTCCTCCATATGAATAAAAGCAATTAACATTAAATGCTTTATTAAATCTACCATTTTTTCATGCATTACAGATTATTATCTTAAAAAAAATTTCAATTAAGCTGGCTCTACATTTTTATTTCTTTGGTTGATTTGCTCATTTTAATTCTGTCAGGCTTGTTTATTGGTAGATTCCAAAATTATTTAAGATGGTCATACACAGGCAGATGTTCCACATCCTACCTTGAGGCTCTGATCATTTCTGCGGAGAGATTGGAAATGAAGATCATAGTTTTTCAGATAAACTGCTCAACATTGTTGAATGGTCAATTGGAAAACTGGAAAATGTTTTTTTAAAAATTTGAGTGTATGGAAATTTCATGTTGTTTAATGACTAAAAGACAGATTAAGTAATAATGTTTGGCTGCAGTTGGGGGGAGCAGTGGGAGAATAACCAAAACATAATTTATATTGCATTGAGTATTTCCGTATGCCTCGGTCGATCCTTATTCATGTTTCTGCTGAAATCTGCTGGCCATACAATTGTTTGGTGTTACATCACTTTGATGCATGATCTGACCCGAATGTCGCATTGAGATCCAGCAGTGTTTCCAGGTAGACAATACTGTGCAGCGGTGCTTTCTTTTTTTTGTAGTGCCCCAGGACCGCAAGCATGCAACCGGATCAGACCAGAGCGTAATGTTTGGTTAGGATGGGAGCCGCCATAACCACATACCAAGATAATTATCGAATGTTCGAATCGTTTATGAGATAATTATCTAAAATTGAATGCAGGAGCTCGAAAGTACCGTGTGTGAGAATAAAATCGATTTTTTTGAAAGTTCTGGATATTCAAACGTGTTCCCTAGAGCATTTCCCAGGTCCCAGAGCCATTTACATTGTTACCATTGATATTTTAATTGTATTTCATTAGAACTTTTTTAACTATTTGACTCCCATTAAAGTAATTTTAATGGGTCCATTTTCGAACTTTCCAAATAGTTTGAAAGTTCGAAAACGGACCGAACTTTCAGAAGTTACGCCATCTCTAGTTACAATTATGTAAACTAGAGAAAAGGCACTAGCGTGGGGATATGATTAATACATTAACGTGGTCTTATTCACCACCAATAGAACATGTCGATTAGCGGTATCAAATATTATGGTACCGATTATTAAATATATCATACAAATGATCGATTATTCAATATTGAATATCAATTATTCTATATCAAATGTTGAATATCCCCCTTATATTGTTGTAACTTTTCGAAAAGTCGAAAATATCCAATTTCAGAACGAAATTCACAAGTTTCCAAAATATACTATGATTTAAAATGCCATATATATATATGCCATATAATCATATATATTTCAATTTTAAATATATATTTTAAATATATCCAACCATAGAGTAAATTGCAGCGCACTAACAGGAATTGTGCAGAATTTTCAACTTTATTTCATGTGCAACAAACAGGTTTCGGTCTTGGTCTTTGACCTTTCACAAGATATATTATATAAATATATATATTAGAAAATATATACAGGGAGATTCAATAAAAGTTTTTATCGTTTAAAATGGTGCTAACCAATCAGAACTTATGTAACATTTGAAAGTTAACATCTGATTGGTTGGGGCAAAATTAGCACCATTTTAGACGATAAGAATTTTTATTGAATAACCCCCATAGTCTAATATTCTATGAAAAATAAATTTAAAACCTAAACTATTTTTTCCCCTATAACTACTGTCCTGTCCTATGAAACTATCCTTGTTTGCATTTCTGTACATTAAATAGTAACACGCTGGTAGGTAAACAGTTAAAAGATGAGCAGAATAATAAAAGCTCAAGCCGACAATACAGAAGTCATCTTTCATTTTTAATCATTGCAAGAGAATTGAAAGATTTTGTGAGGATTAAAATGTAAGTGTATCTCTTCTCTATGCAATAGAAACAGGATTTACTGTCTTTAAAATCTTAGGCTGCTAAAATCAACGTAATGATGAACTTAGCACAGAATATCCTAGCACAATAAATAAAGTCATTGACTCTAAGGAAGAAAGAACATTATGCCTGAGACACCTATTAAACCTAGTTGTTTAATGGAGGTACGTTGCCTCTAAAACAGCATGGACACTGTACAGATTACCATGTATGGGTTTGTGTTTTCTGTTTTAACACAGCTATCTACATAATATGTTTGTAAACTTAACATCATTGTTAATCAAATTTGTTGTTTAATTATCACTATAGGATTAATGAACTGTATTAAGAAATGTACCCAAATAAAGTGCAGTTGGAAAAATGTTTTGTTTTCTTTGTTTTCTATAGCAAACAAACGCGAGAACCCAGGCAGTAGGTCCTTGAGTCACTTAAGTAGGCTCAATTTTGTCAAGGGGTCACCAGTCCCTCTATACTTCCAAAGACCAAAGAAAAATTCACACAAGAGCCAGAGAGCAGTGCTACCAGTGATTTATTCAGGAGACACAGCACAACATGTTTCAGACCAGTGTGGTCTTTCCTCAGGTGCAATTACAGAAAAGCCATACCAACACCCTTATAAACACTATATTACACATGTTAGCCTCAGCTCCATCTAGTGGCCAGAGGTCAAAAGTACACATCATGCTTTACATAGAATTCATAATAGACACTACTATACATAGTACAGTCTGCCAAAATATCTCACAGCATTGAAGTACTTTCAAGGAACGTAGTAGTAGATACTGTCCCATCTACATATCTCATAGGAATATAATCCAAGATTCATTCTGTAACAGAAAGATACATTAAGCTTTCAATTAGTTACAAAAAACATTTAAAACTAAATACATCTTTTATACCATGTGGTTCCATAGTATCTAACCTATCAATCCATTTTAGTTCCGATTGTAGTAGCAGCCTCTGCCTTTCTCCCCCTTTTGGGGGTAAGGGTACATGTGTTTTTATTATTAGGGTCAAATCTTCTAATAGAGCTCTTATGCTGTTTGATGCACGTTTTAACTGTACGTGATGTTTTCCTAACATACATTGCCGCATGGTCATTTGAGGGCATAAATTACAGATTCTGTATTGCATGTAAAGAAGCCTGTAATCAGTATCTTGGTTCCTTTAAGGGGATGGGTCTCAACATCACCTTTTATTACAGAGTTGCAACATGAGCAATTTAGGCAAGGGAAGGTTCCAATTTTCAGGGTACTTAGGAACCTTGTGGTAGTAGTATTAGTTTCTCCTAAGTCTGCATGCACTAACCGATCCCCTATACTCCTTACTCTTTAGTATGAGGATATAGGGGGGTCCATAAATAACTTTCCATACTTAGGGTCTTTTTGCAATAGAGACCAATTCCTTCACTTTTTGACTATTGGGACCAAAC
This sequence comes from Hymenochirus boettgeri, assembly GCA_019447015.1. Lineage (NCBI taxonomy): Eukaryota > Metazoa > Chordata > Amphibia > Anura > Pipidae > Hymenochirus > Hymenochirus boettgeri. The sequence goes on from CM033471.1 coordinate 64,798,070, forward strand.
GTGCTTATGAAGGGGATCCTTTCTTTTTGAGTAAGCACCCTTTTATTCCCTAATAGGAACCTTGTGGTGTGTATAAGAGTCTTTTTTTAAATTTCTTAATTAGTGTGCAACAAAAAATTGCTAATTTCTAGTGACTTCAAATTTTCAAATTTACACTAGTGATGGACCTGAACCCGAATCCAAGTTCCGAAATTTATCCGAACTATCCAGGCCGAACTTTATCTGAACTATCCAAATTTCGAACTAGTTTGGATTTTCCAAACTCGAGCATTAATTACGATAATTATCTAAAAATTCAATAATTATTAAATTCCTGTATCGGTAACCGTCAAATGTAACGTTTGAATTCGCGAACCCTTGAATATATCCTTCAATTTTATTGAACTTCTAATGTAGCTGTCAATTTCTGTAACCCTGGAAGGTAGCCGTCAATTTCGGTAACTCTTGAATGTATTGTTCTGAAACGCTCAAATGTATCATAATACGTTTGAATTCAGTAATCCTTGAATTGGCTACAAGCATCGAATGTAGCGTATGAAAAAGACAATTGCCCGATCGTGGGGGAAAGAAATGTTTAAATGCATTTTGGTGATCTGTACATGTTCCTCAGATCATTTCCCGGGTGCCACGGCTATTTACAGTAAGTTACCATTGCTATTTTATTTGTAATTAATCTGAACTTTTCCAACAATTTCTCCCATTGAATTTAATGGGTTAGTTTTTGAACTTTTCCGAAGTTCCAAATCGAACCGAATTTCAGCAAGTTCGGCCATCACTAATTTGCCTCCTACTGCAATAATTTTTTTCTTAATTGTATGAAAGATGGATTGAACGCAGATAAACTAGACTAATTTGATCTATTAGCATTCAGTAATATGTACAGTATGTGGGAATAGTCAGCTATAACCAAACCAAAGCGCTATTGGGTAGTCATTGTAATGTCAGCAAGGTGAGTTCTTAACTCAAATCAAATTAGCCAATGCTTGTTGCATGTTTTTCTTATCAGTATCTAGAATGTTTGCCAAATGTTTTAGTTGGTTAACCTACTCCATATTCTTAAAGAAAACAGCACTACCATCTGAATGATGGTTTTATAATTTGCCTATAATAATGTATGCACTGCAGCATGTTAACATTTTTTGAATAATTATAAAGATAAGTTTCCTTTCAGAAAATCCATTCTTGATTTCATGGAATCAAAAGGGGGAAAATTTGCTGTACCAAATGAAAAATAAATAAATACAAGTTGCTAATATATTTATTAGTCTTTGTTTGCTATGTCCTTTAAAAAAAAAAAAACATTTTCCTGGTGTTGTTTTGTTTTTAACTATGAAAAGAAATAGGTGTTTGCTGGATGAAGGAAATCAGAACTTTAAGCATCTCGTTTTAGTTTAGTACAAAAAGCTATCTGATTACATTTAAATCCACTTTACATAATATTTTATTATTTTGCTAGATATAAATCTCAAGTCTTTGTTGTTTTCTGATACTGCTAGAGTGCAATATCTCTGCCAAGCTCTCCTTTGAATATTTAAAATGTTTAGTAACCTGACTTTTTGGGTCAAGGAAGCTATTGATTTATGTTATGTAGAGCTTCACCGAAATCTGAGTAATTCAACTTTGAAGGTGCAGAACGTAAATGTTAAAGTTTAGGAAATATATTCAAATGTGTCTTTCCCATTCGCTTTTGTAAAGATATTTTGAAGTGTCAAAATTGTATATCTTGTGCTCATTATTAAATGCTAAATACCACAGTGTTTTCAGTTGCCTTGTGGCCATTGTAAAGGAAACAGGTGTTCTGATAGATTATCAAGTGTGAGTCAGATGATGTGTAGCACAGAATATTAATGAAGGTGCAAACACAAAAGGCTGACTGGCTTTGTTCACATAAAGCTGAAATGTTCATTCTAGGCTTCTTTAAGGACAACTGATAAAAGAAGGCCTTTATTTATGGTACTTATTTATTATGAGCATATAAGTGCAACTTCAGTCATGAAAAGCAATTAACTAGTGAATTGTATTATTCTTCCTCTATGGAAAAATAATTGGGATAGCTATTCCAACAAATTGGCACTGCCCCTCTGAGAGCTATGAGGAAAGTGTCCTGTTGTAAAACTACAACTCCCATTGTTTTAGTCAGTTTTTGAATGCTGAAAGTTCCATCAAATTAGACTAGGTTCTGCACTCTTGCATTCTGTAAGTAGAGGGACCAAAGTTTCTTCTTAACTTAAAGGATGCCTGTGTTTCCTCTGAAATGATCTACTTAGCAATACACCATAGAGGTAATTGTATGTCCCAACACTTTATACAAAAATAGTAGTCCTATCCCCATGCAATCACCCCTACTCCAGTGTAAAACACCCTAACTTGTCTAATCTGACTGCATACTGTAATTAAAGGGCAAGTCCAGCCCCAAAATGAAAACTTACATACAGGTAAATCATCCCCCAAAACCCTAAAACGGTAATAGTTTGAAACCTGAAATATATAAGTCTAACCTGATATCCTGCACAATTTCCTGTTATCCCTCTTTCTGCTTCCTGGTTGTTCCAGTTAGAAACTGTCAGTTATGTATTTGACAGTTGACATCACAGACAATGACTGAATGTTAATCCCCTGTCTGCCTCAGGTTTCTAAATTGCTCAGTTTCCACGAGGCAGCCAAAAGCATAGCAGACATACAGTAATGAATTCATAGGGCAAACTATGATATATCAACATATTTTAAAGAGGCCATTCTTTCTAAAAGATGTTCTTATGAGGGTGGAGTTGTCCTTTAAACATTTTGATTTCTCTTAATAATTCCCTGTCTCTGAACTCTTTGCATATACAAGATTTTTTAAATTTACTAGATCCAAAACTACACTGCATATTTCAAATGAGTACTTTATAAAGAGGGATATTGTAATTTTCTCCCTTGAATCTATACCCTATAATCCTAAATATACAGAGGATTTTGATTATTTTTAGATTTTTGGTTTTGACTGTCAAAATTCTGTGTTGAAGCTTAGGACTTTCTTCAAGCAGTGATCAAAACAACTACTGATTTGCATAAAGAAAAAAATGATGGTTTTGAATTGCTTTCCCTGTAAAACAAAGTAATGGTACTTTTTCTGATTCTTAATAATTTTGCCATAATTTTAACACTTTTACACAACAAAGTAGAAAAATAAGTGACACTTTTCCTGTTTCTATGTTTAATCAACCAGTCTGGAAGGTATTAAATAGTATACTTTGCTTATATGACATCCAGTTTTCTAAATCTATATTCAAAGGAAAATAAAAATGTAAAGTGCTGTTAACCTTAATTGGGCTTATATCATGTGTGGGGTGTAAATCAAGTAGATTTAGCAATTTATACAAATGAACAATGACTTTACTGACATTGATAAAATAATAGAAAGAAATTAAAACCTGAGGTAAGCAAACCTTGGATTACCCTTCCAGGCATTTACTAGGTTATTCACCATACTAAAGATTTAGACACAAATGTGAGTACTTTCAGTAAATGAAATGCAGCCAACAGTAGAGTTGCATGAAACTGTTGGATTCCATCTGAGGATTCAATGAACAAAGAAAAGTTTCAACAATTTCTTTGGCAGTTTTTTTTTGTCAAAACTTTGGGCACTAAATTGGTATTTCCAAACCAAAACCAGTTTTGGAAGGAAACTATTGCACATACCTATAGTATGTAGTACATACCTATGGCTTGTGAAGGTTCTCATTCATCCAGGTCATGGTATATCTGTTGTATTCAATTAGATCAACTGGACTTGAAGTTTAGTTTTTGAAGACGTTTCGCTAGTCATTTGACTGGCTTTCTCAATTCAGAATGACTTGTACAAGAATCTGTGACAATTATGTACCCTGGAAAATCCCAATTAGCATATCACAGCCAGGTGTTAAGGGCATGATTGGGTAGTAGCTAAGAGGTGTTATAGGAACGCCCAGTTTAAAGTATAAATCGGTTTATTCTTTAAATATTATTTCACTTTAATAATCTATATGTTAAAGATTGTGAATAATTAATGAACTATTCAGAAATGTTTATGAACCTAATGTGAAATTAAACAAATAATTTTCACTACTATTAGTTTCCATGAAATTGCTTAAATTGATTGTAGCCAAAATAGTACACTTACAAACAGAACTTATACAACTGAGAAAGTATAGTATTAGTCCTCTCCTGTATGAATTACTACCTTCATGCCATAACCTATTGGATCCTTTGCAATCTGGATTCCGTCCTGCACATTCCACTGAGATGGCCCTGTGTAAAGTTGTGAATGATTTTCTGGTTGCAAAGGCCAATGGTCACATTCTTATCCCTCTTGACCTCTCCTCTGCTTTTGACATCATTGATCATTCCCTCCTAATGCAGTTACTTCACTCCTTGGACATTCAGAATGAAGTGGCATCCTGTTTTTTTATCCTATCTCTCTAACTGAACTTACTCTGTATCTTATGCTGAAAACAACCTTTCTCTGGTTCTTTTTAGTGTGGGGGTGCCGCAGGGATCTGTTCTTGGACCCTTATTGTTCTCCATCTTCACTATTTCCTTGGGAGATGTCATTATCTCTTTTGGCTTCAATTATCACTTATATGCAGATGATACACAAATGTACTTGTCCACCCCTGCGCTAACTCCTGACATCCAAACACATCTCCTTGCCATCTCCTCCTGGATGTTTTGATGCTTTCTCAAACTAAATCTTTCTAAAACTGAACTAATCATTTTCCCACCTAAACCTGGTCCTGTCCCATTTTTTTCTATTAGGGCTAGGACACACTAGGCTGTTTTTGATACATTTGCACCTGCAGTTTTTTTTGATCATTGCAATTGCGGCAACGCACCTAAAACACGTGTTTACAGATGCAATGCGATTGCGCATGTGATTGTGATTCTATTTCTAAAGAAAATCGCATGCGATTGCTTTTGCGGCACAGTGTGGCCGTGCCCTTACTGTTGACAAAACCCCCATTTTCTCTATCCAATCGACCCACTGTATAGGGGTACTCTCCTTTTCTAACCACATTAACAATGTTGCAAAAACCAGCTGCTTTTTCCTTCGCAATATAGCACAGGTTCCTTTCTCACCTAGTATGCTTTTGCATGCTCTCATCCTATTGCGCCTGGACTATTGCAACCTACTACTTACTGGTCTTCCTGCTTCCCACCTCTCTCCCCTTCAGTCCATACTAAACTCTGCTAACTAACATCCAAATCCCTTCACTCTGTTGCACCTGCTTATATTTCCTCTTTAGTTTTCCCATATGTTCCCTCTCGCTAATAATAATAAGTTGCATTGTTGAGTACAGCTTTGCCCTTCATTACAATATCTTAACAGTTTGTTCTTGGTTCTTGCTATTGGTTAAATAAAAAAGATAATGTTTGTTTCATTCCCTCCTTCTAAGCCATTAGTTTTGCAATTTTTAAATAATATTACTTTCCACTGTAGTTAATGAGTTTAATGTCAGGTGGAAAAATCTCATAATTGCATAACAGCCAAGGACAAAATGGAGAATTTTTTACACAATATTACCTTCAATTTAAATGCTTCCTGAGCTGGAAATGTAAATCAGCGCGCCAGACAGTGGTAACAAATGTGAAGAATCTTATTTTTAAGTGGTAATAATGTAACTTCATAAGACTTGGCAATCATACAAATCTAAACCACAAAAAAAGAAAAAGAAACATGGAAAGTAAATAAGTATATTTATAATTATAGTTATTGCTGGAGGCATCCAGTATGCCATATTATAGAAATAAAGTAAATTAAAACAAATGGTACAAAATAGAAATTTGTTTTATTGAAAAATATTGAAATAATCACTATACAGAATTTGATGGCACATTAGTGCTAACCTGACGTGTTTTGTGGATTGCAGAGCATTTTGTGTGCAGACTGTCAAATAACTGTTAAAAAAATCTCTGTTTTGTGTTTACTTTAGATTGTAAATACCATTAGCCCATTTTAAGAACATGCTAAAAATTTGTGGCAGAGGAATGAAGAGGGAAATTACTGTAGCTGTGTGAATTTTTAGCATGTAATTTAATATCGACATGCATCATTTTTGCATAAGAAGTTTAATATTAAAAAAATGACTGACTTTAAAGGATAACTATACTGTTTAAAAATGGAAGTACCTGGGTCAGGGAGGTTGGATTGATTATTCCTACCTCACAATATCATTTCATTGAGGAGCTGCAGCACGTACAGTTTTCATTTGCCAGGTTAGTCCTGGACTATTCCTTTATTAAAGATAGTGCTGAAGCCAGGAGGAAGACTGGCAGAATCAGTTTTCTTTGGGCTGGTGCTTCTCACAGAAACAATATTCGGAGGTAGGAATTACCAGTCCTATATCCCTGTCCCAAGTACTTTTCAGTTTAACAGTTTTTTAAATAAACTTTATAAACAGGATAGTTATCCTTTAAAACCATGTAGCCTGTAAGATGAGAAAAGGATTCACCAAGAGATGAAACTACAGCCGTGAATTCCTGTAGTGGCCACATGGGGGGGAAAGAGGGGGAATGGCTGTACCTGGGATTTTGATTCCCCTACTCTTTAACATCAAACATTTAATGTCTGAATAACTTTCCTGTTGAAAGTGGTGGGATAGACACAAAGGGATGGTTACAGTGGACACGGGAAAAAAGCATACTTTTACTGTAAAGAAGATTTAAAGGTAAAAGTGCATTGGCACTGCCCAGCCAATGAACCAATAAAACACAAATAGCAGGGAAAGCAAACTATTGATTGGATAATATTACCTTCCCAGCCCTATGGCATTTGTGACATTTAATATCTTGAAAATATTGAACTCCTAGAAGTGTTGTACTGTAGAATAAGGAAGTAGAACTGTGAAGCTGAAGCTCTACCTTCTGTTCTCCTTTAAATTCAGCATTCATGAACTATATTATGAATAGGCATGCAATGTAGTTTCATCCCAACCCTGGTTTGAGGGTAAAACTACCATTTCATCAATCAAAACCTTTTCGTCACAGATCTGTCATAGTTTTGACAAACAAAACCAATTCCCTGCATCTGAATTTGTGATTTTAATGTGAAATTTTGGTTCCGGTAACTGAATTACATTGTGTTCAATGAAACCTGCCATCAGAGATAAACCCAGCAAGTTCATACACAAGTAATAACATTTTATCAAATACACTTGCTTCTTTTTTCATTGTGAGTTGACTGCAACTTTACAAAGAAAGTTAATAACTACGAAATAAGATACCGTAATAATTCTATAATTTAACTATAAAAAATTAACAATGATTAGTTGCAGTTTATCTTAGAATACCACTGCCTACTTCATGCTAAATGTTAATGGTAAGGTTATACTTTCTCATCTTGGAACGCACAAATGACCCTTGAGTTAATTACACAGAACAGTCTAAGATGTCACTTTGCCCTTATAATTGCTCCTTCTATAATTTTATTCTTCAAAACTATTTTTTCGTTTACATGTTGCAGGAAACTTTATGATTTTTAAGAAGATGCTAGAAAAAATTAGATAAAAAATAAATGGGAAAAAATAAATTCCATATGGGTAAACAAACAACGGTACCATAATTTAGACCGTTTTTAATGTTTCTATGCGGTTGTTATGATTTTATCGTATATTATATGTAGCTCTTCCATTTCGGTGTAGTTTTTATTCATATTTTTCAGAACATTGGCCTTATAAAAAACCATGAAGGTGGACTATTCCTCAGTTGTCAGTTTTATTCTTATGGAAGAGAAGTTGTTAAAATGCTAACCTGGAAGAATTATGAGGTAAATCCTTCCTCCATTTTTTGTCACTTTTTTATATGCTGCTCTATCTGGGATGGTTGGAATTAATTGACTATGAAACAGCTTGATAAATTAACCCTTTATGGAAGCGCATAGACACTTTCCAGATGGGAATCTTGTGATTTTTTTTAAGATACACTAATATATTGTATATAAATCCTTTTATTATTTACACAGATTTACTGTTACATTGTACTTATACCTATAATGGGTATTAGTATAGTAACCTAAAAGAGACACATACCCACTAAATATGTGGTGGTGCAATGGGTAATAAGATAAAATTACAAAAAAAGGGGGACGGTTGGAAGGTTACCAAACCACAAGAAACCCACTTAACCCTGTAGAAAAACTACAAGGGCACTCATATGGCATATCAATAAGAAATAAATATCCTCAAAAACATCCGAGGATGGGAAAATTAAATAAGTTGCGCTAAATAAACCATGCAAACAGTATAATCAATATAAATATAAAAACCATATCTTTATTGTACATAATATAGACAAAAAAACTCGAAAATACCCAGCAAAAATACCCCAACAACCAGATAAAATCTAATATAATAAATAAGCTGCTTGCATCCTAGGCATCCCTAGGTGCTAGTATACCAAGAAACAATGTCCGGGCAGGTGGCGGTGGCTAAATGATTGTAATAACCCTGATTGTGGCAGCGGGTAGCGGTAAACAAACAATGTTAATAACCACACATATAGCAGACAAATAGAAGCAACATTAAGCAAAGGAGTCAGGAGGAATATTTTTTCCCCTTCATAAATTTGGTGTTTTTTTCCCCCTCTGAATCAACAGTTAGGCAGGAAATGAGGGTATTGATAGATCAGTTGGACTGGATGGACGTATGTCTTTATTTAACCACAAATACAATACTATACTGTATTTAATAAATCAAGTATATCTGTTTTATTCAATTAGATCAACTGAACTTGAAGTTTAGTTCTTGAAGATGTTTCGCTAGTCATCTGGCTGGCTTTCTCAATTCAGAATGACTTGTACAATTATGTACCCTGGAAAATCCCAATTAGCATATCACAGCCAAGTGTTAAGGGCGTGATTGGATAGTGGCTAAGAGGTGTTATAGGAACGCCCAGAGTAAGGTGTCAAAACAGCATTGTACATGGCAGACAGTTGGTGTCGAACCCCCCCACCTGTATTTAGGCTTGGTTTTTTTATTTTCACATAAATGGCCTCCTTAACACCTCTCTTGAAGCAGTCACGTTCCTTTGCCAATATGTTAACATTACAATCTTCAAAGGTATGTCCTTTATCCTTAAGATGTAGGTACACGGCTGAGTCCTGACCCGAGGAATGTCTCCACATACAAATCAGAGCATTCTTCACTGCACTGCACTGGGTATATGATGTCGCTTTTCTTGTGTTTCGGTATCGGGTCTTTCGGATGTACCAATTGCTGCCTCAGTGTGTTTGGTTTAAAGCAGACAGGGATACGGTGTTTTTTGAAAATTCTTCTTAATTTATCGAAGACCCCTGCTACATATGGGATGACCATGTTCTTTCTCCTGTCTTGCTTTTCTCCTTCACTGTTGGTATTCGTGTTCTTTTCTTTGCTTCTACTTCTTTTGACAAAGGCCCAGTCTGGATATCCACAAGTTTTAAGGGCTCCTCTGAGATGTTTCATTTCTTTAGCCTTTGCCTCTGTGCTAGAGGGGGGGGGGGTTCGACACCAACTGTCTGCCGTGTACAATGCTGTTTTGACAACTTACTCTGGGCATTCCTATAACACCTCTTAGCCACTATCCAATCACGCTCTAAACACTTGGCTGTGATATGCTAATTGGGATTTTCCAGGGTACATAATTGCCAAAGATTCTTGTACAAGTCATTCTGAATTGAGAAAGCCAGCCGGATGACTAGCGAAACGTCTTCAAGAACTAAACTTCAAGTCCAGTTGATCTAACTGAATACAACAGATATACCATTACCTGGATGAATGAGAACCTTCACAAGCATAATAAATCAAGTGTTATTTGGAAACTAAAGTGCCTCTTCTATTGTTCTTTGAAATTATAGTCTCCTGTAAAGGTCCAGGAGCAGGATGTGCACCTTTAAATAAGCTCAGTAAGTCTAACATTTACCCTTCTTATGGGTAACCTAAAACTACAGTTAACCCCCCCCCCCCCCCAATAAATACTCTGCTTGCTTTTCCCATGCTTCTCTGTTCCATGTCAGCCCTGGAGATGGACAAACTCACTGAAATCTGTTCTGCTTTCAGATTCCAGGATTTTTGAAAAAATCCCAAAATTCTAAAATCCGCAAGCCGACCCATTGTGAAGTCAATGAGAGTTAAAATATTTGAAAGTTACGCCTAAAATTAAGATATAGGAATGGTTACTAACTGTTAATGGTTTAAGGATCTGGGAAATGATCTGGGGAACACTTATCAATGGCCAAAATCTTTTAAAAACACCTTCCAGTAATGGAAACTTCATTTGCTTCCTATTTTGGCATTGTATTTTTCAAAAAATGTTAAAAATTCCTAGAAATTTTGAATTTGTATGATCTACAAATGTTTACATTTCTAGAAATTTCAAAAAAAAAATGTCAAAAAAATTCTGCAAATTCCGAGTTTTGGCGGATCAATTAAATCTGCTTTAGAACCAGGATTAGGTCCATTTCTAGTCAATACTAGGGATGAACTAGAACTTGAACCCGAGTTAGAGCTGAAATTTATGAGTTTGGACGAACTTGAACTATTCAAACTAGTTCGATTTTCCGGACTCGCAGGACTATTTTCGAAAATATTCTCGAATGTACGAGGATTTTCAAACGTTTGGCAGGCCTTGAATGGCTGCTTCCGAAAACCCCCTAACTGACCGAGATTTCTGAAAAAATGGCCTCTCGCAGATTGCCAAATGACCAACAATCCCCTGGGCCGGACATTCAGGGGTCCCGCAGCTCGAAACCTGGGCCCCCTCCTGGGTCCTTACAAGGACCATTGCAGTCCTGACAAGGGCCCTTTGGGATTTAAGGGGTCCTGCAGCTTGAACCGGGACCCCCCTCCCCAGCACTTATAAGTGCCTTTGCGGCCCTGACAAAGGCCCTTTGGGGCTTAAGGGGTCCCGCAGCTCGAACTGTGACCCCCCTCCCTGGCCCTTTTAAGGGCCTTTGTAGCTCTTAAAAGAGCCCTTGTGCAGCATCTTCTGTCTTCCATCTGGTGACATCAGCTCCGCTGAGGCCATCGACCCCGAGAAGTACCCCTGCGGCTGCCAGGTCAGTTTTCAATGCTTGATTTAGATGGTTTACATCAGATTTCAGGAATCTCCGGGCGTTCTGGGATTTTCGGAAGCGGCCGTTCGAGTTTTACCGAATGTTTCGAAATCCTTAAATGTTCCCCGGCCCTTGTAAGGGCCTTGCGGCTCCTAAAAGAGCCCTTTGGTTGCGTCTTCTGTCTTCCATCCGGTGACACCAGGCCACTGACCCCGAGAAGTATCCATGCGGCCGCCAGGGGTTCCCGATGGCCGATGTTACCGGCGTCAAGACGTCTTCTTTCTTCTGCCATCTACTGCGATGACTTTTGAGCTCCACGGAGGTTTGCATCTCTTTATATAGGTTTGCAGAAAACCCTAATCCATTTCTGATTGGTCAATTTTTCAATGCTTGGTTTAAATTAACCAATCAGATTTCAGGAATCTCCGGCCATTCAGGGATTTTCGTAAGTGGTTGTTCAAGTTTTATTGAACGTTCGGAAAAAGTCCAGTTTTGGCGTGGCGCTTTCTGTAATCCTCGAACGTTCAATCCCTTTTCTCATGGAAGGGAATAATCTTAACATGCATTTCCTTGCGGTTTTAATTCTCCATTAATTTTATCTCTATCTGCCATATTTTCTATTTTCTCTGTCACATGTTCTACAAGGTTTTACTGAATTTGAAAATTTTAAACTATTACAGAATCAAAATACCAGTTCAATAAAGTGTCTCCTAGTATAACCTGTATTGTGCTTTCCCTTTTCAATAAGGAAGAATACTAGTGAATGTATGTTTTCATTTAAATCTCTTTGGTCATCAATAGAGAAGGGCAGAACAGATTTTAGCAGGGAAACCCATTAAAGTCAGCGGGAGAAAAAAATCTGCACAGATCTGCTTAAATATATGGTAAAATATCAATGGTAACTTACTGTAAAAGGCTCTGGGACCTAGTCTACCACATACATATGTCTAGAACTTTTTTATATATATATATATATATATATATATATATATATATATATATACTTTCCTCACAATGACACTATTTTTGAGCCGTGTTTAAAAATTAGAGAAATTTCAAAAATTCTAATTTTCAGGGAATTTTTTTAAATTTTGTAAAATTGATACAGTAACTTACTGTAAATGGCTCTGGGACCTGGGAAATGGTCTGAGGAACAGACAATCAGATTCTTTCTGAAAGAAAGGGCACAATCAGATTATTTCAGAAAGAATCTGATTGGTATACTAACCAATCAGATTCTTTTCCAATCAAAATTCGTTACAATCAGATTCTTTCAGAAAGAATCTGATTGGTTAGTATACCAATCAGATTGGAACCAATTCTGATTGGAAAATAATCTGATTGGTTAGTATAGCAATCAGATTCTTTCTGAAATAATCTTAATGTATCCAATCAGAATTGGTTACAACCAGATTCTTTCAGAAATAATCTGATTGTAACCAATTCTGATTGCAAAATTATCTGATTGGTATACTCACCAGTCAGATACTTTCTGGAAGAATCTGATTGTAACCAATCAGAATTGGTTACAATCATACTCTTTCAGAAAGAATCTTATTAATATACTAACCAATCAGATTATTTTCTGATAGAATATGATTGTAACCAATTCTGATTGGAAAAGAATCTAATTGTTTACTATACCAATCAGATTTTTTCTTAAAGTATCTGATTGTATTCAATCAGAATTGGATGCAATCAGATTCTTTCATGAAGAATCTGAATGGTATTCTTTCTGGAAGAATCTGATTATAATCAATTCTGACTGGAAAATAATTTAATTGGTGATTATACCAATCAGATTCTTTCTGGGGGAAAAAAAGCTGATTGTAACTAATCAGAATTGGTTCTGTATATCAGATTCTTCCAGAAAGCATACCATTCAGATTCTTTCTGAAAGATTATCCAATTATGACTGGATAGAATCAGATTCTTTCAAGAAGAATCTGATTGGTATAATAACCAATCAGATTATTTCTGAAAGAATCAGATTATAACCAATTCTGATTGGAAAATCTGATTGGTTACTATACCAATCAGATTCTTTTTGAAAGAATCTGATTCTATCCAATCATAATTGGATAATCTTTCAGAAAGAATCTGAATGGTATGCTTTCTGGAAGAATCTGATATATGTCTAGCACAATTAAAACATTTATTGGGAACATTTCAAAAGTATCATACACTTATAATGCAAACATTTTCCTAATAGATATTCTTTTTGAAGAACTGAAATCTAGGATGTAGTACCAGACATTTTGGCTTTACACTTTTCAATCCTATGTGCTTTAGAGCATAGTAAGATTTTCCATGACAGCATCCACAGAGGTTTATAAATAAGTTAATACTGATCTTTCAGTGGAGAATATAAGCATATTGACAGTACTGCTAAAATGGGAAAATATATTTAGTGTACTTATGTAATCATCACATAGTGGAGAGTTCCTGTGATAGGGTTGTTTTTCTGGCTTTAGTTTCATAGGCCACTTTGCATGAAATATTTATTTGAACTACTCAAGATTTATTGAGCAGTAAAATGTATGCTTTCCACAATGTGCACTTGTCAGGAAAGTTACCCATTTTATTAACAGTGGTAAGAAAACCTCCACTAATATATATACAGGCTAAAGGATACATTTCAGAACCTGGGTATGGTCCAAAATAAATGCAGACATTGTATCTGCATGATTGTTTTTGTGCAGACTTGTCTGACTAAAAAAAAAAGTGCTGAATGAAACTGCAACTTACAATGCCACCTTAACTTGGAGTTTATTAGAAAAAATAGGAAATATGATATAATTGGGATTACTGAAACATGGTGGGATGAGAAAAATGAATGGTCTGTGTTAATGGATAGTTGGGAGGGATAAAGGAATCAAAAAGTAAGGAGTAAGTTTGTTTACATATTAAACCACATACAAACCCTTTACATTAAAGAACATTTCAAGGCTAAAGGAGACAGAAGGCATTATGGGTAGAACTTTCAGTAGGTTACATGGTGACTATGAAAGTTACCATTGTAATCTGTCAGAAAACAGCCCCTATAAGTTAGGAGTGCAGTGCTCAATTACTGTTACACAAGTAGAAGTAAAGAATTGTAGAGAGAATCCTCATGATACATGGGTTTGGTTTTGAGGAATTCGGTCTGATTCATTCTTTATGAGATTTAGATTAGAAACATGGAGCAGAACCTTCTTATAACAGAAGGTATTTTGCAGTCTCATGCTATACGAATAGCATTGCCCACAAAATCTAAGAAAGAAGAAACAATTTCTTACTCCCAGGTTCCCCAGAGTAAGGGGTGGAGATATTAAAAATTCTCCTTTATGTCCCTTGGCATATGCATGTGTCGAGAACCATTGGCTTAATAACATTTAATATAGCCTATTGTATAGAGCCAATCATCTGAACTGCAGACATTACATGTTTCAATCTTGTTAAATCTCGTCAGTGCAAGATACAGATTCGTGGATCTATGGGGCAGGACTTGGGTGCACAATAGACTAGGCAGCTAGATAGCTTAGGGAGAGGTGGGCCAAAAGGAGCAAAAAGCCCTCCACTGAGCATAAAAATGGAGCAGAACCTTCTTAAAACAGAAGGTATCTTGCAGTCTAATTCTATATGAATAGCATTGCCCAAAAAACAAGAAGTAATTTCTTACTCCAAGTTTCTCCAGAGTCGGGGGCGGAGATATGCAAAATTCACCCTTGGCTTATGCATGTTGAAGGTATAATTCCTGATTGAAAGAGAAGTAATTGTGGGTAAGTATAAATTTCATTAAATTGGCAATTGGTAGTGCAGGTATGTCTAGTTTCTGTAGATATTCAAGATAGGCTAAAAATACCATAATCACAGGGGATGTTGGTAGAGAGAGCTTCTACATCCACTGTTGCTAGAATGGTTCCGTCAGGTATATGATCAATGACCGCCAGATTATTTAAGAGGTGTGTAGTATCCTGAATATAACTAGATGTATTTTGTACAAGGGGTTTCAGTAATCCAAATAGAGATGTTTTCTGTAAGTGTTCTAATATCTGAGATAATGGGCTTGTCCGGGTTCCCTTTTTTGTGGACTTTGGGGAGCATATAAAAGTTTCCCACTCTTGGGTCTTCAGGTGTTAGAGGGAGCACACTGCCTCTGGTCCTGGAAGGCAAATTATTGACCAGGGTTTTTAGTTTTTTCTTTTAACACTCTGTAGGATCACCCTGTAATTTTGTGTAGTGTGTGCTGTTTGATATCTGTCTATGGGCCTCTTGTATATAGTCATTAATGTTCATTATGACAATAGCGCCCCCTTTGTTTGCTTATTTTATAATAATGTCTTTGTTCTCTCTCAGGTATTTAATGCTTTTTTGTTCTTTTCTGCTTATGATGTGTACCCATCTCTCTGCTTTGTGTACATTCTCATTCTGGCCATGTTATCATTATGAATGAATTTAACTATCCTGGCATTTATTGGAGCAATGGGTAATGTAAATCAGAGAAAGCATTTAGATTTTGTAAATATGCAAAATGATAATGTTTTGTTACATGGACCAGCATTAAAAGATATAGAGGTATAAAGATGAATCAAATGGATAATTCAAAACAGAAAGCAGCATATGAATATAAAAAGGCTATTGTCAAGAAAAATAGAACAAACCCAACTGATATTCTTTTTTTACCATTGCAGAGAAAGGGTGGGTGAAGGAATCTGCACTGCACTGTACTAAACGTGTGTGTGTGTGGGGGGGGGGGGGGGGGCATGGAGGATTTGAATTTGATCGACTTGGGTCTTTTTTCAACCCAGGATAACTATGGAACTAGCATGCTCCCATGAACAGTCTTTGCAGGTTCACAAATAGAGTGTGAGCTGTATTAAATGTGGACAGTACAGATGGTTTATTTTAAAATACGGTCGCATAATGTACAATAACTAATGTAAAGGGGCTATACATGCCCCACAAGTTAAGTATTCTTATATCATTTTATTGAGAAATCTCACATTTCTTTTGAAAATACATACTCTAGCATAATTGAACTAAGCATGTTTTAGATGGCTGTGCCTTTAACAGATACAAGAAAAGTCAAATGACATTAGGGTAATTTCATGCAGACAGCTTTTCTACATCAAAAAGGTCAATTAATATTGTATCAGGTCACTTCATTGATTTTCTACAGAACCACTTGCTTACTCGATATTTTTTTTTTTAAAAGGTTTATTTGGCCTATAAACAGGCTTTCACACACTGCAAAAACAGTAACGATTAGGTTTTGTGTAATCATACAGTCATATACACTGCTTCCTATTGTGAGTTGCTCTATAGCATCTACTGTATGTTGCATGGTTTTGACCAAAAAAGCAAGCCAGAATTATATGAGAATTAGAATGGGCTTAATGCATGAGGTAAACAGAATATTAGAAGCAAGAGCATGCTCCCACCTTGTGCATGTCCCTACCCACTGCAGGTACAGTAATAAATACAAAATCACCACATAGAAGAATTTTGAAAAGTTGTCAAAAGGTAAAATAAATATGCTTCAATTGGGTTGGAATTAGATTTTCAGAATTTCAATACATTCGATGGAACTGCTGGCGAAAAAAAAATTGTTTATACACGTTACAGCAAGCTAATTGTGTGAACAAGCCTTAAAGATTAACTGCTATATCTTTCACTGTCTAATCAGAAAGCAGGTGACCAATAGAGATTAGGGATGGCCTGTTCGCGGATCCGAACCTGGATCCGCCGCGGACTTATCCCGTCCGCGAACGACGGATTTTTCCGGATTTTCCGCCATCCGAACTTCCGATTCGCGGATTTTTCACATTTTCGAAAATTTTCGAAATTACGAGTTTTCGCGTATTTTCGAAAATTTTCTAAAATATGGGAAAACACGTATTTTCGAAATTTTTCGAAAATACAAGGATTTCTCTTAATTTCATACATATATATTTTCGAAAATTTTCGAAATTAGGAGGATTACTTGTATTTTCGAAAATGCATGTTTTCGAAAATACATGAAAACTCGTAATTTCGAAAATTCCCGAAAAACCGTGAAAACTCGTAATTTCGAAAATCTCGTTATTTCAAGGGTATTTTTAATTATAACGGGTCCGCTCGCGGATTTTTGAATCCTCGAGCGGACCGGATTTTGCGAAGTTCGGACATCTCTTATAGGGATGAGTTTTGTGAACACGAGTCTGAACTTACCCCTTTCAAAGTTCAGATTTTTTTGAACTTTCAGAGTTTTCAAAACATTGGGTGTCATAATAGTTTTGAAATTCCATTGAATTTTCATATCATTAAAAAAAAAAATTTTTTTGGTAGAATTTGCGAAAATCTGATTTCGGATAATAAAGGGTAAATGTGCAATGGTTGCTTTTATATGAAACTCTATCCATGCAAATGAATTGATGTACTTAATTGCTACATAACATTCTATCAAAGTGTGCCTCCACATACCCATATAATGCAGTGTAATAACAGAACTGCCCACGTCAAACAAAGTTTTTTCATATCTGAAATTGAAATATTTGCACCTGGCAAAACACTTTACCAAGCTGTTTAAATAAATCTGAGACTGAAAGGCAAATATTCACACAGTACAAGCTTCATTTCAGCAAGATAACCCAAATATTTTTTGTTTAGAATGTAGTATATGAATTCACGCTGTTAATTAATGCAGAAATTGTATGCCAGCATTCTTTTCTTCCAAGAATAATTACTTAGTCATAAAGTTCTATTTTAATTTGATTGGTGTTTGAGAAGATTCTGTTTATTAAACATAAATACAGTGTAATATTTAACATAAATACAGGTAAACCAAAAAAATTGTTGCTAATAGCAACTTGCTATAGAGCTAAAATTGGTCACTAAAATTGGTTGCCCTACCAGGGCAAACTTTACAAATGTTTACTGGTGTTGAACTGTGGTCAACATTAACATCTAATACCTTCTCCTGGTGCCCTCCTGGAGCCCCTGGTGTAAAATACATAATCCTTATCATGTAAATGAATGCTCCTGGCATTTGGGGATTCCTGAAGGCTTTTAATCGATCTCATTGGTGGTTTAGCTTTAGCTATTTAAAGGATTCAATTGAATTGACTAAACATTACTTAATATATTAGATTATAAGGTAACTAAAATCACCAGACAATATTGCCCCAATTGACACAGTACATTCACAGAAATACAGTACAAGTTGTGTTCCCCATCTCCCTTTGTTGTAGATGCTGTATGATTTATGAAATAAACCTGTGGGTACTAGGGCTCAGCTCAATAAATATATAATGGAGAACACACCAGAGAACGTGGGTACCAAGGCTCAGCTTAATAAATATATAATACAGAGCACACCAGGTTATAATTACTATTATTATGGATTTATATAGTGCCAACATCTTCCGTGGCGCTTTACAATTACATAGTCATACATTACATACAGGGTAATACAGGTTATACAAAGTCCTACATATTACATACACAGGTAATATATAATATAAGTAAACAGAGTGATGAGTTTTTTACAGCAATACCATGATACAATAGGAGAGAGGACCCTGCCCAACGAGCTTACAGTCTACAGGATATGGGGGTGAGACATAAGGTTGCGGGAATTGGTAGGCTGTAAATAGAATGGCAGTAGAGCGTGAAAGGCCTGTGCAACCTGAAATAGGTGGTGCTATGGGTAAATCAATATAATACTGTATATAAATATGGGAAGAACTCACAGGACCCCACACAGCATTATTGGCCATAATAGACAAATCCAATCTCCCAATTATATACTATATACTAATTACAACAATCTATACATATAAATTAGTATGCAAAAAAAAAATCAACTTTATTATAAACCCCAACTGGGGGACTTACCTTTATATTTATACTTTTGATATATTGATATGATCTTATTGCATTAGGTTTATATAGTATGGGTTTATAATAAAGTTATTTTTTTGCATACTAATGAGATCACTTATTTAGGTATAGATTGTGATGGGTCTGAGATATTGGATTAGTCTACTATGAGTGCTTTGTGGGGTCCTCCCATATTAATATACTATCTCCCATAATCCACCTCTTTGTATTGAAGGAAGTCCTGCCCAGCTAAGGGCATTGCAAATGCAGTACAATTCGCTGAAAGCTGCAGCCTTTCCCCCTAGACAGCCAATCATGTTACAGCTCCTTTGACCTTCCCTCTCTTTGACATAAGAACAGGGATTTTAGTGTATTTTTTTTGTAAACATATTTTAACACTCTTGTCATAATCAGAAATGGCCGAACTGAAATCCATTACATTTCATGGGTTTTCGGAAAAAAATGGAAAATTCCAAAATCCGCAAGCAAACCCATTGAAGTCAATGGGAGTTAAAAAGTCTGAATGTTCCGCCTGAAATCAAGGTATAAATAGGAATGGTAACTTAATGTAAATGGCTCAGGGACCAGGGAAACGAACTAGAGAACACATATCAATGCCCAAAATCTTTTTAAAAAAGCACCGTCCAGTACCGGAACCTTAATGCGCTTTCTGGTTTTTCCACAGTTTGGAAAAATCCCCCAAATTTTGTAATTATGCAAAGCTTGTGTTCCGGCGAATCCGTAAAATTTGCTTTGAAACCAGGTTAAGATCCATGTCTAGTCACAATTACACATTCCCTTTTTTATATAAAAAAAAATTAAGATTTGCAATTTGTTTCTTACGCAGCATGAATGTAGAAAAGAGTATGTTAAAATTTCATTAGAAAAGTCTTAAGAATTTAAAGGACATTTATACTCACCTTCCCCCTCCTTGCGCAACAAGGCCAATAGGAAGGCAGGCTCGTTGCAGAGCGTGCCTTCCTATTGGCCTCGTCGCCGATGGGAGGAGGGGGCGGAGCCTACCAGAGCAGCGTTTCAGTAACCCTGTGCTTCAAGTTACACGAAACCAGGGGTGAGGACCTAGCGGTTCAGGTCCTCACCCTGGGTAAAAGGTACTGACCAAAGAAGAGGAGCAGAGGGAAGGTGAGTATAATTGTCCTTTAATCTGCATCCTCATGTACTCATTTCTTGCAAAAGCAGATACTGTAAATAAACCACTGTCCCACCAGAGCTAAAATATTAAATGTAAGTACCTTTAGAAATGTTATATTTTCCTTGGACGGCTGTTTCTGGTAGGCTGTTCTTTGTGCTACTTATGCCTTGCAGAAATGATAGGAATAAGGGTTTAGACTAATTTTCTTGATGTGAAAACCTAGACATTTCTTTTTAGAGACTTAATCAGGTCCAATCAAACAGGTTTTTATTTTGAATTAGACAATGGAACCCCAGTGAAATTTCAATGCAGATGTTCAAAAAGTTTACTTTAAAAAGTACATTAAAAACATTGTACTGTGTGTGGGAAGAATTTCCAGAATCAGAAAGATCTATTGTAGAAATAGTGATACATTTCTAAATGTATTATTCAATATAGACATCTTCAAATGAATGCATTGTAGATCTTGTTAATAAAGAAAGAATAAAAGAAATGCTCAGGTATCTTCATTTAAATATAGTCATCCCATTATTATCAAATGAGATAAAACCATGTATCCTACAGTGTATTGGTGGGAGGTTGGAGATATTGGCAATGAAAAGCTGGCAGAAGAAATCTAATTGCACACATTTACCATAGAAAAACACAAGCTCTTCTCTAATTACTGACTAGAAGTCATAGCTCACAGGTTGTAAAACTCGTAACTGTCAGTGATTAAAAGTTAGCCTTCTGACAGTTCCAGCAGTCTTGTCTCTAAATGAAAATGCCCAGTACTGAGCTTTTGAAATTCATAAAGGATGTAAGATAATGGTGATGAAATTACTACTTGTTTGACAAACTACTTATACACATTTAATCATGGAAGTCTACATGCCGTGGTGTTATTTTTTTTTAACTCAAACAATGCCATAGTCCAAAACAGTTTTTAGGCTATATATATATATGTGTGTGTGTGCATCTATTGACATTTAACAAGTATTGTTTTCCATGTGTTATATAGGTATTTTGTATTTATTTTGCATTAAATGGTACACTATAGACCATATTTATAAAGCACCAGACTTCGCAATAAATTTTTCGAACCTTTTGCTGTGCATTAAGATTTCTAAAAATCTAGCATAAGGGCTAGGACACACTATCGCGTTTTTCTTGCATTCACGTTTTTTCAGATCATTGGAACCGCAGCAATGCACAGAAAACACACGTTTTTGGGTGCGTTGTGTTTGCGATTGCGATTTGCTTTCCACACCTTTAATCGCAATTTGCATGCATTTTCCAAAACGCAACAAAATCGCACATGAAATTGCATGCGATTCCGTGTGTGATTGCGTTGGTGTGCCCGTGCCCTTAATGATGCAACTGATAATAAACAGATACACGTGTATGAAAAATATTTTAAAAATACCCAGGAAACTTTTTTTAAAAATGATGTTAAAAAAGAAAAACACAATAAGCAACTTTTAACTAAGATTAAAGAAAAAAAAGATTTCTTACCGAGAAAATATCTGTTGTATTCAATTAGATCAACTGGACTTGAAATGTAGTTCTTGAAGACGTTTCGCTAGTCATCCGACTGGCTTTCTCAATTCAGAATGACTTGTACAAGAATCTTTGGCAATTCTATACCCTGGAAAATCCCAATTAGCATATCACAGCCAAGTGTTAAGGGTGTGATTGGATAGTGGCTAAGAGGTGTTATAGGAACGCCCAGAGTAAGGTGTTAAAACAGCATTGTACATGGCAGACAATTGGTGTCGAACCCCCCCACCTCTATTTAGGCTTGGTTTCTTTATTTTCACATAAATGGCCTCCTTAACACCTCTCTTGAACCAATCGCGTTCCTTCGCCAGTATGTTAACATTACAATCTTCAAAGGTATGTCCTTTATCCTTAAGATGCAGGTACACGGCTGAGTCCTGACCCGAGGAATTGGCTCTTCTGTGCTGGGCCATACGTTGATGCAGTTGCTGTTTGGTCTCCCCCACATACAAATCAGAGCATTCTTCACTGCACTGCACTGCATATATGATGTCGCTTTTCTTGTGTTTAGGTATTGGGTCTTTCGGATGTACCAATTGTATCAATCATGGGGAGCAACACTTTGGAGAATGTGCTGGGGTGAGGCCAAATCATTGAACCTTGTAAGTGGTTGGAAGTGGAGGTTTTAATGGGGGTGCTGTGGTGAGGCCAAATGAAACCCAAAACCAGAGATATTTCCTGTGATCTCTGTTGATGGGAATATGAAGGTAGGCATCCTTTATGTCTATATATGACATCCATTCCCCTTGTGTTAGTTAAATGCTCACAGATCTTAAGGTCTCCATCTTGAATTTTCGAATGTGGAGGAACTTGTTGAATTTGGGCTTCCTGACCTTCAGAAGAGTAGAGATGGCCGAACTTTCGAAAGTCAATGGGAGTCAAATAGTTTGAAAAGTTCTAATAAAATACAAATAAAATATTAATGGTAACTTAATGTAAATGGCTGTGGGACCTGGGAAATGGTCTGGGGAACATGTTCGAATATCCAGGACATTCGAAAAATCAATTTTACTCTCACGTGCGCTATTTTCGAGCTCTCGCGTTCGAACATTCGATGTTCGCGCCTAGGTATCATGTACATTTTACTCGCAGATTCAATGCTCGCGTATAGGTTTTAATGGACACTTTACTCGCGGATTTGATGTTCGCGCCTAGGTATCATGTACATTTTACTCGTGGATTCGATGTTCTCATATAGGTTTTAATGCACAGTTTACTCACGGATTTGATGCTTGCATATAGGTATAATAGGCATTTACTCACATATTCGAACGGTCGAACATTCGATATTTTTCGAAAGTCCGAAAATCCGGGTCCGGGATAGTTCGAGAAGTTCAAATTCGTTCGAATTCGAATAGTTTAGCTCGAACTTGGGCTCAAGTTTGAGTTCTAGTCCATCTCTACAGAAGAGTCAAGATTTTGGTTTAGATCCTCTTCCACGAAAAGACTGAGTTGGATTAGATATTTAAGAGCCTCTTGAAGAGAAGGGCCTTCCTGGCATATATTGTCTTGAATCTCTGAGGTTGGAAGATAAGATAGAAAGGCATTCCTCTGGGGTCTAGCTGAAGGAAGGCTTCTTTTGGGTGCCTTTTTATAAATAGGATCTTTCAATTTACTTCCAAATAACATGCCTTTGATTTGATGCTAACATGATAGAGTCAATGGAGGCTTCTGAAATTATTTCATTAGCTTGATTGATGTCTTTCATCACAGAAGTAAGTACATCTCTGGGAACTCCATTTCTGATGCCTTTTTCTAGTTGATAGCAATTGATCATCTGAGTGCTGCACATGCTAATAAGATGATTCCTCTCTCTTGTCCATGGGGTCTTGAAGTGCTGTGGAATCTTCAGTGACCAAAGAAGAGAATCTGGAGGCTTTAATGATTGGAGTATCAACTTTAGGGGTGTTATCACAGAATACAGAGTCATCTTGGGTGAAGGGATATGTGTTGTTGAAATTTTGAGATATGGATAATCTTCTGTCTGGTAGATCTCATTGGTTTTGGATGATTTCCTGGATGTGTTCAACTTGGAAAAAGATGGCATTGTCCTTCTTGTTAGAGAGCATTAAATCTGATGTGGATGTTGGGCAAGGCTCAGTGATTTTAAGGGACTTTATTCTTTTTTTTAATGAGTTGACCCAGAGCCTTGTGAGTAGGCCTGTAGCAGAGTCTCCCTCCGAGTCAGTGGTTTCAATAGTTCGTCAGCAGGTAGATTAGGTGAGAGAGGTCCTGACTGAGAAGGTCCTCCTGCAGGCCCAAGGGACTGGATCATAGCTGATACCTGAGCTAACATAGCGGTAGAGAAGGTTTTGAGAGATGATTATTTAGATTTTTGACTGTGGACAAAAGCTGCTCAGAAAATCCCTGATTTTATTTATATAAGGCAGGCAGGCTGAGCAAAGTTTATGCCCCCTCATGGCTGATGCACATTCTGGTCTGGATTCCTTGGGGCGGTGTCTGTAATTCTTTTCATCCCTTGAGGATCTGAAACAAAAGTTTACTGAATTATCTATCATGATGAAACATTTTAGTTCTCTCTTTAAAGAAATCCTGCTCACCCCCTGCATCCGGATCTGTTCCTTCTATGGACATGGGAGGAACAGGCACTGAAAAGAAAAAGGACAAGAACATTGAGGAGCTTTTCTCAAAATCATGCTTAGGCTGTTTATCTGGAGCAATATTCACAGAAGGCAAGGCAGAACTAGCTTGAACAGCACTTCCAAGCTGTTCAATTTTCCTTCCTCTTCCAAGTAGTGACCCAAAATGGAATGTAGCATGAAGACATCATTTGTCTCACAATAGTTTGTCCATTAGAATATTGTGGCTCTCCCTAACCCTTACATGAGCATGAGGTGAGGGCTTCACTGAAGGAAAAGAGAGGCATAGAGACCTTAATGGAGAGACGGGGGAGCTGCTGATAAAGCCTGTCGCGAGACAGAAGAGAAAAAGACAGAGGTAAGGAGTAGGAGGGAAATTTTTATTAGCTTGGGGAGGAGTCGGTAAACATGATGTCACAAGGATTAACACATTTATAATCACAGCTGTGCAGGACCAGGGAAATACAGGCATCAGGGGAGTAGATCATGTTTTTGTATTTTTTAATATTTGCACATTTCTTTTAGATGTTGACAATTTTTATATAACAAATAAAATTTCAATTTTACCAATTCCATTTTACCAGTAAATCCCTGTGATGGTGACATTACCAGATGTTTGAGAATCAAGCAATTTAAAAATTGCTTTAAAACCTCTACATTGCCTTCAACTTAACCACATCCCTTACTGTTTGTGTTTAATGTTCATCCTAAACCCTTGATTGCAAGGGGTGTAGTTATCTCAGTCACCAGTATGTATATGTTTTCTTTCTTTTGAAACCTAAACATTTAAAATGAGTTTAATACTAACCACAAAATGAAATGTTTATTTTTTTTTACCATCTGGCTCTTTTGTGTGGAATTAGGGTTATTAAAGAAACACTATCAGGGAGATTCAATAAAAGTTCTTAAGGTTAAAAACTGTGCTAATTTTGCCCCAATCAGATCTTATTTAACATTTGAAAGCTAGCATCTGATTGGTTGGGGCAAAATTAGCACCATTTTTAATAAGAACTTTTATTGACTCCCCTGTTAATTGCTTAAATGATTTATACCAATATGCATAGGCATGTACTGTAGTTTCATCCAGATCCTGGTTTTGGGGAAAAACTGACGGTGTTGACATCAAACTTTAGCTGGTTGAAACTACCAAAATAAAAAAAGGAAAGAAAAAACATTTTAGATGTTCCGAACTGATCTTCGACGTTGATATTTGTGATTTTGATGTGGAATTTGAGTTTTGACGCTTCAAAGCTTATTAGCTTTCAAACGTTTTCTGCATTCTTGCCCATGAAAAGGCACGCTCTGCTTACTCATGTTCTACTGCGCATGCAAGAGCAAAGAAAACCAATTTACACAGGATAGTGGTTCTTTAAACATTACCTTTTAATTATTTTATTGCCCATTCCACTCATTTTATATTGGTCCTATCAAGATGCCAAGACCCTTGATTTAATAAATACATTTCCATTTCACCTTCATGTTTCCTTTCCCTTCTTTCTTTCTTTCTTTCTTTCTTTCTTTCTTTCTTTCTTTCTTTCTTTCTTTCATTGAACCTTAGCAAGATTTGAGATTACATTTTTTTTACGAACATGCAAAAGTCATATTTCTTTCCCGAGCTTCCATCTTTAAAAATATGCAGATTTTATGGATTGATGGGGTTCATGAATATGAAGTTCACTTTTATTTATAGCAATGATAGCAGTGGAACAAAAAGAAATTATAATCAGATCTCATATAAATTTCAAGATGTCCCACTTACAGTTTTCATGAACTGACTCAGGAATGATTGCAAAAATCATGGCTGCTTCACATTTGCAATTAACTAAATGGGACAAGGCCACAGATGGTGTACAAATAAAACTAAAGACAGATCATAACACTGTTAAATCTAAGAAGCTTAAAAAAATGTGTCTGTGCTCAAGGATAATGAGGGCTAAGTTACTGTGGACATATAGTACTTGTTGTTTAAATTATATGTTTGCAGATAAGTAAAATATTCTGTGCTACTTCAGAGTCTGATGTATTTCAAACTATTTTTATATTGCTGAATCTGCTATGGGTTGTATTTCTGTCTGTTTTTTGTGCCCTGATTTATCTGAATAATAGCTGGAGTGCCATGCCACAGTATATCTACAGTAAAAAGCTATCTTGTAAGTTGGGTGGATAAAATGTTGGAAAATCATTTATTCTTTCCACTCCAACTTTATATGCTTTTTTTTAAAGGAATTTTAAAAGAACTTGTGCCCAGTATCATTTCTAAGTCATATCAATTCAATTAACTAATTCATTAGACTTTACTGGTTTGTGGATCAGGACAAATTTTGTCTATCTGACTGCTGAAACCACTTATGTTCAAGCAAGTGAATAATATGTTGCATGAATTTTATAATTAATGTATGTTGTACAACTTCATCTTACATACCTGCTAAAGTATAATGCTTATCTTATTGTAGCGTGCAGAAGGTTATCTGCATTACTGTACAGGGAACAGGACTAGGGCCCAAAACTCTGGTGATCTTTCACATAAAAAAAACTACCTGCATGGCCTTGGGAAAAGCAGTTTATGTGCTAGCCCCACAGTAAATGCCATCAGCTCAATGGACCAACTTTTACTGTATATAACACTGAAGCTACTAAAATATCACATTAGAGGGAAAGAAAATTCCAATAATACTACTAAATCATTATTGTCTTTAAAGGAGTCTTTCCTTCCGAGGATTGGGTCTCTAGGAACATTGCTTTTAATAGTCAATTTTATTATTAATAATCTGCACTGGAAATGGAAAATGTAATATTAAATTATTACAGTCAAATCTAAATCCAAAATACATGCGGTACTTCATATGTAAACATGGAAAAATTCTGATGGTGGTCATTAGCTTTGTGCTATATTACAATTCAGAAACAAACCATACAGCAAAATCCTAAAGAAAACGAATAAACCTTGAATATTAATTTGATTTACTTTCTGTATATCCAATTATGTGATGTACCTTCCAAACTATAAAACATCACCAATGCATCATGACATTAGTGTTGCTTTAAAATAAATAATCACATCAAAACATCCCCTATACTTTACCTAAAAGGCAAGATCTATGCATTTTTACAATTTGTGCATGCTAAAATGTTGTCTATTAAGAATTCATGTAGGCTAATTAGCACAACAATTATAAATCACTTTTTTCTTTTTACAATAAATGAACCAACGTTTTACAAGGCAGACAGTGAATAGTCTCACTCACAAAGCAGAAAAAGAACAAGCAGCTAATGTATCCTACATAAAATATGTTGGACTTGCAGATGAGTTTCCTCTTTGTTCTAAGAGCTGGTTCCTATAATGGAAAACAATTAATATGAAATATGTATGCAGAGTGATATCTAGCAAATTAATATCTCAGACAAAAGAGTTGGGGACACTTAAATTAGACCATGTATTGTAAAGTTTTCACAAATAGTATCTAGGTAACATACTAACCTATATGCATGGGTCATGCCTGTTTTCTGGTAGTTATCAAAATAGTGTAATTAATTTTTTAAAATAATATTTCATTTGTTTTGAATGGAAACCATACAATTATAAACTCCTGTGTCAGGATGTCCATCTATCCTTTCCAGATTTTAATTAGTGTGGCTATTTTCACTGGTTATTCCTTACAGATAAGGAACAGAGACTTCTGGGTAATTTACATGGTAGCCCTTACAAAATGCTTCACCTAATAAAAGGTTTCTACAGCATTCCACAACATAAATGCAAAACCAGAGAGACAACCACAGACCAGTTTTGGCTTTGAGCCATCATCAGTGTAGTGTTGGCCTCTGGTTTTGCAGTGTAAAGACAGACATCACTAATAAATCAAATAAGATAGGGAGAGAGATTAGGCTTCACAGCTCCCTTTCAGTATATACAAATAAGGAACAGAGACTTCTGGGTAACTTCCATGGTAGCCCTTACAAAATGATTGACCTAATTAAAGGTCTCTACAGCATTCCACAAGCTAAACACAAAATGAGAGAGACAACCAAAGTTTTTGTGTCTAACACGTTTTGCATTTTTTTTTTAAAGTATGTACATTTTTAATTATTTTATTAAATAAAATACCATGGGGAATTTTTAAACAAAGATTGATTTTAAAACTACAGCAAACCCAGGTGTAAGGACCTAGCTATGTAGGTCCTCGCCATGGTTACTATTAAGGGAGGAAGGTGGTTTGGGGGGGTATTAATTCCCTTTAATCTGTAATGAATAAAATAATAAAAATAAAGAAAAGGCATTAAATGAGAAGTTGTGTCCACACTTTTGGCTGGTACTGCATGGTAATGTACAGTGGGCCCCTATTTATTGAGATCTGCATGCCTTTTCCATTATGGGAATTCAATATACCATTTGAGGCTCTGAAAAAATACCATTTTGGTCAACCCAGCAGCATGAGTTTAACAGCATCTATCTGCTGGTATTAAAAAGTCATGCAAGAAACCTGTCATACCCGATAACAAATAGATTGTGGTGGGTTAGTAGGTGACATTTGTAAGAACCTCAATTAAGGTTAAACTTTGAATGATGGTAATTAAATGCACTACAAAATTAGCAGTACGAATGCAGTACAACAGTAGCATAATAGAGGAAACAGGTAGGTATTAGTGTACTCTGGAGCCTTTATTAAGCTTAAAGTAATACAACTTTTATTTTATTAATTTGTTTCAGCTTTTTTGTTGGCCATCATCAGGACATACACTGACACATTGAGACAGATATTTTGTTTTAACCCCCTCTAGTGTATCTATTATTGCAGTAAGAATCAAAAACTAAGGTTTTTATCTTAATGCTTCAAACTGTTTCCAGTGTCATCTGTCACTCTTCCTATAAAATAGATTTTCCATAATGTCCCCCCCTCCCCTCTCAGGAAAATACTACATCATACAGCACAGTGACAAAAAAAAGAGCAAGGATTAATCTTCACATACAAAAATAAGGAGGAGGGGGAGCTAACATAATCAAGGGGATACCCCCGTAGCTGAGCATTTTCTGAGGATAAATAAAAACTTAACTGGCAGGCAAGTGAAATTGAACAAGTAATAGAAGAGGAAAACTTTTATCAAAGAATGACCACATATTTTGTTTTAACCCTTTCCCTGCCACAGATCGTATATTCACGATCTGTGCAGAGAATGCTTTAACTGCCACAGATCGTGAATATACGATCTGTGGCTTCCCCCCTCCAAAAATTTTTTTCCCCCCTGCTAGGGCCGATCGGGGGGCAGCATTCAACTGCCCCCCTAGTCCCCTCGATCCCCCCTCGGTTTCGTCCAAATCCGAGGGGGGGATCAGGAGATATCCTACATTGAAGTTTTCCCTACCTTGAAGCTGCCGGTCCGGAGGAGGAAGCTGAATGGGAGACCCCGGTGACATCACAGAACTTCCTCCTTCACCGGGGTCTTCCCATATGGAGGTACACTGCTGCCCCCGGTGGTCCAGTGGAGGTACTGCAGCATGATCTATGGAGATCATGCTGCAGTCCCTAAGTATAGAAAAAGCTGTCAAGCTAACAGCTTTTCTATACATTTTGTGAATGGAACTCAAAGTTCCATTCACAAATAGGATTTTTTCTAAGTCTTTGCTACTTAGCGAAGACTTAGAAAAAAAATGGGGACAGAGATCAAAATTTGGTGATCACTTCTGATCACCAAATTATTGATCTTTGCCAATGAATGAAAAATCACTTCCTGGAAAATGATTTCCGGGAAGTGATTTTTCTGATCGGATTTCGAATTGGAAAACGGGCATTTATGCCCGTATTCCAAGTTCGGTATCATTCCCTAAGATGATCTGATGATCATCTTTGGGAATGATCGGGAAAAAAATGGGGAAATACACACAAAAAAATTCTTAAAGTGATACACACACCCTTTTTTTTTTTTTACCCTAAAACTATAAATTAGAAAAAAAGTTGTCTTCTCCAAGCTCCCCAATGTCCCCAGTGATATCGGTAAAGTAAACGCGGATACTTATTTGTACGATTTCAAGGGAAACTAAGCCTATTTTTTAGAAGGAAATTTTGCAGAGGTACCAAATAAAGACCGTATTGAATTTTTAGGATCAGTAAAGTGTGCAAAAACGTGTGTGACTCTCCATACTAACCGATTTCACTAAAATACCACTAAAAGGGGGAGAGTGTGTGTGTGGGGGGTGGGTTGTGGCGTTTTTAAAAATTTTTCTTGTAACTGCACTTCTAAATGCGTCCCATTTGAGCTAGTTGGTGGCCTCGTCTCTGTTTGCACCCACGCAAATGGCACACCGTTTGATTCAGGACATGTGGGAGATTGCTATTTAGTGGGTTTTTTTGCTTGTCAAGTGGGTTTAGGTAGGATTTCAACCCTTGAATCATCTTATTTTATTTTTCACAAAATCTCGTAAAAACACAGAGTTCTTTGGATCGCTGGGTCTGGAATTCTTCATGCATGTATGAAAGCATGGCACCGTAACGTAGCTGAAGGTGTGTAGATTCCAAAAATATATAGTTTGTGGGGGGAATTTCCATGTTTCGGGACTGTTTCCTTAGAAAAAGGGTAAGCTGTTCAAATTACAGAGCACTTTGATTTTTTCTTGTAATTGCATTTGTGCATGCGTCCCATTTGAGCTAGTTGGTGGCCACGTCTCTGTGTGCATCCACGCATATGGCATACCGTTTGATTCAGAACATGTGGGAGATTGATATTTAGTTGGGGGTTTTATTTGTGGGGGGCATTTCAAAGTTTTGGGGCTGTTTGAAATTACAGAGCACTTTGATATTTTTCTTGTAATTACACTGGTGCATGCGTCCCATTTGAGCTAGTTGGTGGTCACGCCCCTGTGTGCATCCACGCATATGGCATACCGTTTGATTCAGGGCATTTGGAAGATTGATAATTGACAAGTTTTTTTTACATGACATGGAAATTTGCCATGATTTTTAACTTTGAATTGTATTTTTATAAATTTTTCCTGAAAATCTGGTAAGAAAGCGAAATTGTACACAAAACTGCACCCACACCATTGGTGGTATGCATAAAAGAATCACACCATTGTGTAGCTGAAGGTGTGTAGAATCCAAGAATATATAGTTTTGGGGGGTATTTCTAATATAGAGGGGTGTTTAGTCTGACAAATCTGAAAAGTTGCTGTAATTGGGCCACTGTTCATTGGCTCACTTTGTGGCTAGTTGATTCCACGTCTGCGTGTGGAACCATACATAGGGCATACCGTTTGATTCAGGACATTTGGGAGATTGATATTTGGTAATTTTTTTTTACATTACTTGGGATTTTGGCATGATTTCTACCTTTGAGAGTGTTTTTTTTCAAATTTTTTAGAAAATCTGCTAAAACTGTGAACTTCTACGAAGAACTGCGCCCACACCATTGATGGTACGAATGAACAAACTACAGAATTTCGTAGATAAAGGTGTGTGGATTCGAGAAATATATGGTTTGTGGGGGTTGTTTTGTGGGGAAAAATTGCAGACTGTTCAAATTCAGATTTGACTGAATATTTTTGCTGTTTCTGAGCCATTGTGCATTGTTTCACTTTGTGTCTTTTGGCTTCCACGTCCACGTGTGTAACCACACATATGGCATACCGTTTGATTCAGGACATTTGGGAGATTGATATTTAGTAGCTTTTTTTTACATTCCATGGGGTTTTGGCATGATTTCTACCTTTTGAAGTTGTTTTTGTTCATTTTTTCAGACAAATGCGAATTTCTACGAAGAACTGCGCCCACACCATTCATGGTATGAATGAACAAACTACAGCGTTACGTAGCTGAAGGTATGTAGATTCTGAGAATATATAGTTTTGTGGGGGTATTTCCAAGTTAGAGGGGTGTTCAGTTTGAAAAATCTGGGAAATGCTGTTATTGGCTCACTGCGCATTGTTTTACATTTTGACTAGTCGCTTCCACGTCCGTGTGTGTAACCACACATATGGCATACCATTTGATTCAGGACATTTAGGAGATTGATATTTGGTAAGTTTTTTTTACATTACATGGGGTTTTGGTGTGATTTTGTAACTTTGAAATGTATTTTTCTCTATTTTTCCAGAAAATTGTGTAGAAATGCGAAATTCTATGAAGAACTGCGCCCACACCATTGATGGTATGAATGAACGAACTACAGTGCTACATAGCTGAAGGTGTTTAGATTTCAGGAATATATATTTTGTGGGGTATTTCTGAGTTATCAGGGTGTTTTGTGGAAAAAACTGCAGACTGTCCAAATTCGGAGTTGGCTAAATATTTTCGCTGTTTCTCAACCATCATACATTGTCTCCATCGTGGCTTTTCGCTTCCACGTCCGCATGTGTAACCACACATATGGCATACCGTTTGATTCAGGACATTTGGGAGATTGATATTTAGTAACTTTTTTTTACATTCCGTCAGGTTTTGGCATGATTTCTACCTTTTGAAGTTGTTTTTTGTTCATTTTTTCAGAAAAGTGCGAACTTCTACGAAGAACTGCGCCCACACCATTGATGGTATAATGAACGAACTACAGTGCTACATAGCTGAAGGTGTTTAGATTTCAGGAATATATAGTTTTGTGGGGGTTATTTCTGAGTTACGGGGTGTTTGTGGAAAAACTGCAGACTGTCCAAATTCGGAGTTGGCTAAATATTTTCGCTGTTTCTGAGCCATCGTGCATTGTCTCACTTTGTGGCTTTTCGCTTCCACGTCCACATGTGTAACCACACATATGGCATAGCGTATTGATTCAGGACATTTGGGAGATTGATATTTAGTAACTTTTTTTTAGATTCCATGAGGTTTTGGCATGATTTTTACCTTTTGAAGTTGTTTTATGTTCGTTTTTTCAGACAAATGCGAACTTCTACAAAGAACTGCGCCCACACCATTGATGGTATG
Source organism: Hymenochirus boettgeri (assembly GCA_019447015.1). Taxonomy (NCBI): domain Eukaryota; kingdom Metazoa; phylum Chordata; class Amphibia; order Anura; family Pipidae; genus Hymenochirus; species Hymenochirus boettgeri. Next base: position 64,831,157 of record CM033471.1, read on the forward strand.
AATGAACAAACTACAGCGTTACATAGCTGAAGGTGTGTAGATTTCAGGAATATATAGTTTGTGGGGGTTATTTCTAAGTTACGGGGGTGTTTTGTGGAAAAACTGCAGACTGTCCAAATTCGGAGTTGGCTAAATATTTTCGCCGTTTCTGAGCCATCGTGCATTGTCTCACTTTGTGGCTTTTCGCTTCCACGTCTGCGTGTGTTACCACACATATGGCATACCGTTTGATTCAGGACATTTGGGAGATTGATATTTAGTAACTTTTTTTTACATTCCATGGGGTTTTGGCATGATTTCGACCTTTTTGAACGCTGTTTGATGTTCATTTTTTTTGAAAATCTGGTAAAAGTGCAAATTTCTACGAAGAACTGCGCCCACACCATTGATGATATGAATGAACGAACTACGGCGTTACATAGCTGAAGGTGTATAGATTTCAGGAGTATATAGTTTGTGGGGGGTATTTTTGAGTTGGGGGGGTGTTTCGTGGAAAAACTGCAGACTGTTCAAATACAAAACTGGCTAATTTTTTTTTGCTGCTACTGACATTTGGCACTGGTCACGCTCTGGGTTAGTTGGTAGCCATGTCTCTGGGTACACCCATGAATGTGGCATACCGTTTTATTCGGGAGGGGTTAGGCTTTCATATTTGAGATGCGTTTGAACTTTCCTCCACAGTTTTTAGCTGAAATTCGCATTTGATTTTGTCTCTGATTTTACAGTTGAGGAAAAAAAGGAAAATGTGAGAAAGTAACTTACAATTTGACGAAGAGCTGCGTCCGGGTACCTGCATTTTGATCGAAACTAACCTCACTCGTAAAATCCTGCGAGTGTGTAGTTTCTAAAAATATCTCACTTGTGGGGATAGTTTAGATAATTTGGTAGATATTCTATGTTAACTGTTAGTAGTGGTTACACATTTTAATTTGGTGTAATATTCTAGGAGGTGCAGTTTTAGTTTGGGGGGTTCTCCTGTACAGGAAAAGTCGGGTACCTACATATATCTGGTATCGTTGTACTCGGGAGTATCTGAGCTTTTAGAAACAGTAAGATTTTTGTGCGTAACCTTAAGATAACTATAAGTAAAAATGGGAAAAATCCATGAAAATTTGCAAATTTTTCATTTTTTTTACATATTTTACCCATAATTCCAGTAAAATTTCCAGAAAAGTTACAAAATTCTGTTACCATGTTAAAGTACACTTTGTGCTGAAAAAAACAATGTATAATATTCCTGATTTACTGCAAGGTTTCCTACTGTAAAATTAGTCTAAAGCGATTAAGGGCAAAATCCTGAAAATTCTTCTGGCAGTTAACGCAAAAAAAAATGAAAATCTCCTGGCAGTGAAAGGGTTAAATGTACTTTTATTATGACAGCTACTTAACACATGTAGAAGAACTAGGAACTTCAGGGAAAGGGAATTTTATATTAACTTCCTGATCATTTGGGGTAAATGAATCTAAAATCCACACGACTCAATGTCATATCAGGTTAGCATGAGCTTAACAGTCATTTTACAGTGCTCTTGTAATGTTGGAAATGCTTCAATACACTTTTTTGCGCAAAGCTTAACGTGCAGTCAACCATGTCGTAAAAGACACTAGGTAAGATTTATAGGGAGATCATTAATTTTTTTTTTATTTGCAGTTAAAGTCAGTTATCATTATCAGTATCGCAAATGACACCTGTTTAGCCTTGCACAGGGAATTCAACAAGGGGTTTGCGCTGAATGTTGTGCAACTTTTTAACACTAGCTAATAGCTTAAATTCGATCTATGGGTAAACCTTATTGAATTTAGTATAGTATGCTATTTGAGGTTGAATAAAGACATACGTCCATCCAGTCCAACCTTCAAGCAATATCTTCATTTCCTGCCTAACTGTTGATCCAGAGGGAGGCAAAAAAAAACCACCAAATTTATGAAGGGGGAAAAAATCCTTCCTGACGCAATCAGAAATTTCCCTGGATCAACTCTACTTTATGTATCAATACCAGTAACTTGCAACATTCCTTGTTTGCAGAAACTCATCCAGCTTTTTCTTGAAACTGACTAATGAACCTGCCATAACAACGTCCACTGGAAGACAGTTCCATAGCTTTACCGTTCTCACAGTGAAAAACCCTTTCCAAACTTGAAGCCTAAACCTTTTTTCTACAAATCTTAAGGGATATCCACGTGTCCTCTGACATGTTCTATTGGTGAACAATGCCTCAGATACATAATTGTAACGTATCCAGTCTCTCGTCATATTTAAGCACCCCCAATCCCCTTATTAATTTAGTTGACCTTCTTAGAACCCTTTGCATTTTAAAAATGTCTTTTTCTACTCGGGATTCCAAAATTGCACTGCATATTCCAAATGAGGCCTTACCAATGCTTTGTAAAAGAGGGAGAATAACATTTTCCTCCCTTGAATCCATACCTCTCTTTATACAAGACAATACCATGCTGGATCTGGCTGTTGCTGCCTGGCACTGCTTGCTCCACCAAAACTACAAGATCCCTTTCCAACAGGGATTCACTTAAAAATCCTTGTGCTGCTTATACTACAAATAGCTCTGTGTTAAGTCCAAAATGCATCACCTTACATTTCTTAATATTGAATCTCATCTGCCACTTAGCAGCCCAGTGTGACAATCTATCTAGATCCCCCTGTAATGATTGCACATCCTCTGTTGTTTTTAATGGTAGACAAAGTTTTGTGTCGTCAGCAAACACAGAAACCTTGCTGATAATACCCACTTCCAAATCATAAAAAAACAGATTAAATGGAAGTGGCCCTAACAAAGAACACCCCACTTAGCACTTTAGTCCATAATGATGAAGCCCCATTTACAACTACTCTCTGTATCCTATTCATTAACCAATTTTCTATCCATGTACAAATCTGCCTCCCCAGACCAACAGACCTTAGCTTATACATTAGTCGCCTATGGGGGAACTGTATCAAAAGCCTTTGCAAAATCCAAGTGAACTATATTTACTGCTATGCCAGAGTCTAAATTTCTACTCACTTCCTTATAAAAGCCAAGCAAGTTAGTTTGACAAGATCTATTCCTCCTAAATCCATGCTGGTTACTACTTATAATTAAAGATGGACGAACTTTTGAAAGTTCGGTCAGTTTTCGAACTTTCGAACTATATGGAAAACGGACCCATTAAAGTCAATGGAAGTCAAATAGTTTGAAAAGTTTGAATGAAATATAATTAAAATATCAATGGTAACTTGCTTGTAAAGGTTCTCATTCATCCAGGTCATGGTATATCTGTTGTATTCAATTAGATCAACTGGATTTGAAGTTTAGTTCTTGAAGATGTTTCACTAGTCATCCGACTGGCTTAAGCCACATAGGCACAGATTTTTTTATTTTACATTTATTTCCCAAAGAAATATTATCAGTACCTTTACCTGATAATACCTTATCTCAGTTTAAATTCTGAAGAGCTACTTTTAACCTGGGAAAATTTGCTTTCCTGAAATTAAAAGTCTTTGTTAACCCAGCGCACTTTTCCTTTCGATAACATACACCAAACGACACAATTTCATGGTCACTATTCCGTAAGCCTCCAGTTAACTTTATATCTATAATAAGCTCCATGCTGTTAGATATTACCAGATCCAACAGAGCTCCTTTTATAGTAGAAATTTCAATCACCAGTGAGAGAAAATTATCCTGCAGCAAATTCAGGAACTCATTGCCCTTTTTTGTGTTGGCAGTTCCACTCCACCAATCAATGTCAGGGTAATTCATAATGAGCACACTTCCCAAACTTGCAGCCCTTGCAAATTGCATATGAAGCTGACTCACTTCCTCCCTGCTAGCATTTGGCGGCTTGTAGCAGACACCAACAATGACATTACCCTCTTTCCTGTTGCCTAATTTCACCCATATTCCCTCCACTTTAACATCCATATCCAGTTATCTCTTCTTTTAAATTTGGCAATTCTTTTTAATATAAACACATACTTCTACCCCTTTCCTTTTTTCTCTGTCCTGCATAAACAAGGAGTATCCTTCTAAATTCACAGCCCAGTCTTGAGAACTGTTCAACCACATTTCTGGTATACCTATTACGTCATACTTTATTTATACGCTTTAATACAAATGCCCCCTATGCTAGCCCCACCCCCCTTTCCACCCACCACTGGCCTATCTACACCCTGCTTTTCTCTTGGGCTATCTATCCCAGTGAGACTGCTAATACCCTCCCCCCCAAACCTAGTTTAAAATCTTCTCCAACCCTCTAGCCATCTTCTCCCTCAAAAAGCTGCACCACCAGCGAATGGAGGTTTACCTGGAGCAATAGCGTCTCTGGGTAAATCTCCTTTCCATTCCTTAACTGACTGAGATTACATGATGCAGTAACTTCCACAAACTGCATATTGCATTGCAGGATCTTGGACAGGTAAGGAACACAGATCTACAATTTTACTTCCTGTAAGTGTGCAAAACATAGTGGTTTATTATTACTGGGAAGCAGCTAAAACTGGGCCTATTGTGTGGTGAAATGTTAAGGTCAGTGTAACTGGTGTAAAACTAATTGACTTTTAAAGGCTGCACAAATTTGCAAGGTTTTCACTTTTAGTTTCAAGGAACACTCCCAAGTTTTTAATGCATAGGCATTTAAAAGTGAAATGTTGCGCTGAAAACCTGAAATTTTAACCTTGAAATTTTGTTAATTCTCCTTTAAAGTTTTGTCTGTAGTTTCATCCATTAAAAACCTGTAGTTTTGACCTTTGATCGGGTTCAGGTACATTCCTACTTGTAATCTGCAGCAATAAATGCATCCAAGGTTTTAGGTACTGTATAACATAATAAGAATAAGAGAATATGTTATTGAAAACATATCTAAAGAAAATTGTAGCAAAATTAACACATCACTTTCTGTATTAGCTAGAGAACAAAGTATGAATTATTCCATTACACTTTCTACAGAAAAAGCATATGTGTATGTAGATCACTTTTGTAGGCATAGGGGCATTTCTAAACTATTTGGCCCCAAAAAGAAACATTGAAAGATGCCCCTACCACAAAACAAAAGGATATACCTTAATTGCTTTTGAAACTTTATTTCTTTAATGGTCAGCCTGCCCCTACTCACACCCCTGCGTGGGAATAAGTACTGATAAATGTTTTAGACAAGTTCAATTTGATAAATGTTATAATTATTAAGTTTCTATGGAAACTTAAAGGGACACTAAAGTGACTTAATTAAGTAGCTGTCTGGATAGCATATCTCTCCCTGTGTGCATAAGAACTAAACAAAGCAGGGTTACAATTACTTGCCAGCACCTTGCTTGCTGCTTCTAAGAAGCTGATTGTCAGCTGGCCCGACATCCCTCCAATCTTTCCTTATATAACCTATCCTACCACCATGGAAATTATAGTTCCACCTGCCAGCTACATAATATATTAACTTCAGTGTCTCTTTATTAGATCTGCAAAGTGTATTTCATTTAAAAAAAATTGTTTTTAGATGCAACACTTATGTGATCATGAGACAGCTACAATCCTGTAACCACGTGTTAAGACTAAATCCTGCTTTTATAAGCTTCATTACCCTGCTGGCAGTTTATTTTCCCAGACAACAAGAATTACACAATAACACCTTGATATATCTGCAGAAGGAAAATGAAACAACCGAAGTGTAATATATATTTTTTTTTGTTTTAATCTTCTGAGCTGAAAGATTTTATATGTATTTTTTTTTTAATCTAGACGTGGCTTTAACAAAAGAATTGGGTTAACTTTATTCTACCCTAATCTGCATATCTTTGGAATATATTAGTTTCCACATCTCTCTTTAAATGTAACACATCTTTAAGTATATGTCTAACAAATGGATGTGAAAATAGCATGTTTATAAATGTTACATATACAAATCAATATGTATAAATCAATATGTATATTGTTTGAGAGTGAGAAAGCTCTTGAATGAATACCCCATCTTACTCCTCTATATACTGTATAAGGGAAGATCTTGCAGGCTCTCTGCCTGTTGAGATGTTTGCTTTAATTTAGGCTGTTGTCTACCAGTACTGATAGAAGAGATTAAGAGAGAAAGTATTACAAGTGGAAAATTGAATTTCATGAAAATCTACCAGTATTCTTATTATCCTTGCTTAAGATGGCCATACACATGTGAATTTATTAATGATTCACAAACCCACAAACGCGATCGATCTCTCTTTAATCAGCATAGTGATGCACGGATAGCATAGGTGACTGATACAAGCCGATGGAACTAGTTAATCTGCATTGAGATCAGTATTTTGTAAAGGATGCAGTTGCCCAATAACCATCAAATTTTATCTGATCTGATGAGATTAGCCCATTTACAAATTATTTTACACTTTTTCTTAAATAAAACTGATTCACAAAGCAGTAAAACTGCCTCAGATATTGCATGTTTACAGGGAGATGTTCTTAGCCTTAAAAATGGTTCTAATTTTGCCCCAACCAATCAGATGTTATTTACCATATGAAAGATAACATCTGACTGGGTATGCAAAATTTTTAAGGATAAGAACTTTTATTACATAGTCCTGGAAATGTGTTGTTGTTTTATATGTCTTCTATCATAGAGGTTGCTATTTATACCCCCACTTATATCACAAGTTTAAGATGGGTACACACAGTACCAATCTCTTAGGCTGGGTACACACAAGCAGATTTTTCAGCCAAACCAAGTGATATTTCCGTATATCGGTCGATTGGCCTGAAAAATCTGTGGTTTGTTGTCGCTGGGGACCGTTGCCCAGATCAGACGAATGGGCAAACGGACATGTTGGTAAATAATGGGCAATCGTGCGGTCATGGACCACACGATCGGTCACGGCCGAATGAAAAATTTGCTTGTGTGTACCCAGCCTTACAAATTCTGTCTGCCATCTTTGAAAGATGTGGCTACAGGCAGTCACAAACTCTGTTAAAGAATAGATCTGTTTGTTACTTTTATTGTGACTAATACAGATCTTCAGCACACCAAAAACAGAGAGTCTAGGGAAGATGATTCATAAGCTTATAGGGTTTCATGTATGTTTATATTTGTAAAGAAGAGCCATAATTACAATTTGCTGCAATTTGTTCTTTGGTCTGCCTCTCTTATTTTGTTCCCAGGAAACAATAGACACAGTAAACAAATACCTTGTCTGTCACACTGAGATAAAAAAGAGACAAGGCTCATACAATTTAACTTTTATTGAATGTTTTGCATGTATTTATTGTGTTTTTATTTAATTTCATTTAATTCTCCATGTCTATGTACTGTACACTGCTTTTAATTTATTTATAACATTATTGTATGTAATAAGAAACTTAAAAACAGTTTCAATAGAACTTCAAAAATATTTCCTGCAAAATAAAGGTAATAATAAAAATAGAATTTTTTAATGCAGCGAAAACCAGGTTAATATTATTAAGCATAAACAAGGTGCCCCGGTCCCAAAATCATTGTGCTAATTCCAGCTTACTTATCTCCTCTTCAGTGTTCAGAATTATTTCACAGCATGTTTAGGCTCTGGACATTTTCTGCATCAATATGCTTTTAATGGACACAGCTGGAATATAAATAAATGAAGTAACGGCAAAGGTTTCTATTAATTAAATGAATTGGCTTTTGTCAGAATACTAGACATAGCAATACCAATATTGATTTGTAAATCAGTAGGTATGCTTGAAATCACAATTATGCCCTTCTTCTCACAGACATTGGGTATTTTTGGCCCATTTACATTCGATTGTTTTGTTTTTAACTCCAAGACAAAACGGCCTGTTTGGCATTTCTAAAAGAAAAAGAAATGCATTATTAAAGTGCCCATAATGCTGAACAACGCATTGTAAGTAGTTATTACAAATAGAATAGGGAAACATATATGGTGGGCAAATACTATTAAAATGAAATGAGAATGTCCCTTTCTTACAAATGATGGTCCCCATTACATGAGAAACCTTCTCCCAACAGAAAATGATAGGCGCCTCACAACTATTTACACTAAACAGAAAAACCTGCCCATACATGAAGCAGCTAAATTACAGCTGAATCATTTACCTGGTTGTTTAATGGTTGATTAATTGGAATAAGTAGGATCAGGCCCAACCCCAGCAAGTTTAGAAATTATTCCATATGACTCAATACTGGCATTATCAAGCCCAATAGCTGAATATCGAACTGACAAAATTGCAAGGAAATGCAGTCATATCCAAGTTATTTTACTGTAACCAGTTCTATGTTAGTTAACTGTAATCCGTTTCAAGCAAACCAAGTAAACACACTTCACGCACAAATAATAACATACATAATAGTAGATGCCACAATGTTACCACAGGCATAGCAGCTTAATTATTCATTCACATTCTTAACTAGAATTAGAATCAGTGAACTTGCCAGCTTTTCAAATGTACAAAGGCAATATTAAATTGCAAACGTCAGATGCGCGGGGGTCTTTTACGTAACCTGGGTATTCGGCACTAATATGGAGGGAAAGTTCACTACCAGTTACTACTCCATATAATTGCCCAGCGCCTCTGGGTGTTAGACTACAGACCGAAACGTTGCTCATGTTTTGCTGTTTTGCCCAGTTTAAGAAAATGTTGCTTTCAAGACCTAGGGGTGCTCAATGAATACCAATATGGATAGTATCCAGGCACAGGTTTGCCAGAAGTGTGTGCCTGCACTTGAATGAATATATATATCCAGCACTCAAGTATACATATAAGCATAAATTAATTAGATATCACAATCAAACATATATGCAAGCAAGGAAGGGTGATTACCTGCACTAAAGTTAAAATGGATACATTTAGTTACATAGTTTGCGTCAGCTGATGCACCACTTCAAGGCAGTATCCCAGCATCAGTCCTAACTTAATGAGTAAAGTACAATCCCTGGGGGAACAAGACCATACCTGCTTCTCTCTTTATTTAGTATGACCTATACCAGGGAATCATGGGAGCTTACAGAGCTTCTAAACCTTCTTTTTATCTGGACTGCCTTAAAGGGGCGGGGGGTAAATTTACTCAGGGAGCAAAGCATATAATAGAGCTTAGCCGTATTGCCCTTTATTATATACAAATACAAGGATATGCAGCTCAAACCTTTATTCTAAATTACTTTCAGGTGCGGAGCAAAGGAGAACCAGCAATTTATACATTACACAAAAAACTCCAGCACTCAACTACACATATAAGCATAAATTAATTAGATATCACGATCAAGCATATATGCAAGCAACGAAGGGTAATTATATATATATTATATTGTAGTGTGTATGGTTGTTTTTCCTAAACTTGATTTTGGTTACTTTGAATACAAGGGCTGTAATTCTAGAGTGATGCATTTTAATTACCACACAATAAAGTAATGAAGTAATAGGACACAGCAACAAGCTTCATTTGGAAAGATAATTAAAATTGCAGCTCCTACTGTACATTTTTAGTGGAGTCTTTATAAATATCATTACTCATTTCCATGGGTAATAGAAAGCAATTAAGGCTCATACACACATGCGATCGTGGGTCCCGATCTTCAACGCACGATGTTTAGGAACGACCCTTTTGGCCGATAATCGGCCCATGTGTAGTAACTTTATCGTGCGAAATGGTCATTCATTCGGAGATCCGCCAAATCGGTTGTTCAACGATCTCCGAACGAACGACCGTTTCGGGCGATAAAGTGCTTACACATGGGCCGATTTTAAATTAATATTTATTAAGTTTTGTGCTACATGGGGCTATATTTAAGAATGCACGGTATCGCAATTTAGCAATACTGCACATTTTGGTAATGTAAGACAGCGTCCGTAAATGTTTGGCTGCAGTCGTACATTTACTACTGAACGTTTGTTAAATAATGATTATTTGGACGAAGAATACCATGCGGTAGTAAACTAATGCAATGGTATTTATGGAGATCCTAAATCTACATTTGTGTTATCATAGATTTACGTTTGTTATCTGGAATTTACGGTCATCATTAAATTTATCAGAAATTAACAATCATTTTAACGATTGTTAAACCGATTGTTAAAAATGTGGCATTGCGTTTGTGAATATGGCCCATAGAAGCTTAACACCTGCTAGATCAGGGCATCCGGTGGGTGAACAAAATTCTTCCTTGAAACCACAACAATATTTTGTTTCAATGGTCAAACTTTGACAGTTTGGAGCTAAAATCTTAATTTCAAAACTAATGGTTTTGACCTGAAACCAGGTTCGGAAAGAAGCTACAGTGCATCCTTATTAAAGATGGGATCCGTGTCCGACACGAACCAGGATCTGAAACTAAACTCCTCGGTTCCGAAATCCGAATGATCCATCCAAGAATTTTCGATTATTTTCGAATGTACGGAGCTATTTTCGATAATTTTCCAAAATAGCATCAAACGTTCGAAAATCCTTGAAAATACGATCAGAAGATTGAAAATTGTCTCCGATAGTATTTTCGAAAAGTTTCGAACTTTCGAGGCTATTTTGGAAAATTATCAAAAATAACTCTGTACATTCAAAAATTATCAAAAATTTGTTCCGGATTTTTGGATCTTCTGGATTTTCCCGAGATCCGGGAATCCGAAAACAGAACCGAACTAGTGAGTTTCAGCCATCTCTAATCCTTATTGCAAAATGTAATCAATCAACTGATAACTGTATTTATCAAATAACCTAATCAGCCTGCAGTAAGGCTGGGCTTACCTCATAGCTACAGTACAGCATTCAATACATTTTAGTCATTCACTCATAGACATAAAATACAGTTTCTGGGATTTTGCTAATCAAATGGCAACATAATATAACCATTGGAAGACATGGTTCTTTTTCAGCTTTAATTAAAGAACATTTGACTAGAGAATATTTACAAGCTTTATCGTTTACTAAGAAACCAACTGAAATTAGAAACCTTATTGCTTCAATTAAAATATACATTTGAGAACGACCAGACTGACTGAGAAGATCTCTTATGCCATCATGTTGACTGCAGATCAAACCATTAAGGAAAAGTCCACTTACTGCCATCTGTTTCATTAGTGAGCTTTCCAGTGCAACATGTTTATTTTCTCTTGCCAGTTTGTATTCTTTTTCATCGTGTAAGCCATTTCCTTGTTTTATAATAATCTCTTCATAATCTTCATTTTTTTTTCATTAGACTTTTTCACTTAACAATTCTCATTGAATGTTGACTTAATTAACGTACAATTCAAATGTCAGGTAACATTAGTTATCTTTTGTTCTTGATTCGCAAAACCATGTTAGTGGTCATTGCATTTTCCAATGCCTCTGATTAATTAGACTTGCAATTCTGTCCAAGCTGTAGTTTATCCTTCTGTGTCCCCCTTGCTTGTGGTTTCTGGCAGTGAATTATAGGTTTAAATAGAATGAATTATATCCACATAAAAAACCATGTGAATCTTCTATCCTTGTTTCTTGGAATTCATTTCCAAGTTAGATAACTATTATTATTATGGATCTTCTGTAGTTCTTTACAATTACATGGATACATTATCAGGCCCTACCCTGAAGAGCTTACAATTTAAGCATATTTATTTGACACATACAGCCTAGCAATATGTCTTGTGGGGGAAACCAGAGAACACAGAGGAAACCCACGCAAGCACAGGGAGAACATACAAACTCCTTGCAGATGTGTCCAGGAGTTGAATTGAACTGCAAGGCATCAGTGCAAACCACTGAGTCATTGTGCTGCCCCTATTAAGTTAAATGACATTTGTCCAATTAACTCAACATATTACTTCTTCATAGCAATAAACATGAAACCCTTTCCCAACCACTACCTTAAATTGCATTTAAAAGGAAATCAAAAGTACCATTTGTTTTTACATCTTTAAAATTCTAATTGGCATGCAGATGTTTATGCTACATACAGTAGACTTGTTTTATTTTCACTGCCACACATCTTTGTGCTGATTGTTACACCACTGTTATTTTAAGATTTTTTTAAACAACATAAACTATAATTAAAGGGGAGCTAGTCACCAGATGCCGTTTGGAGTCGGGAAGGAATTTTTCCCCCCTTTTTAGCTGGGGTTTTTTGCCTTTCTCTGGATCAACTGTTAGGTAGGGTTAATAATTTTTTTTTTTTTTTAAAGAGGCTGAATAGGTTGGACTTGATGGACTTATGTCTTTATTCAACCTTAATTACTATGTTACATTGTCCCAATAGACAGCACATTTGCAAAAATATCACAAGCTGTGTCTCTCCTATCCCTTTGTTGTAATTCTTTCAGGGTTATTCAATAAAAGTTCTTATCATTTAAAATGGTGCTAATTTTGCCCCAACCAATCAGATTTTAGCTTTCAAATGTTAAATAAGATATGATTGGTTGGGGCAAAATTAGCACCATTTTAAACTATAAGAACTTTTATTGAATCTCCCCGATAGTGTATTTTATTTAATTAACCTGTTGGTACTATGGGTCAGCTCCTGCCCTTTAAAAGCTGACAGCCAATCATGTCACAGCACAGAGATCCTGGGTAGAGATAACCAAACTTCCTAAAGTTTGTTTCGTTTCTCAACTATAGAACTTTTAACTTGTAACCTCTTGGATACGGTCTTTCTAGAAGTAGAACACAAGTCCACTAACCCACAAAGAGAATATAGGTACACTTAGAATCCTTTCACCTTTTTTTAAAAACAGAGTGTGAAAAAAGAAGCAGTTAAAGCAGCTGAATAGTCAGCATTGTTCTGATAAGCTGTTCTCTGTACCATTTATGCTGGCTGTTAAATAAACTTCAGGGTAACCGTTTCAAAGTCTTATCAGGGGCATCTATATCGGGGGCACATCTGTATAGAAAATATTCTGTAAATAGGGACAGGGAATACTGGGGTCAGGTGAGTATACACATGCTCACAAGGCAAAATAGACTGTGATGTTTACTGGCAACAACACAGAAGCCTTCTTAGTTACAGAATCCACTTCTTATATATAAGTGAATGCAAACTACTGGAGTAACATTTTACAAAGCATGGGTGTTCTCAAGAGGGAAGCTTTTAGATTAAGGGTTAAACCATGTAGGCTTAGTTCTCATTTAACAGCTGAAAGATCTGCTTCCAATAAACTCAAATAGACACTATCAATATAAAGTCCTTGGGTTTCCTGGAGGATGCTGAGTACAAAAGAAATGTTGAGACTAACCAGTGTTTCCATTTTTATTGGGTTATACTGAAAAAAAACACGTTTTGGCTGCAATAGCAAAATGCATAGGGGCTTATTTATAAACAATCCCTAATTTCGTCGTTTCGCAGGACATCGGAATGACAATTATCACTATTTTCACCTTATTTATAAAAACGCAAATTTTCGCCTTTGTGGAAAAGTATCACTGAGGCGATGTGTGGCGATAGTTTTTGCCTAATTCATTGCGTTAAGTGTGGTATCACTGCAAAAAAAGAGATTGCTCTCTAGTGTAATTTCTGAGCTATTTTTGTCACTTTATTTATGTAAAGCGATTTATAAATAGGCGAATTTTCGCCTTTTTGCCCCTTTTCTCCCTTTTGTTGCATTTTTTGCAGTTTTACCAGAATTTTCGCCAAACATCATTACTTACTGGAATGTTCCATTAACATGACTATTTCTTACACAGCACTATGGTATGTTCCCATATTAATGGAACTGGTTTGGTAATTAGCTGCAATTTGCTGAAAATAAGCAATACTAAGAAATGTGTTCTATTAATAAAATAGAGAAATGTCACCTTTTGAGTTTTACACTATTTATCATCCTATTAATGAAATAGAGAAAATTTGCCTTTTGAGTTTTATATATATATAAAATACTTTGAAAAACCACCAGGGAGTATTACCTATTTACCATCATATGTGCTGAACATTTTCAGCATTATTAGTGCTACTTTTTGTTAGATATTTTTTGCTTTTGATGAAAATTCGCCTTTTTAATAACTTTTTTTTTAAATTTAATAATTAAAAAATTATGGTAAAGGTTGGTAGGGAAAAAAGCAAAAATAATGCCCCTTTATAAACATGTCCCTCAGACCCCCATTTGACTTTATTGGTAAATAAAGAAAATTGGAACCTTAAAAAAAAAAAAAAAGGATCTTTAAAAAGCGAAAAATTAACCTTAAAAAAGCAAAATCTCTATTTCAGACTAAATAGACTAACACTTTCTTTTTTTTAGTATTGAGAAACAATCCACAATGTACTGACACCTTCCATGGACCTAATGGCAGGCTAAATAAATCGCTTATGCGTTTTCGCCACCATAGACATGGCGAATTAGAATGGCTGAACTTAACGCAAAAATGCACTTTTATAAATATGCTTGAGCGGTTACCGTAGCGATGTATGGCGAAAAGCGAAATCTAGCGGTAATGACCTTTTGCCACTGGTTATCACTGCTTTATAAATAGCGAAAAATCCAAATATGGCGAAAAAGGCTGCGTTACAGAAGGCGAAAAGTTTAACAAACCTTAATAAATATGCCCCAGAGTGTTGAACATATTTACTGAACCATCAAAATAACTGGATCCAAAGAATAAATCGGGCTTAGGCTGAGCGTGATAGGTCAATATAGTTGTGAAAAAAACTTGGTTACATTATTTGCTTAATTTATTTTCAGTTTTTGCAGCTTCAGTATTAATATATAAAAAATGAAAGCAATCCTGTGGTTTTCTTTAATATAAAGTCCTCGAAGTTGCCCATTTAGGCAACAATGAGCCCAATTTGTAAAGGCGTGGTATAATTTTTTAGCGATACCGCACCTTAACGATCATTTTAATGATTAGCGATCGTTGATTTATGATTGTTAGATTTACAATCCCCATAGAATATCATTGCAATAGTGCGTATTCTACGACCGAACGTTTGGCGTAAATGTGCAACTGCGCCGTACATTTACAGCCATGGTCGTACATTATCTATAATGTGCAGTATCGCTAAATTGCGATATGCTTGTTTACATATAGGGCCCAATGTAACATATTTATTACTTTATTTTTATGTGAGTATTGTTACTAAAAAAGAACAGTAGACTAAGGTATTATTTAAACATTCACTAATATTGCATGTAAGGGTAGTATCAAAGCTATTAACTTCAGTACCATGTATACCCAGTAAAAAGCATGCTCTAGTCGTAATACTTCTTCAAAACCACATCACATACAAAAATTCACTCATCTTAACTATTTAATATTTTATAGAAGGATCATTCTTTTATCAAGTCCCAAGCTCACTTCTTTGACTTTATGTTATCATTGTAAAAAAAAAAAAAAAACGTTCACTGCTTTCTATCCATTGTCATACATCTATTCTCTTTTATTTTAAAAACTGGTTTGACTCCAGGGAATACCCACTCAATATCCATATTTGACTGTTTAGAATTCTTTCCATTTTACCATACAGCATCTATTGTTCTTTTTATCTTCCCTTTTCATTTAAATATAAAAATTATTTTATGTAATGATCAGGTCAGTGCAGTATTTTTTCTTTGCTATGCTTGCCTTCAATGTTCTCAATGCACTAATGACTTGGGTAAGCAATGCCAACTAAACATTTTTGGAAATGGTGCAGGTACCACACTATCAGACTCATGCTTACATTGGTTAGCATTTGATTTGTGTGAAAAGTTGCATCTTCCGTATGATATCTGCTTTTCATACAGTTAAATTAATATAACAAGTAAATATAACAAACATTGATTCAGCTTAATATTTTATTGTCACCTCCCAAAATATAGTAACATAGTAACATAGTAATTGAGGCTGAATAAAGACATATCTAGTCCAACCTTTACATGCGCCTCTTTAAAGGGCATGTCCACCCCAAAACTAAAATGTAACCCATTAGTGGCCCAACTGTATAGTGTTCAAAAATCCTTACATCTCTGCTCCTTATGGTTCTCCTACAATGCCTCTGCTTCCTTGTCCTCTTAAAAGGTTTCTGGCATGCGAAGGGGACCCCCCCTCCCTCCAGATCCCTTATGTCTGCTGCATCCCCTACCTATAAAATCTCTTTACTGTGCGTAGGGCACCAAAGCCCACCCCCAACCGCAACTTTACTTTTGTAAAAAAAAAAAAAAAGCCCCAGAAAGATACTTACAGACCTAGTTCCCAACCCTATCAAACAAAAACAGCATCTTAACTAAAAGGTAATTAGAAAATTTAGAAGGATAGCATCTGGATAAAAGGTAAAAATGACCTTTTCTTCTAATCAGTTACAGGACTTTTAGTGGAAAAGAAAGGGAAATAATTCTACTCTTCTCTAAAAATAAAAGTACTAAAACATACTTCAAAATCAGTGCTTAGCTGTTTACAATATCTTTAATAATTAAAGAAAAATCATTTGCTGTGCTGTTTGCCAGAATGACAATGGGCAAATCTTGTTTATTGGTTGGACAGCATTAGAAAGGTGACAGTATGGAAAGGCTTGTGGTTATTCAGAAAAACACCAAAAAAGGATTGGCAGACGTAAAAGGGAACTGTGGTCCAAAAATTACTTTAGGTAAACTGATAGGAATTGCTCTCCTGAGAATTTTTGCAGTTTATTTTCATTGTTTATTTTGCATAGTTTTGAAGATATTTACATTTTTTAGTGTGATATGGCAGCAGCATCACCAGGTCCCCTGCACTTCCTGGTTCCTGCTCTGAAACCATGTCAGTCAATCTGCCCTGTGTCTCCTCCTTCCTGTGTCTTGCAGCCCCCCATGTCCATCCCAATCATGGGTGTATAAGTCCCACCCACTCACTGTTATATAAGCCCCGCTCACTCGTGGGTGCACAAGGCTCCACCCACTCACGGGTGCACAAGCCCCATCCACTTGCGGGTGTCTCGGGCCACTCAGACCCCCCCTACAGAAAACTGTGGAAACAGCCTTTTTTTTGAGAACTCTGCCTGAAAAGGCTGTTTTCACATAGTGGGAAAGAAGGGCTGTAGATTCCCTTACCTACTCTGTCAGTACTTCACACAGCAGCGAGGAGGAGGGACTTCCTGTTTCCCTCACACACTGGGGGAGTCTGAGGCTGTGCTCGCTGGCAGCACTGTGCAGGAGAAGCCTTAGGAATTTCACATGTCAGCCTCCCAATCATTAACTTTCTGGTCAGTCATTTCTTTATATTTTGGGCTTTGGAGCATATAGAGAGGTGGTTGATGGCTTTTTTTAAAGGTAGGAAACTGGCCTTGTTTGGAGACCACAGTTCCCCTTTAAGCATGAAATGTATCCCCACATCCTAATACTACTGTAACTAAAAAAAAGACACAAGTTTCAATATTACCCATTGTTCATTGACATATTCTTCATCCTTTCCTTAATATGTTCATCCTTGAAATATTTCATAATTCTAAAATAAGAACTAAAGGGACAAACACCCCCACACAGTTTGTAGTATCCGATGACCAAATGCATTTCCTCCAGTGCTTCTTATTAATTAAATGGGCAACCAAGTAAGGAGGTGGCGCAATGCTGTGTTAAATCAGAAGTTTGTGAAGATGATAACTCTTTGTGTAAATGTGTATTTATAGAGGAACTATAGAGGGAATGAGAAAAGTTCCAGGCACACTGGATTTTATACATATTGAAAAGTTAATTTTTATTAATGCATCTCATCAAATCAACATTTCGGTGCTACACAGAACAACTTCATCGGGATAACATAACATATTATAGTTTTTTTTATTATTATTTTTGGTACTATAAATAGGTTAATTGTAAGTTTCCTTGTACACATATATGAAACTTTTACAAATGACAGTTGTTCATTGACATGATGACCTTTACAAAAAATACAATATTAAAGGGTATCTTCACTGAAAAACTATACATAAAGTTAGCAGGCAAATTAGATAGGGTTGTTTAAATTGGAGAAGCAACAATTGAGCAGGGATATGATCACTTTATACAAATACATTAATGGGCCACACAATAAACTCTCTGGTGCATTGTTCACTAATAGGTCATATCAGAGGACTCGTAAACATCCTTTAAGATTAGAAGAAAAGAAGTTTCATCTTCGGGTTAGGAAAGGTTTCTAACAGTAAGAACAGTTCATTGAAAAGCTTTAAAAGTGGGATGGAAAATGTTTCAAATATTCAAATATTGAGAATTACTTAATACATATAACATAGTTCTGGTTGATCAGGGTATACTTTCTGATTGCCATTTGGAGTCAGGAAAATTTCTCCTTTTTAGCTAGATTTTATGCCTTCCTCTGGAAGTTATGGTTAATGAGGAGGGTAAAATGGTTGGACATATGTCTTTATTTATCCTCAACTACTATGTTACTTACTATTTTTCACTTTAACTAAAGAATGGGAGGTAAAGCAGCTATGTCTTACGGTAAGTTTAAAGGGTTCACTGCTGAGAATGTGAGGTAAGACATAGCTCCTTTACCTCTTGTTCTTCATTTAAAGTGAAAAAAAGTGCCCTTTTAAGAAATGTGCGTGTTTCTTTTTTATGTCGATTTTAACATTATCTGTAAAACTTTTGCTTTAGAACAATTTAAGTCTAAAAAAAACTTGTAAATCTACTGATATATGAATTTCTGTTAAGTTGAAGGTTGTTTTTTTTGTGTTGTACTTTTGTTTTAGACAAACATTGCTTTTAGAAAGGCATGTTTGAATAACTGAATGTAAACACAGTACAGAAGCCTCATGAATAAGAACATTGTATTGTAAATACACATTTAAGTCCCTGAGTGGCCATGAACAGTTCAATGAAACTTCCTTATGAGCAATAGGACCAGGATCCAACACTGTGTGTTTAGAAAACTAAACCTAAATTGTGAAGCATGGGCAGAAATTAGTAAAGCTTCTCTCTCTAAAAAAAAACAAAAAACAAATTAGTACATAAATAAACAAAAAAAATACATATGAGCCTGTTTCACACTACAAAAATATATATTTTATGTTTCTGTTTTATTTAAATTAATAATTTAATTAAGCATGTACTTAATGTTAAACATCATTATACTATATTTGCTAAAAGCAGATGTAGAGATGTAGAGAGCTGTAGATTTTTGCAGGCTATTACAAAGCAGATGACTTATTCAACCACGTTTACTGCCTAACAGTTGATCCAGAAGAATGGGGGAAAAACAGATTAAAAGAGGAAAATTTTCCTTTCTGACTCAAGGTGGCAATTGGAAACATTCCTGGTTCAACTTCAACTTTATATATTCTCTAGTGTGCATAATTGTAACTTATCCAATCTGTCTTTATATTCAAGCTCTCCCAGTCCCCTTATTAATTTAGTTTCCCTTCTTGGAACCCTTTCCATTTCCAGGATGTACTTTTTGTACACAGGATTCCAAAACTACATCGGATATTCCAAATGAATCTTGAATCCATAACTCTTTTTATACAAGACAATATCTTGCTGGCTCTAGCACTTGCTGCCTGGCACTGCATTCTACATTTAACTGTGTTATCCACCAAAACTCCAAAATCCTTTTCCAAAAGAGATTCACATAATACAGAGTTATTTATAGTATAAGCAGCCCAAAATTTTTTTATTTATCAATATTGAATATTATCTGCCCAATGAGACAATATATCTAGATCTGTCTGCACCAATTGCACATTATCTGTAGCTTTTAATGGTTGAAAATGTTGCTGACAATAACTACTTCCAAATCAATACTTTCAAATCACACAACTTTAGTCAACATTGACAAAGCACTATTAACAAATACTCTCTGCATCCAAATCATCAACCAACTTTGAAGCTTTATTAATATTAACCTTATTTAGTTCCTGAACCATATCCTTAGTCAACATCCGTTATACCATTGTTGCTATCTGTACTTCTATACATGGATGTTCTAAGGTGTATACAAAGGAAAAAAAACCTGTTCAAGATGTTTGCTTTATCGGCATCCTTGGTAACCATTATTTAATGGTACAACATTTTCAGTGTCATCTTCTTATTATTAATATACTTTAACATTTTAGCGTTAGTCTAGCTTTGTTCAGCTACCCTAACTTTATTTTAGCTAGCTTAATTGCTTTCTTATTTTTTAAAATTTTAAATGCCATTCTCTTCCTTTCTATTTCCCTCTTTACATCAGAATTAAGCTACATGTATGTGGACTTTTTTTAACATTTCTTTTCCAAGGATACAGTTTACATGTAAATGGTTTAAAATTAAAAGTCTTTGTTAACCCAATACACTTTTGCTTTTAATTAAATACGTTAAATGACAATATTTCATGGTCATTGTTCCCTAAGCTAGTTACCTTCATATCTATAATACACTCTGTGTTGTTAGATATTACCAGTTCCAACAGAGCGCCTTTTCTAGTGGGAACTTCAACCACCTGTAAGAGAAAATGTTCATGAAGAAATTTTCTCCAGCAAGGGGATTTTCTCCAGCAAGGTGTTAACCTAAAGCTTCTTGCTGGGTGAGTATACTCACCATGGTCACTGGGACCATTGTCCCAGTGACCAAGGCTTGCTTCCAGCCTATGCAGACTGTCATCTTATACACCTTCTCCTTGTTAGCATTTGGTGGCTTGTAGAAGACAAAAACCATAACTTCATCCCCCTTTCTTTTGCCCAATTCACTTATATTGCCTCAGTTTTAACATCAATTGTGACCATTATCTCTTCTTTTAAATTTTTAGACAACTCCACAGACTGCTACTCTACCTGTCCATTTCCAAAGCAACTTGCCAAACGTTTTAAGGTGCAAACCTCTAAAGTCCTCTTCACTTAAGACTTACAATCCTAATAAGTAAGAGAGGCACACATTACTTACAGGGAGATTCAATAAACGTTCTTATTGTTAAAAATAGTGCTAATTTTGCCCCAACCAATTAGATATTGTTCAATATTTGAAAGCTAAAACACACAGAAATCAGCTGTGGATTGAACAGGGCACACCCAACCAAAATGATGATTAGAATAATTAATTAGACCATATACATTGATTAATGCAGATAAAAGGCATTTTTATTATTTGTGCAAAAATAGCCAACCCCGGAGGGCAATAATAACGTGCAAAGAAATAACATATAAAAACACTTACTGTGCTAATCCTGGTTAAATAGTTACATAATCATTATGATATACCGGTA
This sequence comes from Hymenochirus boettgeri, assembly GCA_019447015.1. Lineage (NCBI taxonomy): Eukaryota > Metazoa > Chordata > Amphibia > Anura > Pipidae > Hymenochirus > Hymenochirus boettgeri. Next base: position 64,852,202 of record CM033471.1, read on the forward strand.
TACCCATTCACTCAATCATTCACACACCTGTTGGCCTACAGAACTAAAGCACAATAGCTCTTGTGACAGAAAGTTTATCATATAAATTCACAGTAACCATCACAGTAGAGATGATAGCGGTAGTATCCTAGCAGAAGTAATGAATATCACAATAATTCAATGCTGCAAATACATATTAGACCCCTACTAAAGACACAGATAAGCTAAACAGGTGGAGGCAAATAGGCAGTGAGACACTGACAGATGGCAGATCCCCAGGCTAAAAGGATAGAGAGTGAGAATACTTAGCCCATCAAATGACCAGACAAGAGCACAGAAGCGGTTAAAAAACAGTTCAAAACAGAACGCGTTTCGTCTGTTGAGCTATTTCCTCTGTTGAGCTATTGTGCTTTAGTTCTGTAGGCCAACAGGTGTGTGAATGATTGAGTGAATGGGTATACCGGTATATCATAATGATTATGTAACTATTTAACCAGGATTAGCACAGGAAGTGTTTTTATATGTTATTTCTTTGCACTTTATTATTGCCCTCCGGGGCTTGGCTATTTTTGCACAAATAATAAAAATGCCTTTTATCTGCATTAATCAATGTATATGGTCTAATTAATTATTCTAATCATTATTTTGGTTGGGTGTGCCCTGTTCAATCCACAGCTGTTTTCTGTGTGTTTTTGCTGTTTATCTATTGTGGAAGGAGCACCCTGACGTCATTGGGGATATATTCTACCCCTGGATACTGCAGTAGTGCCGGGCTATATATAGTTCTTTTCAATATTTGAAAGCGAACATCTAATTTGTTGGGGCAAAATTAGCACCATTTTTCACGATAAGAACTTTTATGGAATAGCCCTGTTAATGTTTAAATGTTTCATTTCAATTTACATTTCAGGGAACAACATGTTCCCTTCCTCGAGTGCTACTGGTGGTTAAGAAGTCTGCTGACATTGGAAAAACCATTTTATATTTACCATTTTTTCTTTAGAAAATCTTAGGATACATAACAGCTGATTAAAATGATAAAGTACATTACATACTTTCAAAGCTATTTCAACCAAAACCAAGCGAATTTAACCAAAAATGTACACAGATTTTGTAAATCAAATATTTCACTACATCAAGCCTTCCAGCTACTTCCCTTTTCTCCCTTCCTACCCTTTGTACAGTGGGCACTGAAAAGCAAATTGAATAGCTCTGTTCACCTCCAGTTACCCTCCCATCCTTTCTTCAAGGGAACCAGCTAGTTTGAATTCCCACAAGAGAAGAAGGGAATAAGAACTCAGAGGCTAGGATTTTTGTTGTAGTGAAAGCTTTTACTGACTACCCCCAGTTGAATCTTTGTTTGGGAATTACTTTGATATAGTTTTATAACCAGTTTCTAAGCTGAAAGAAAATGTGTTTTAGTCTGACATTCGCATTAAACTAGACATTTCCTTAAAATAAGATAAAGGAAATTTAAAAGAACCCGCTGATCTTCATTTGCTGTGCTCATTATTAATCAATCAAGGTGCAAGATACATGGATTCTTTGCAATTAATCAGTCACTCAGCATGTGACACTCATTCTTGACTCTTATTTTGCACTGTCAAAGGAAACTATGCATTGTCTGAGAAACAAGTATCAACTTAATAAACCGTATGACAAAAGAACTAAAGAAGATCTAAAATTATTATGTAGCCTCTAAATAATTGGAATGTGCCATATAGTGTTTTGTTGCTTCATATTTTCAGTAAACTTAAACTGCATATACTAATGTGTTTCTAAAGCTGGACATACATTTCCGATGGCTACATGGTGGTGAACCCATTCAAGTTCCATCTGATAATTCGTCTGTCAACCCTCTTCTGAATGAAAGACTGATTTCCCTTTGCAGTCTATTGAACAGATGGCGATACAAAGGTTGGCATTTTTAATTAATGCGATCAAACCAATTAAATTGATCAAAAATATTGACCTGTGCGTGCCAGGCTTTACTCACACAACTCTGTCTCTTAACCTTAAAGGGTAACTTAAGCTTCCAGACAGAATTGCTCAAATAGACAGAGCACATTCAAAAAGATAAAAGCTGTTTCTAACCTCTCCCACTGCTATTGTTGATTTATAAACTAAACTTGTGGTTAATATGGGTCGGCTACCAAAATCCACCTTTTTGTTTTGGTGGAAGTGTATGCAGTACACTTCACATGCTCTCTACTGCAAAGCAGCCTTCTCTCCTAGAAGCTAACAGACAATCATATTACAGCGCAGAAACATGCATCTGTTAGTGACCGATAATGCTACAGAAGATCCCACCTATCAGACACAGAACAGAGATTTAACAGTATTGAATAAACAGTAACCTTTCCAGATTATTTCTTTCATTTCTTTTCATTAAGTCGGGCTGGGGATTTAAAACTGTAACCTCATGTGCTGTGTTTTTTTATTTTTATTTTTTTTTCATAAAGTACAGTAGAGCTTTAGACTGCAGAGCCACCACAGAATACACAGTGGAAACATGTTTATTTAGTAACTCAGTCCCAGGAACAGAACTAAGAATTTTTTTTTCAAATAAGCTGACTATTTTGTAATGCTCTTGGTAGGCTGTCCACAATGCATGCTGGCTGAAAAATAAACAGCTTCCAAAGTCTTATTAGGGACTTATTGTTGTGAAGACATCTGTATAGAAATATGTGAATGGAGACAGTGAATAGTGGGGCCAGGGGATGTGACCAATAGATGGACATGCTCACAAGGCTCTTTGGAGATTACATGAGCTGTGAGTTGTCCTGGCAACACCATGGAAGTTTTCTTAGTTACAGAATCTTCTTTTTGCATTAAACTATTGTTTAAGGGCATCTCGATATACTTAGTATAGTATTTGAGGTTGAATAAAGACATACGTCCATCCAGTCCAACCCATCTAGCAATATCCTCATTTCCTGCCTAACTGTTGATCCAGAGGAAGGCAAAAAAAAACCCACCAAATTTATGAAGGGGAAAAAAATTCCTTCCTGACTCCAAGTGGCAATCGGAAATTTCCCTGGATCAACTCTACTTTATGTATCAATACCAGTAACTTGTAACATTCCTTGTTTGCAGAAACTCATCCAGCTTTTTTTTGAAAATGACCAATGCACCTGCCATAACAACGTCCACTGGAAGACAGTTCCATAGCTTTACCGTTCTCACAGTGAAAAACCCTTTCCTAGCTTGAAGCCTAAACCTTTTTTCTTCAAGTCTTAAGGGATGTCCTCGTGTCCTTTGACATGTTCTATTGGTGAACAATGCCCCAGATAGTTTATTGTGTGGCCCGTTAATGTATTTATACACAGTAATCATATCCCCACGCAAGCGCCTTTTCTCCAGCGTACATAATTGTAACTTTTCCAGTCTCTCTTCATATTCAAGCTCCCCCAATCCCCTTATTAATTTAGTTGCCCTTCTCTGAACCCTTTCCATTTCAAAGATGTCCTTTTTGTGCACAGGATTCCAAAATTGCACTGCATATTCCAAATGAGGCCTTACCAATGCTTTGTAAAGAGGGAGAATTACATTTTCCTCCCTTGACAAAACTTTGTATACAGCTTAAGGATGATCCCCCAAACTTTATAATGACCTTATCCAAAGATGCTTCTATGCCCATTCCTTTGCCATGGTTCTCTCCTCTTCTCTAAAGCTTCTGAATAATGCCCGTCAATGAAAGCCATGGTTTAATACCATATCCATAGCATCCTTCTGCTGGGTGTGCACTTCATGAAGAATTCACATGGAAGCAGGACATGGGGAGATGTAATATCCATTAAAGATGCTACACACCTAGCCAAGATCCTGCAATGCAGTTATAATTTCTAGATTTATTGCATCACAGTCAGGTAAGGAGCGACTCCTTACGCCTCTATAGAATAGCCATTTTACACTTGTTTTGCCAATAATGGAAAATATTACATCTCCGTGTAAGCTTTTAAAAAATGTAGGTGTAAACGCAATTCTTAATGGTATCAATGCTTTTTTTCCCATTAAAAGTCACTTTCCTGGGAACATTTGCTTTCTCTCTAATGTGAAGTCAGCTTAAAACGTCAAAAAGATAAAACTGCAGCACTCAGCAGGATTTTGATAAATCCCAAGAATATTCTGGCATAAAGAATACAATATGTAACCATTAAAAAAATCTATTATTAACTGTATGTGATTAACCAAAGGCCTTTCCCAAGGACTTTTAATTATTCAGTTAGGCAATTAAGTGCACAGCACATGATAAAGATGTTAAATGTTGATTAAATGTCAAAGTAACCTTTCCATTGGCTAACTCAAAAATAGATTTCTAACAGCAGGCAGTTTATTGCCCCCAAACAGAAGGAAATTAAAAACAGAAAAACAATACATTTAAACATTAAAGTGATATCATCACACCAAAAAAATGTATTTACAGAAACAATACACTTCTTGTTAATGATGCCCTGGAAACTATTTGTGGTTAGCATTTCTGTTTTCTTTTATAATGGGCAACGCTGCAAATATTTAATTTTGCCTTAATTATGCTGTAAATTCTAAGCTGCATTTAACAGCTGGATCTCTGCACAGGTATTCACTTCCATGCAACCTTATCTATGCTCTATAGAGATGGCCGAACTAATTGAAATCCATTCCGCTTGCAGAATTGCAGATTTTTGGGGAAAAGTCAGAAATCCACCAAGTTTGAGTTTCGGTGGATTCGCAAAATCCAATTAGCAACTGGGATTAGGTTAGGATTCGGGTCCATCTCTAATGTCAATAACAAGTAAACAGAAATAGTCAATTTTAATTTTAGCTGCACTTACGTAACCTCAGCATATCTGCCAAGGTGCTTATGCAATGAAAAATTGGAAGCACTCATAGGGCTTGTATCAGATAAATAAGTTTTATTTCAAAACATGATCAACACGTTTCTGCCACAGATCATGACTGTCATCAGGATCAAACAACAGTGCAAATCCACTTTTGTCTAAATGCATACATACTGCATAGCTGTTTGCACAGCCAGGTCATCATACTGAGATGACCTGTCTGTTTGCAGCATGTATGGATTTTGACAAAAAGTATTGATTTTTAAGTCTTTTTAAAAAACACATTGTGACAAAAATTCATTGTGATGAATTTTAATTTGCACAATGTCACTTTGACACATATTCATTTTTATGATAGATTGATGGTGATAATGCAAATCCGCACTTAAAACATGAACATATTTTTGATTATGAGACGTGCTGTCATTTTAGATATTAATTGAATATGAGAAAGACATCTGTTGGGGAGGAGTAATGTGGGTTTGTAAGGTTTGTGAATTTGCACTGTTGTTTGATCCGGACGACAACCATGATCTGTGGCGGAAAGGCGTTTTAAGGTAAAACTTGTTTTCCTGGGAGTGCTTCAAAACTTACTTGGATAATTTACGTTTCTGTTGCTGCTTTATGTACTCAACAAGCCTTGTTAAGAAAAAATTAAAAAATTCATATTGATAGCTCTTCACCATTTAAAGAAAGAACTATTAAAATGCACAATGATTATGTATCTCAGTGTTTCAGTTTACTTCACAATAGTGGACACATAACATACTAGCTATATTTTAAATACAATAATACATACAAAAACCCTTTGGCTTTTTAAAATTAGGGAAGAGGCTGTACATCCTGTGCTTTATATTAAAGGCATAGGACCTCCGATTAAAGGCCTTTACTGGGAGGTCCTATGCCTTTAATATAAAGTACTGGATGGAAGTGAGAAAGCCTGCTATATGGATCCAGTGTGCTTGTATGAGAAATGCAAACGTTTGCTAATGGTAATTGAAGTAAAAAAGGTTAGAAGTTAGGACCTTGCAGACTGGGGTTACCTTGATGTGGTTGGAAGGCTTTTCATTCATGTGATCACAGTAATGTATACTAAAACTCCTTGTTTATAATTTATGCCGATGTGCAGATAAAATTATATTGTATGGGGCCTAGGAATGTGCATTGATTATCTTTTCTTTGTGTATAAATAAATAATAAAGTAAACTATTTTATACTCTTTTCACAAAAAATAGAGGCTTGTAATAAAAAATGCTGTGGGTTTTGTGTGAATGTATGAACAGATTTCTAAATTCTTTAAGGGCATTGTCCAGCCAAGAAATGTTTCAAAACAGTTTAAATTATTTATTACAATGTAAACAAACGACATAACAATAAGGTAGACAAGATTCTTCAATGTTATCTCCAGGTTATTCACATACAGTCAGTTTTGAAATATCTAATTGCCTTTACAAAACAGTACAATAAATGCATGAACTGATATAATTTTCCTTATAGAAAATCAAATTACATTTTTTATTGTTCCATAGTAAATTAGGCTGTTCACACATGGGACAATATTTCAGTAGTGATGGACCTGAGCCCGAGTTCGGATCGAAATTTATGAGTTTGGACAAGCTCGAACTAGCCGAAATCTATCCGAACTTCAAACTAATTCAGGTTTTTACGAACCCATGGACTTATTTTCCATAATTATCAAAAAATTGCTAATTATGGTATTCTCGAATCGGTAACCTTTGAAAATAACATACATATTCGGTAAGCCTAATGTATCCTTCGATTTCGGTAACTCTCAAATGTAGCTGTTTATTTCTGTAACCCTCGAATGCAGCCTTCTATTTTGGTAATCCTCAAATATAATGTTCGAATTTTGATAACCCTCTGATGTAGCACTCGAATTCAGTAAACCTCGAATGTTTGATTTTCCAAAGCCCTTGAATGTATTATTTGATTTTGGTAACCCTTGAATGTATCATTCGGTAACCCTCGAATGTAGCGGTTGATTTTGGTGGCACTCGAATGTATCGTTTGGTAACCCTCGAATTTAGCGGTTGATTTTGGTAACCCTCGAATGTAGCGGTCGATTTCGGTATCCCTCCAATGTTATGTTCAATTTTAGAAAACCCTTGAATGTAGCATCCAAATATCATAACCTGAAAAATTTGATAATTATCGAATTATCGAATCCGTAACCCTTGAATGTATTGTACAAATTTGGTAAACCTCAAATGTATCCTTCAATTTTGGTAACCCTAAAATGTAATGTTCGATTTTCGATAACCCTTGAATGCAGCATTTGAATTCACTAACTCTTGAGTGTAATGCTCGATTTTTGATAACCCTTGAATTTAATGTTTGATTTTCGATAACCCTTGAATGTAGCATTCGATTTTGGTAACCCTTCAATGTATCGTTCTGTAACCCTCGAATGTTGCGGTTGATTTTGGTAACCCTCGAATGTAGCCTATGATTTTCATAACCCTCCAATGTATCATTGGGTAACCCTCAAATGCAGCCTTCAATTTTGGTAACCTCTTAGTACATATGGTGATTAGTATATATTAAAGACAGAATGCACACAAATGCTTCACACTTTGTTTACATTCATAAGGTAGTAAAAAAAAAACTTTGAAGAAATGATGATCCTTGATATCATTATGTTATCCGCCTTATAGCTTTCATCTACATTTTATGTGTATTATCAAAAAAATGAAATGTGATTGTTTCTCCTTGAAATTGTCCTTTGTTTTTCAAAAGGGTGAATTATTCCACGTTGCTAAATAACTTTATTTTACATTACTAGGAAGAAACTGAATTTTAAAATGATTAATGACTGGAAATGTCAAATTATTACAGGACATGCTTTAAAGGGTATGTCCACCAGTAAAAATTTTTAATATGCTGCTCCCCCATGTCCCCCAGCCCCAACCGCATAATTTTTTTTTCAGAAAGCCCTCCAAACTCTTACTTACCTCCCCTCGTTCCTCCGCCGCACTGCCGGCCCTCTGCTTGCGAGATTGCAAGCAGAGGGGCGGGACCGGCAGTCGCGTCTGTGATTGGCTGAGCGGCAGCCAATCACGGACGCGGCTGCCGGTCATTCAGTGCAGCGGAGGAAAGAGGAGAGGTAAGTAAGAGTTTGGGGAGCTTTTTGAAAAAAAAAAATATGCGGTTGGGGCTGGGGACATGGGGGAGCAGCATATTAAGGGGGATTTGTGCTAGGGGGAGGGATAGTAGAACGGGAGGGAGAGGGAGGGGGAGGGAGGGGGGAGAAGGGCTGCAGTACGCATGGCAAATATCTACCGGAGGCAAGATAGCAGGCAGAGCCCTGCTATCCTCCTGGTGGTTAGTTTTGGGACTTTGGGGGGGTCTACAGGAGAACCCTATGGAGCTGGGATGTGAGGTAAGGATTAAACTACACTACATGGTGGGGCCAGTAGTTGGGGGGATTATAGTTTTGGGGGTGGACATGCCCTTTAAAGTTAAAGGGTTTTCCTTTTTTGGATTGAAATGTTAAAATAAAGCTTCCTTCAAACATAAGTTAGGGATAAAATAAAGCAAACATTAATATGGGAACACAAAGCAACATTTTTTTGTACGTGAATCTTGAAATATGGTACAATTTAAATTGTGCAATTGTTCAGTTCTTAACCATGCTGTCTACTCATATAAAGCTGTAATTGAAACCACACAGTTCAGTCTGTGTAGTGAGGTCATTATTAGCTGTGACTAATTATCTTCCAACTGTCCTGTTAATGCAAAGACAACACTGCAGATCTAAAGTAAATAAATCTAACAATACTCTGTACCATTTTATTACGTTTTTTTTAAATAAATAATCTTTTATAGCATTAGCTATAAAGGCACAGAACATAAATCCAAGCAGATCAGACTTTTATTGTCTCACGTTGACATTCACCACAGCAATGTCAATGCCGGTGTAGCTCCACCTTCTAGACTGTTCATTATTCGGCCAATGGGAAAATGCGCTTCTTGCATAGCGCGTCTTCCCATTGGTTCTGTCACTGAAAGACTAGGAGGCTGAACACCCTTACTGTTAATTAGGTTTGGTGTTGTCTACTGCTTTGCTTTTGTGTGTGGTTTCAAAGCACCATTAAAAAAAAAATTCTAGGTGTGCACTGATGTTTTGTGAAACTTATATATATATATATATATTTTTTTTTTTTTTTTTACATAAGTAACAACAAAAGAAGTAGTCAATCCCAGAGCACTCCAAGGATTTATAAAAGAATAAAAGAAATGTATTATACACATACATGTAGGTCTGTAGTAACTACAGACTTATATGATGTGTGTACAATAAATGTATCTTTTCCAAATTACTTGGAATGCTCTGGGATTGACTACTTATTTGTAAATCAGCTCCTACCTAATGATTAACATCAATGATACCACCACAGATAGGCAATTTACTTCTGTAAATGTATTGTACTATCTGTAATGTTTTGTATGTAATTCAGTTCCCTTCTGTGCCATACACAATGTTTGTAACTGTCCCTTTAAATTAGTGTTGTTGTAATAACTATATTATAATTAAGAAAAATAAAATGTGTCAATTTATACCAGTAGAATATTTAATATGTACATACGTATGTAATGTTAGTTTACTTTTTACTCTAGTGGAGCTATCAGCTGGAGAAGACAGAATATTTGAAAATAAGTTGAGGTTAGATTATGCAATAAAGAGACCAAAAACGAATAAGCATTTTGATGTCAATGCAAGTAGAATGGGGAACTAGTTGAAGAGATTTCCAGAAATGTTTGATCTCATTGAAAATCAATGAAAATAAATTATTAAGTGTGTGTCTGTAGATATGCAACGTTCTCACACACAGGCTATGGGGTGGAGTTACTTGATAATCTTATAATTGGAGTGAATGTAGCTACAGTAAATACACAAAAACTGGGCAATAGTGCCAAAACTTCCTTTTTTTTAACCAAAATTTCTTAAGGCAGTATTAGAGAATCGAAATGCAGAAATACCAGATATTGAAAGTAAGGATGTGATTACTTCCATAGGTTGTGTATTGGGACTTATATAGGTGAGTAAGTTTCCCTATACTATTAATCTGCAGCAACCTATTAGATATCTGTGATCACGCCATCAAAATATGAAATGCTGGTTTTGCTGAAAGTATGCAGAAGAGCTCATTATTAAGCATATCAAGCATGTCTATTTACACTTTTCCCTTAAGCTAAATCAAAACTAGTTTGGAAATAAAATATGTTAAATAGTTCATAAAAGATCATATTTTAAAACTAAGAAGAAATGAATATTGATCAATCACCTCATCTTATTTACTTTTACAATGAAAAATAAACAGCAATAACATTCTTTATTTATTTAGAAATGCATCAAATATTCTGCATTACTAATGGGCATACAGTACCAAACAAATTTGAACTGAATTCTTTTATATATTACGAATATTCCATACATTAGAATGGCATGATTGTGCAAAGTGTTGATCTAAATATATAAAGCATTTGGTCTGAATAGTATATAACACAATAGGGCCTATATACAGAGAGCTGCAAGCAAGATTATTCTTCTTTAAGTCACACTAACCCATTTAGTGTGTGTCAGCTGCATAGATTCTACTAATGTTACACAAGCAGCCCCAGGCAGAAGCCGCAATCAGCTCAATATTATGTTTGCAGCAGTTTTTTTGCATGAATTATTGGTGTCCAATTGTTGCTATTAAAGTCACTCATTAGGTAAGAACCAGGATTTATCCAGAGCCCAAGCATAATACAGAATTTCCACACGTGCAAAAGTTGAGGAATGCATGCAGTCTGCCAGTATATCCAATTTCACCAATTGCCTAGATGCCAAGAACATTTTAACTTTCTGTGCTTTCAGTCCCATTGATATTTATTTTGGACTTTGCGCAGACATGGGAAAATGTGACTAAATCCACGCTAACCCAAAATTACATTGGGTATCTTACATCGGGGAATTTTAGACTTATTTACATCTCCCTCTGTATGTGGCAAAACTAAAATGTATTCAGCCATTCAGACTGGGTTTATTTTTTGTCTTTCTCTAGATAAATTGTAAGGCAGTGGTGTGCCTCAGAAATTTGGTAGATTCAAGATTAAGGACACAGGTGTGCCTTGAAAAAACTGCATTGCCAAGTGCATCAAGGTCTAAAAAAGTTTGAGAACCACTGGACAAGATGAAAATATGTATTTATTTCATCTCCAATACTAATTTATTCAAAGCATAGAAACTAATGCAAACCCCAATATAAAGCAATGTTAAAGGGCATCTATAATGGGAAAATATAATTTATTTTTTTCTTTCTATTTGTTCTATAATTCCCCCCAACCCCCAGAGTATCTTTATTTTCTTCAGTTTCATCCTCTGTCTCGAGATAAATAAGTTAAAAGAAGTCAATATTTCAACACAGCACTCCTGCTTGAGCTGTCAATCAAATCCCCTAACAGCATGCCGGTGTAGTGTGCAAGTTTACACAAATTTTTCAGCAAGTCTCCCAATGACTCCTTCCTGCTCACTTAAATGCATGGCAAATACTGAGTTAAAAACAGAACTAAAAACAGAAGCTTTCACCAATTTATGCCTGTCAAAGGGAGATCGGGCTGCGGTGATGTGACAGGACCCGGTTCTCACATAATCCCCCCCTCCCACTCCTTATGTAGCAAGTATCTCCAGAACAAGGGAGACACTTGCTCTCTTACATACTGAGGGTTTTTTTTGTTTACAAAGTTAGAGTGATGTGTAGGAGGATTAATGTGCATGAGCGGCTTGGTTCGCAGGATTGGTTCACAGCCTGATTATATGAATGGGGGGGGGATGACCAGAGAGGGGAGGGGGAGTGGGGAGCTCTGCAGTAAGTCAGACTGTGTTCAAACACGTAGCCACAGAGAAAGGTGGGAATAAGGCAGCATACACTTGATGCCCTTTAAAACACTTGGTACATTGTTAAAGGACCAAAAAAAATCTATATCTTACAGTTTCATTAAACAAAACCTGTTTTTTTTACTTTCATTCTCATCTGCCTTTCTTATTTTAAACACATTTCATTTAGCACCTCTTCTCCAGCGTCAGACTAGCCCAGAGCACCCATGAAGACTTTCTTTGTAAACAAACTGCCAAAAAGAATTAGATGTGGTTTTCATTTTAAAAAAACTAAATATTTGCCACTATTATAATTTTCCCCCAATTCCTTTCTGACATAAAATAAACACTAGCCTACAGTATTTTACTTTTTCTTTGTGAAAAGAAAGTTGATCATCATTTTTTATTTGAACCAAAGCAATGTACACACTTTAGATTTAGCTTGCTAATATTGTTCAGTAGACAATAGCTAAAAAGCCTGGTTGATATACCATATATAATCGAGTTTAAACCGACCCAAATATAAACCGAGGTAATTATTTTTAACTGATAAACCAGGAAAACTTCTCGCCTTCTGTATAAACCGAAGGGTTGACTTTCTCACATAGACAGCCCCATAGATAGTTCCCCAGACTGTCCCATAGAAAGTACCATTCACAGCCCCATAAAAACTCCAGTACACTGCCCCATAGAAAGTCCAATACACAGCGCCTTATACACGGCCCCATAGAAAGTCCAATACACAGCCCCATAGAAAGTCCAATACACAGCCCCATAGAAAGCCTTATACACGGCCCCATAGAAAGTCCAATACACAGCCCTATAGAAAGCCTTATACGCAGCCACATAAAAGCCTTATACACAGCCCCATAGAAAGTCTAACACACAGCCCCATAGAAAGTCCCATACATGGACCCATACACAGCCCCATTGAAAGTCCAATACACAACCCCATAGAAAGTCCCATACATAGTCCCATGCACAGCCCCATAGAAAGTCCAATACCCGGCCCATAGAAAGCCCTATACACAGCCCCATAGAAAGCCCTATACACAGCCCCATAGAAAGTTCACTACACAACCCCATATAAAGTCCCATACATAGCCCCATACACAGCCCCATAGAAAGTCCAATATACAACACCATAGAAAGTTCCATACACAACCCCATAGAAAGTTCCATACACAGCCCCTTAGAAAGTCCAATGCACAGCCCAATAGAAAGTCCCATACACATCCCCATACAAAGTACAATACACAGATGTGCCCTGCATACTTTTCTGTGCAGCCCCCCCCACTTGTATCTGTATGTTGTCCCTCCAAGATTGTAAGCTCTTTGCGGCAGAGTTCTTATTCCTAATGTGTCAAGGCTTGTTGCACTTGTATCAATTTATACATAATTTATATATATGCTTTCCTAACCAATGTATGAAATTGTATTTTATTTAATTTTTATCTATCTATTAATGGCTTGCACTTTTGTTTGTATACTTTTGTAATGTACAGTGTTTCGTACCCAAGTGGCACTTTATTGGACTCAGCACTGTGCAAGTGACAGCTTGAAACTACAACTCTCAGGTGACATTTTTAACTATTGGGTTCAGAGTGCCCTTTACTATATGGGGGCCAGAGTGCCCCTTACTATATGGGGGTCAGAGTGCCCTTTACTATATGGGGGCCAGAGTGCCCTTTACTATATGGGAGTCAGAGGGCCCTTTACTATATGGGGGCCAGAGTGCCCTTAACTATATGGGGGCAGAGTGCCCTTTACTATATGGGGGTCAGAGGGCCCTTTACTATAATGTGGTCAGAGTGCCCTTTACTATATGGGGGTCAGGAGAATTGTAAATGATGGTAAGCTTAATTAAAAGTTTATTAAACTTTGCTACTTCACATGTTTAGAAACTACAACTCCCAGCAACCAAAACATGCTGTGAGTTGTAGTTTCCAAACATCTGTTGTGCCAAGGAATTGGGGGTTACTGGTACTGGATTTGGCTATTATTGTAGGGAATTAATGTATGGGAATTCTGCTGTCCATTTAAAGGGCAAATTAAGCTTTAAAACAATACTGAATCAGAAGGCAGTAGTGGTGATAATTTCTGCCCTCGGCTTATACTCGAGTCAATCAGTTTTTACAAATTTGTCTGGTAAAAATAGGTACCTAGGTTTATACTCATATCGACTTATACCTGAGTATATACGGTAATACTGCATAATATGTAGAGCTAAACAAGAAATAAAATGTATACATATATGTACTATATTCACCCTGGGGGGGAGTAAATGGCAGGCCATTAAAAGAGCTTTCTGTTATGTCACTGACATCACTGCTCTGTTCCTGGCTTTGTGCTTTTGTACAGTCACCAGGTTGTAGAGATGATACTATATCTCTGCATGCTCAATTTTTCAGCAAGTGTTGAGAGAGACAATCACTAGGCTAAACGCACTATTGTTTGAATTTTGTTTACTCTTTTACATCTGTACATCATTTAAAATGCTACACCAGAGTCCCTGTCTGTCCCAGGCTTAAAGGCTCACATGATAGCACAATAATTATCTTAAAACATTTACCAAAAAATCTAACATTTGAAACTGAAAAATATAAGCTGGATGATATCACATTAACATGAGTATTATTATTTATAATTATTATACCATGATACACAGTGAAGTGATTCCACTACCAACATATATTGTCAAAAACAGTTTACTAATACATGAAATTGTTGATTTTAACAGCAATTCTTAAAAAAAAATGAGAAATCAATTAATCAAATTTAAAGTAGAACAGAAAATCAGGAATAAATAAAACAAAACAACACAAAAAACTATTAAATGTATTTCAAGTGTGCTGGAAACATCTATTAAATCTTCTACCCTGGAAAATAAATTTCTCTTCTATTTAAAGTGATCACAGCGTGCACTGATTACTTTATTTATGGGTTATTGAGTTCTAAATCTATCCAGAAGCTTTCACAGGTCTTAAAAAAAGTCACATAGTAATGTAATATAGGTTACTAGGACCTTAACACTTGTTTTGTGGTTTATGCAGCAGTGTGTGGGCATTATGTTGTAAGCCAAAAAGCCAGAGGGTCCTAAATAAACAAGTTAAGTAACTAGACCAAAAATGTATTTTATAATTAATTCAATTACTACGGTAAGGGAAACTTATTGGATTGGTTTTTGCATTTATTCATTTCAGATATATATTTACTTTGTAATCACACCTAAAAACAAGTGAAACATTGTTGTAACCATCCGTTTCTAACCAGTGAGTTAGATGGAAATATTTTAGAGTGAATTTCTTAATGCTGAAACCATTTTGTGTTCTAAGTTTTTATTTGTACAGAAAAAAATTCCAGAACGTGGGCTAGTTTAAACACTGCCACTTGGTCAATGCCACAGTGTGGGTTAGATAGAGCTCTGGCAATTTATTTTGGTGACTTTTAAAGCTGTACAGATTTTTTTTTTGCAGTGAAGATGACTGAGAATTTTGTTTGTCCGGCACAGTGAGAGAAAGTGATCTGCCTTGTCCATTTAAATCCCTATTATTGTTTTAGTGCAAGGTCTTCCTTGTCTTTTTTAGCATTTATTCTTAGTACACAAAACTATTTAAATAGCACAAAAAACTACAGTTATTATTAAACTGTGATTATCTTTTAGGGGCAGACACTTTTGTTTTAAGTATTAGTGTTGAATAGTTAAAGAATATCTCATTGAGCTAATTTTCAGATTTTAAATCTGAGCTGTATATTCTGAGACACTACAAGAAAGCCGTGAGTAAGGGAAGGGGGCAATAGGGAGCACCCACTAAACAATAATTTCATGACAAAGCAAGCACAGATAAATATGCGAGTACCATCATTTTACTTCTCTCAAATTATAGTTTCAAATAATGTGTAGTTGTTTTAGTCAGTATAGTGACCCTTTAAAGAAGAGAACAAAAATTCCTTGCGGATAATGATAACTAATTCCAATTACTATAGCTTTGACGATACAAACCTCAGAGAACTGTTTCTGTATTGTTTTTAAGGAATCAACCACAAGATTAGAAAACAAAATAAAATTGCCTATCACAAACACTTGCAGCGTAGCACAAAGACAAATAATCTTCAAGCATTGATGCTAGCTTTGGTGCTTTCAAAGTTCGAAAATTAATTGAACCAATTAGTAAAGTTTCAATATTATAAGAAGAGTTGGCAGGGGCTCTGGAGTAAAGCCACAATATTTAATCTGTATTAAAATTGACTTGGTAGCCAATCAATATCTCATAAATTCACTCTGCTAGAAAACTTGAAGAGTTACCTGCTGTTAATGGATTTCTTTTTTCTTTTCTTTTTTTTCTATTCTTGTAGAAGGGTTGTCTGACTATTAGTCAGAATCCCTTTTCTGTTTTATTACAGAAATTCAATTAATCCTGTGGGAAATGAAACAATAACAAATGGCATTTTTTTGGCATCAAATAAATTCACTTAAATTTCATGTTGCCTTAACATTCACTATGTAATATGTAATTTTCAAAAGTTTTGTCTTAATAACACACATACTAACAAAAGTGTACTGCAAAATAGCAAATAACATGCCATTTTAATTACATAAAGGAATAGTTCACTCAAGTATACTACATCTACTGCTATGCCAGTGTCTAAATTTCTACTTACTTCCTTATAAAAGCCAAGCAAGTTACTGGGTTACCAAAATGGGCAGTTATATTCAAGGGGTTACCGAAATTGGCAGTTACATTCAAGGGTTACCAAAATCGACCACTACATTCGAGGGTTACCGAATGCTATATTTAAGGGTTACCAAAAACGAACGCTACATTCGAGGGTTACCCAAAATCGAACGCTTTATTCATGGGTTAGCGAAGGCCCTGTAAATTTGTTTGTTCGGAGAACAAACTAGTTCGAACATAACATAGTAGCATAGTAATTGAGGTTGAATAAAGACATCAAGACCAACCCATTTACCCTCTTCTTATTTATTTTTTTTAACCCTACCTAACAGTTTATCCAGAGGAAGGCAAAAAACCCCAGCAAAAAAATCCCTGGATCAACCAGATCTATATGTATTAATACCAGTAATTCTCAATATTTTAGTTTTAGAAACTTATCCAGGCCTTTTTTAAAGCTATTTAATGAAGCTGTCATTACCACATCTGCTGGAAGAGAGTTCCACAGTTTCACTGTTCTCACTGTAAAGAAACCTTTCCTAACCTGAAGATGAAACTTTTTTTCTTCCAACCTTAAAGGATGTCCACGAGTCCTCTGATATGACCAATTAGTGAACAATGCACCAATGTTCATTGTAAGGCCCATTAATATATTTGTATAAGGTTATCATATCCCAATGCAAATGTTGCTTCTCCAATGTGCCCTAACTTGTCTAATCTGCCTGCATATTCATTCCCCTTATTAATTTAGTTGCCCTTCTCTGAACTGCTTCCATTTCCAAGTTGTCCCTTTTGTATATGGGATTTCAAAACTGCACTGCATATTCCAAATGAGGCCTTACCAGTGCCTTGTAAAGAAGGAGAATAATATCTTTCTCTCCTTTCCCCTCTTTATACAAGACAATATCTTGCTAGCTCTAGCCGTTGCTACCTGGCATTGTTTGCTACAGCTAAGTCTGTTATCTACCAGAACCCCCAGGTCTTTTTCCATTACAGATGCACTTAACACACAGTTATTTATGGTGAAGGTGGCACAGGGATTATTAAATCCCAAATGCATCACCTTACATTCACCCATTTTGATAATCTATCTAGGTCTGCTTGCAACACTTGCACACCATTTGAAGTTTCTAAAGCTCTCCATAGTGTAGTGTCATCAGCAAACACAGAGATCTTGCTCTCAATGCCCCCTTCTAAGTCATTTATAAACAGATTAAACAGAAGCGGCCCCAGTACAGAATCCTGAGTCACTCCGCTTAGAACTTTAGCCCACATAGATGTAGCTCCATTAACCACCACTCTCTGTTTGCAGTCCGATAACCAGTTCTCTATCCATGAACAAATGTTTTCTTCAAGGCCAACAGTCCTCAGTTTATACATTGGTCGCCTGTGTGGCACAGTATCAAAAGTTTCACAAAATCCAAGTGTACCACATCCACTGCTGTGCCTGAATCCAAATTCTTACTCACTTCTTCATAAAAACCAATTAAAGTTGTCTGGCATGATCTATTTCTCATAAATCCATGCTGATTACTACTAATAAGATGAGCTCTGGAGACAAAGTCAAGGATATTATCCCGTAACAAAGTTTCCATCACCTTCCCTACCACTGATATTAGGCTTACAGTTCTATTACCAGGCTGTGAATGACTATCTTTTTTGAATAATGGTATTACATTGGCTTTTTTCCAATCCAGCGGCACATCCCCAGACCAAGGTGAATCTAAAAAGATAAGAAACAGTGGTCTAGATAGAACTGAACTAAGCTCTGTTAAAATCCGAGTGTGTATTCCATCCGGCCCTGGGGGTTTATTGATATTAACTTTGTCTAATTGTTTCCGTACCATATCCTCCTTTAGCCAATGTGAATACTCCTCAGTTCTTCCCTGCATATTATTACAATCCCTGCTGTAAGGAATAGGATCCTCAACAGTGAAAACCGATGTATAAAAACGGTTTAGCAGATTAGCCTTTTTGGCATCCTCTACAACCATCTCAGCCCCATTATTTAATGGTCCCACATTCTTAGTCCTCATCTTTTTACCATTTATATACTTATATAGTGGATAGAGTTATTTTGTGGATAGATTGTTTTGTGACTATATGAACTTCAAACTTGCAGTTCATCATGCAGGGCATGTCACATCACAGACAAGCAAATTTAATTGTGTTGTATTGTATTTAAAAGGCTGATAGCCATACTACTGTTAAACAAATGGCATGGGGGAAATACCAAATAATGAAGAAAAGTATGGCTGTGAACTGTTGTTATAGAGTAAGGCTAGGTACACAAGCACAAAATGATTTTGTCATGGTGAAAATCGATGTGATCGATAGTGTGCTCCATAGAAGACCACATGATCGGCTGTGATTTTCTGACACGCCTGTTCTTAGGATCAGACAATTGTCTCATTTGTCCCCAGCCTGAAAGAGGTTTTAATTACAACAGAAGTAGGTGAAGCAAAGATATACCAAAATATGTAACAACATATAATAGACTGTAATTATAATATCATGTTAAAAATGTACTGGTACATATGTTCGTACACATATGATACTATGTAAACATGAAAATAGAATCAGCTGCCTGCATTTTACTCTTGCCTGGCACAGAAAAGCAGCTACAATTTTCTGGAAAACAATGCAAAGACAAAATGACATAACTAAACTATATCTGTTTTATTGATGTCAGCCTCGACTTTTTAATCGGGATGCACTGGAATTTTGGGCTGAACCTGGTTCTTCTTAGAATTGCCAACATTTCAACCATGGAAACCAAGTTTTGATGCTGAAAATACCTGGAACATTTCTGCAAACCCGCCATTTTCGCTATCGCAGGATATCGCAATTACAAATAGATGTGTGGCGATAGTTTTCGCCTTATTCATTGCGAAAAGAGAGATTGCTCTCTAGTGTAATTTCAGAGCTATTTTTGTCACTTTTTAAATTTAAAGCTATTTATAAATAGGTGCATTTTCACCTTTTTGCCCCTTTTCTCGCTTTTGTTGCATTTTTTGCAGTTTTACCAGAATTTTCGGCAAACATCATTACTTACTGGAATGTTCCATTCACATGACTATTTCTTACACAGCACTATGGTATGTTCCCATATTAATGGAACTGGTTTGGTAATTAGCTGCAGTTTGCTGAAAATAAGCAATACTAAAAAATGTGTCTTATTAATAAAATAGAGAAAAATCGCCTTTTGAGTTTTACACTATTTATCATCCTATTAATGAAATAGAGAAAATTTGCCTTTTGAGTTTTACACTATTTATCATATCCTATTTATAAAATAGAGAAAAATCGCCTTTTGAGTTTTACACTATTTATCATCCTATTAATGAAATAGAGAAAATTTGCCTTTTGAGTTTTATACTATTTATATCTTTGGCTGAAAAAAACACCAAATGTGCTAGGCTATTTTTAAATAGATCAGTAATTTGATAATTCAATAGTACTTTTAATAGTACTTTGAAAAACCACCAGGGAGTATTACCTATTTACCATCATATGTGCTGAGCTTTTTCAGCATTATTAGTGCTACGTTTTGCTAGATAATTTTCGCTTTTGATGAAAATTCACCTTTTTAATAACTTTGAAAGGAAAAGTTGAACGTTTAAAAAAGTATGGTAAAGGCTGGTGGGGAAAAAAGCAAAAATATTGCCCCTTTACTAATATGTCCCTCAGACCCCCATTTGACTTTATTGGTAAATAAAAAACCTTTAAATTTATTTTTTTTTTAAGCGAATAATTAACCTTAAAAAAGCGAAATCTCAGATCGTATTACAGTAAATGCTGGAAAATAGTCTAACACCCCCCTGGGTACTTATTAGTATTGAGAAACACTCCACAATGTACTGACACCTCCATGGACCCATTGGCAGGCTAAATAAATGCCCACTTGTGCATTTTCGCCACCTAAGACTGCGAATTGGAATGGCTGAAATTAACGCAAAAGTACACTTTTCGCCATTTTATAAATATGCTTGAGCGGCTACCGCAGCGAAGTATGGAAGCGAAATGTAGCGGTAATGACCTTTCGCCACTGGTTATCACTGCTTTATAAATAGCGAAAAGTCCAAATTAGGCGAAAAGGCTGCATTAAAGAAGGCAAAAAGTTTAAAGAACCTTTATAAATATGCCCCTTAAAATCCTCTGCAATAGTAAAAAAGTAGCACATACAATAGCATTTAGCGAGTAAAAATATAAGGCATTAATCTTGTTTTAGAGTAACTAAAGCAAGTCAGTACTAAATCAAGAACTAAAAATGCAAGAACTTGAGAGAAGACGTCTGGCTCTAATGCAGGATTTTGATTAAGCAATTTAAAAAAATATCCCTTCCATACACCAAATTATTTATTGCCCACTTTTTAAATACTATAATATCAAAAATATCAATTTGCCCTAAAACAAGTTACAGAATAATCAGCCAACAAGAAAATATAATGTGTTTACACACAAGATTCTTTTTTTAAAGTACTAAATCAAATTACATTTTACAGTAAACAAAAAAGCAATGAAAAATTATAGTATGTTGCAAAATAGAAGCTTTAAACAATGTAATTAAATATTTAAAAAATGGAAATTAAGTTTAAAAGACATTGGGCAAAAAAGATGTATAGACAAAACAAGAAAACAAGCTTAGCTAAATCTGTAATGACAAAAGCATAACCAAATTCATATTCATTTTATTTTCTTTGCCCTGATTTACTTTCTTGGATATGAGGTTTTTTGTTTTTTTTTACAACAACAAATTAAACAAATTAAAACTATTGAAAAATCAACTGAATTATAAGAAAAATTTGATCAACCAAATGAAGATCAAATGAAGTTCAAATTTGCCACATGCAATCCAATTGTGGCATTATATTGTTATATCCCCATTTTTTATTTTTGCAAATATGGCCATCATATATCTATAAATGTTTAATTAACAAGTGAAAAATAACTGATATTCCCTATTTTGTCCAACTGTAATTCAACAGATACATTTTAAAGAAAAACTAAAGTAAACATTTTCCAAATGTATAGTTGCACCATTATAATTCTATTTTAAGAGATTCAAGCAACATCTCGCAATATATCTATAGTGCATAAGAACTGAATATCTTATAACAACATACAATATCATTATGCCAGCTTGGAAAAAAAGAACTTTGGGATGAGTACTGTACATTGCTCTTAATTACATTAGTACCATGTCTTTTTTTACCATCTTAGACATTTTGCTTAGTTTGCTTGTGCTGAATAATTGTGATGGCAGCACACACAAAAGCGATCAATGCATTTATATAGATTGTTGATTATGTCAGTTTTGATTGTGGATGAATGGCATGATCTGACCTTTTAAGCCAAATATCAGCAGCTGTGGAATAAAAAAAAAATTAACTATGCTGATTGATTTGTTAATTTTAATAATACACATGTTCCAGTGTATGGTTCCTACTTGTTCTAAGGTTTATCAGTGTATTATCTATATAACTGAACATAATATTTTCAATGTTTGAAGAGCGAAGATGTATTATTCTGCTATTTAATGTAAATTATTTTTTACTTTAATTTGCAGGTTCACCCTTAAATAAAAAAATCTGATGTCTTGTCAGTTATCTGCCCGCAAACCCTACTGCTATTTTTACTAGTTTATTACATGTATTTGTAGCCAGATATTTACAGATAAGTTCTCTTCCGTGCTGCCTCTTCCTGCCTCCTCCTTCTGCTTGAGCTGTTTATAAGCTTAAGCATGTGCAGAGGATGCGGCATGGGAAACAACAGTCAATCACTGGCTGTGATGTCAGCAGTTACAGCCTTGATTGACTGCATAGAGAGAGGATCCAGCCCACTTGGCCAGAATGGTGGCAATAATTATCCATAAATATCTGTATTTCAGTTGGGGGTGGTGGCAGATAACTGACAAGTGACCAATTTTTTTTAAGGTTAAATATGCCCTTTAATAATTTTTTGTTTTAAGGTTAAAGATGCCCTTTAATAATTTTTTGTTTTAAGGTTAAAGATGCCCTTTAATAATTTTTTTTTAGGTTAAAGATGCCCTTTAATATTTTTTTTTTTTAAGGTTAAAGATGCCCTTTAATAAAAGATAGTAAAAAAGCATTTTAAAGTAGCAATAGGATGACCATCAGGGGCCACAGAACTAATTGGTGTAATTCCTCCTCATAGTGGCAGTGATTTATCTATTCAATTATTCAATAGCTAGTTTACATAGACTTGCATTGGAATAGCAGTTGTTTTCCAGGATTTGGAAGTCTAGCTAAAACTAAGAAGTGAATGTATACTAGTTTAAAATCAAAGTTATGGTTTGTTGTATTAAAGAGTTTTCTTTCCTCATATGGCTTAAACACTTTTGTAAAGATGTAATATAGCTCACTGTGGAGTACATCAAATTAATGGTGGGGTTTACTTTTTTTAAAGGGGCCTGCAGTGTATTATTGGCATAGGCACTTGATGTACCTGATAAAAGCCTTTAAAATATTATTGACGTTACCCTCCGTGCTCCTTACCTGACGGTAATTCACGCTAAGTGATAACTGCATTGCGAGAACCCAAAAGGAAGAGGAACGAGCAGGGTAAATATTACATCTCACTGTTTATTACAAATATATTTTAAAAGATGAGGGTCTATCTTTAATTCCAGAGTTGGAACTTTGTACTAGTAGTAGTAGTGAGTTCAAATCATCATTGTTGCTCTCGCTATATTTTTTCCCACATCATATTCTACCAGTCCATTAATAGTTACATACAATGTATAATTGCATATGGTCAAGTGATGCAATTATCCAGCCAAATGAATATCACAAGTTATACATGCAATCATTCCTTATAACAGTGTCAATTTACATGTCCACAGAGAATACATTGCTACCTGTCTTGAAAGACAAGAACAGTAAGTAATTGCTGCTCATTAAATAATCAAAAAGACAAAAATAAATCCAACTCAGAAACAACAGAAGCATAAAATAATAATGCACTGAGAAATGATCAAACTGCTAGATGTGTGCTCATTTTCTCAGTATTTTTAATTTCAGAGAAATCAAGGCCTACAAAGGTGACAAAATGCAATCTACAGAACCTACACAAAGGCAAAGAGCAGTGTTAATATCTGCAAAGAATTATTCTTTCCTACCTGCCATTCATGGAAGCATACTTTAAGGCAAAAGGTTATTTTTCATTATCTTTGCATATGCTGACGGAAGTTTGGATCACTTTGATATATGAACTTTCAAAGCAAAATAACAGTAATTTTGCTGTCAGAATCTTACACAAGTTGTATTTACTTGTGTAAATCCTTTTAATGTGTGACATCTATGCAAAACTATCCATCAGTTTAATCACAGTTGCAGGAAAATTGTAAACAACATATTTAAGAAGACCTTTCACCAGATCACAGTCACAGAAAACAATAGGAACAGATGCTTTATTTACAGAATTCCTCTCTAACTCAAGATAAATACAATACATGAAGATATAATTGTTCAGCTACGGCTGAAAAATAAGTTGGTAGTATCTAAAGTATCTAAAATACATAGGAACCTACAGATAATACAAAGCATACAAATGTATTCCTAGGTTTTAAGACTTTGTTGGGGATTTCTAAATCCCGCCTATTAACAAGGGCATAAGTACTGATGAATATTAATGATAAAAGAGTAACAGTATACATGTCTATTACATACATACAAGTAATTCTGTAACCAAAATGACTTCCATGTTGTTATCAGTACAAGCCACAGCCCATGTAGTCATCAAAGAGCCATGCTGTAACCAAAAAGGTTGCAGATATACAGATATCTCCACACGAATATGAAATCCATGATAAGACTTTAAAAGCTGCTTGTTAACCTGCAGTTTATTTACCAGCCAGTGTGAGTTGCTGGAAAATAAACTGCAGGGTAAAAAACAGATTTCAAAGGCTTATCAGGGACTTCCATTTTGGTGTGGATACATATGTATGACATTTTTTTATTCTTTTTTGTAGCAAAAAATAAAGCTTTAAATGTACCTGGACTCTCTACTTATGCAGTGGCAGCACACCTGGCAAGGCACCTGTTTTAGAAACACACAGTCCAGAAGGTCACAAGTTCAAATTCCCAGACGTTTTGGTTTCCATTATGTTAATAACGAAAGATAAAGATTTTACATGAAATAGTTCCACTTAGTATCTCTCTTAGGATAGGTATAAGAGCTATACTTTTAGCAAGAGTACATGTACAAGTTACAGGTTAAATTCCCCAGACTTATTTTTATTATTTTTACTGAAATGTTAATATTCTGTTTGTCTACATACTGTACATGATAGCTAGGAAATACACTAGAAAGATTTTTGTATGAAATGTAAAGGTTTATGTCAATGTTAGGACAGGTGCATTGAAAAAAATCTCTGTTCTGTGTCAGGGAGAGTGAGGATATCTGTGCTGTTTGGTGATTGGCTGTCAGCTTCTAGGAAGCAAGGCTTAAACTTAAACTCAAATTTTGATATGTTGAGCACTACAGAGTATTACCTGTAAGATAACACTTAGATGGTGGTTTACCCAGCTAAGATGGATTATGGGAGCTGACCCCTAGTACCCACATATAAATCACCTAGCAGCAACAGCAAAGGGAGAGGTGAGATACAGTTTGTTGTATATTAGTTAATGTGCTCAGTCTCTTGGGACAATGTTGTCTGGAGACTTTAGTTCTCCTTTAAATTAATAGTTACTATTAATAGTTATTTAACATTGGCACATACAAGTCATTTTTTTAATCTTCTGGATAGCAAACACCTATTTCTGTTTTTGTGTGTATGTTTGCGAGTGTGACATTAATGGAGTAGAGAGTAAGATTATGGGCCATATTTATAATGGTTAGTTAAACTTTTTGCCTCTGTTTTCACCACCTTTTTTGACAAATTTGGACTATTTACTATCTATAAAGCAGTGATAACCAGTGGCGAAAAGTCATTACCATTTGTTTTCGTGGTAACCTCTCAATCATATTATATATTTTTTATTAGTTCAGCCTTTTAAATTTGCCAAGTCTGAGGTGGCGAAAACACATAAGTGCCCATTTATTTAGCCTGCCAATGGGAAGGTGTCAGTACATTGTGGAGTGTTTCTTAATACTAATAAGTACCCAGGGGGGTGTTCGACTATTTTCCAGTATTTACTGTAATACAATCTGAAATTTTGCTTTTTACGGGGTTTTTTTGCTTTTTGTTTTTTTGAGGTTTCGATTTTCTTTATTTACCAATAAAGTCAAATGGGGGGTCTAAGGGAAATATTTATAATGTGGCTTTATTTTTGCTTTTTTTGCCACTAGACTTCACCAAAATTTTTAAACTTTCAACTTTTCCTATAAAGTTATTAAAAAGGCGAATTTACATTAAAGGTGAAAAATATATGAAAAATCTAAAAGGTATACTATATCTGATGGAGATCTCTCCATCTCTCCATCAATTGAGACCACAGTTCCTTATTAAATATATAATTGCTCCCTTAAATTTTGTTTAACTATGAAAAGGTACCCTTTGCTATATCGAACAGTAATGCTTTCTAGTATGGTTTACTTTTTTGAATAAACAGAACTGGTAGGTAGAAGTGGCCAAAACACACCAGTTTCGTTCCGTTTTCGGATTCCCGGATCTCTGGAAAATCCGGAAGATCCGAAGATTATCAAATGTTCTTGGCTATTTTCGAGGATTATCGAAAATAGCCTTTAAAGTTCGATAATCCTCGAAAATACGTTCGGAGACTACTTTTGAGTTTCAGATCATGTTTTTGAGGCTTATCGAATGCTCAAGGCTATTTTTGATAATCCTTGAACGTTCAATAATTATTGAAAATAGGCTTCAAAGTCCCAAAATCCGGACGGATTCGGACGGATCATTCAGATTTCGGAACCAAGGGGTTATGTGTTGGATCCATCCCATCTCTAGTGGTAGGTAAGATGTTTAGTATTTTCATCTAGTTAAGTTATTAGATAACATCCTAATATGTATTATATTGTGTGTTGCAAATAAAAAAAAACATTCTAACATTTTCTTGCAAGACACTAAATCATTGTTTTACTCTTTCTTTCAAAAGCTTCTTTTTAGCAGTAGGAACTTGGGTCCCTTACAGGCAATTCTAAGAAGTGTGTGAAACCCTAACAGTTTATCACAAGTGAACTTGGAGAAGCACTCTTTAGTATTCATTCTTTCGATGCATTTTTAAATTCATGGAGAAAAGAGACAAAGTAACATCCTTAGTCCTTAAAAATTACATACAGTATATAAGGCAATGTGTGGATGTATGTTCCAGAAACACTTCCAAACGGCTGGCACGATTTTGATGAGACCTGGTATAAATACGTTTCTGGACCCTGAAAAAAAAAGGGCTACCTTACAAGTTTTACAAACCACACCCTAATGTTTTATTTTGCCCCTAGTAAGTGAATTGGAGATGAGATCTAACCTGTGTGCTGCCATCTGGTGGTGAATCAAGTGATCGCCTTATATTAATTGGGGATAAGATCTGACCTATGTGCTGTCATCTGTCAGTGAATTGAGTGATCGTTTAAGTTAATAGGATGAGATCTGACCTAGAGTCCTGCATCTGGTTGGGAACCCGTTGTTTATATGCTTTCAGGTCAGGTTTGACAATGAGTTTAAATGGGTTGCGGGTCAGGTTTAGTTACGAGGCTGCTGGCTGGAACTGGTAGCAGGTGCTTTAAATTTTGAGTGCAGGTCGCTGCGGGTGTAATTCAGTCCAACAAGCTTTTGATTAGGAAACACCGGCAATGCTGCGTACTCGGCAAGTCATGTAAAAAAGAGTGTAATTTTTTACAGGTCTAATTTTCCAGACTTGCATCCAACCCGTACCCACACCTGCAAAACCGCTACTCACACCAGAACCTAATGTGGGTTTCATACCAGTACCTGATCAACAAATGTTTAGACTCAAACCTACTTTTATTTATTTATTCCTAAAATATGTACATTGAGGTTAAAAAAAAGTATAAAAGTTCAAATAATAAAATAATGATTGCATAAACAAAAAATGTTTGTATAAACAAACCTATGGGTGTAAATAGTTGTGCTTTGTTTTGAAAACTACAACCCCCAGCATCCCCTGTAGAACACTAGAGGTTCACATAATTGTTCTAGGTAAGCTAAACCTCATCAAGGGGTAAACTGGTATAATCCTCACTAGAATGTACCACATCTCATAGGGCGATATTTATAAAACCTCGCTATCGTTATCGCAAAAATAACGATCGTTATCGGTAACTACCGATCGTTATCGTAAAATAACGATCAGCATTTTCCGACAACGCTCGGTATTTTACGATATCGGAAAATACCGATCGCTATCGTAAAATACCGATCGTTATCGGTAAATACCGAGCGTTATCGGAAAATGCCGATCGTTATTTTACGATAACGATCGGTATTTACCGTACCGATAACGATCGTTATTTTTGCGATAACGATAGCGAGGTTTTATAAATATCGCCCATAGATCATTATGGTCAGAAGGATTTTCCTTTTCTTTTTTTTTTTTTGCTTTCAAGAACCAATAGAACCTCTGTTTCCATGCAAACAGTTGCTCTGGTCTGCACACTGTGTAAAAGATCGGTGCAAGTGCAGGCAGAGCTGACAGGGTTTGTTTTTGTTACTTTGTTCTTTGGGAAATTGTTATTTGCTCAACCCAGTGATCTCAAAACCTACCCAGGCACCACTAAAGTTATAGTTTAACATAGCTGCCTGCATTCCCATCTACAGTGGCATTCTGTATACATTTTCAGGGGCATTAGAGTTGGTGATGATCTATACCTCTGTATATACCCAGCCAAAAGCACAGTAAGAGGCTGGAAGCTGTAGTTCAAACAACTTTTGCATTTACACAACATTCCCCTGTATCTGCCATAGTATGATTTAATGTAAGTTTCCAAGGACACTCTGCACATTGTCTTGGCTTGATAAAAATGCATTAAAGCAGCAAGTGTGGATTATTACAGGTAGCTCTCTATACTTCATAGACAGGAACAAAAGCTTTTTATTATTTACAGATTGTAATTCTGCTACCTGACCCAACTACACCCGCAGTTCTTAAACTAACCTACACCCGACCCTCAACCCATTCAAACTTAATAAGGTTTACTCGAAAGCAATTCTGCAAAATGGACTCTAGTTTCTTAATTTCTACATTGTAAGCTCTTTTGGGCAGGGCTTTCTTTCCTCTTGTACCACAGTAATGCTGTAACTTACCACAGTGAATGCTGCTGGACCAGCACGTGAATTATTACTTGAAATATATTACTTGCACTGCCCTTGTATGTAACATGTATGTTTTCCTCAGAAGATGTTGATGCTATATAAATCTACAATAATAATAATAATAAAAAATAATATTTCTAAATATAATTAAACATTCTTAATACAATCTTTATCTTTCAGTTACAGTAAATACACATTTAGTAAAGAATAAATATTTTAATCCAGAATTTACAGAATCATTTATTTCCAGCACATTATTGTTCTTTCTACCATTCAACTTAGTTTGCTATTTAAACCTCATATATCTTCTTCATGTCATCTTGAAATGTATGGCCAGTATCCTCTATATACTCTGTGACAGTATGTGGGTATCATTTTTAAATTATTATGAACATTTAAGTTTTTTACTAAATAAAAATTCCAGTGATGGCTATAGAATATGTAATATAATGAAAACACTTTTTTTAAATTGTTAATAATTTATCAGTAAAGACTGCTGTTATCTTCTATTTTAATTAATATTTTGGATGATAATAAACACAGACATTTGGGGGGGACAAGTGTGCATATAACTGATTTATTATTTGTGTTGAATTTGCAATATTAAGCTTATGTTTGGTTGTTTTACTAATCTTATTTGTATACTAATTTGCCTTCACAGAACACATTCTAATTATTTTGTAAAAATGCTTGGCATTTTGGAATAAAGCTTTCTGAATGATAAATAATCCATGATCACATATGGTATTTTATTACAAAAATTGTCTTGTATTTATGTTTAGACATAAACTAGGTTACAAAATAAGAAGACAATATACATTAAATACCACCTATTTTAAATACAGGGGAAAGTTCTATAAGCAAAAACATGGATGTGCTATGTGATCTCCAGTTTCACCCATTGTGGCCAACCTTCACATGGAGGAGGTAGAAAAACAGGCACCTAATACCTTTAAAGGCATAGCACCCAGCCACTGGTTCAGATATGTTGATGACACCTTGGTTAAAATCCACCAGAAGGAAGTACAAGCTTTCACAGAACACATTAATGCGGTGGACCAAAACATCAAATTTACAAGGGAAGAGGTACAAAACAACAAACTGGCTTTCTTGGACTGCTTGGTAGAAGTCAAGGAAAATGGTAAACTGGAAGTAAAGGTTTACAGAAAACCAACACACACAGAGCAGTATTTGATGTTTGACTCCCACCACCCTTTAGATCACAAGCTGGGTGTCATCAGAACCCTGCAACACAGAGCTGAGAACATCCCCACTAGCACAGAGGCAAAGGCAAAAGAAATGAAACATCTCAGAGGAGCCCTTAAAACTTGTCGATATCCAGACTGGGCCATTGTCAAAAGAAGTAGAAGGAAAGAAAAGAACACGAATACCAACAGTGAAGGGGAAAAGAAAGACAGGAGGAAGAACATGGTCATCTCATATGTAGCAGGGGTCTCCGAGAAATTAAGAAGAATTCTCAAAAAAACACTGTATCCCTGTCTGCTTTAAACCAAACAACACACCGAGGCAGCAATTGGTACATCCGAAAGACCCAATACCCAAACACAAGAAAAGCGACATCATATACGCAGTGCAGTGAAGAATGCTCTGATTTGTATGTGGGGGAGACCAAACAGCAACTGCATCAACGTATGGCCCAGCACAGAAGAGCCAATTCCTCGGGTCAGGACTCAGCCGTGTACCTGCATCTTAAGGATAAAGGACATACCTTTGAAGATTGTGATGTTAACATATTGGCAAAGGAATGTGACTGGTTCAAGAGAGGTGTTAAGGAGGCCATTTATGTGAAAATAAAGAAACCAAGCCTAAATAGAGGTGGGGGGGGGTTCGACACCAACTGTCTGCCATGTACAATGCTGTTTTGACACCTTACTCTGGGCGTTCCTATAACACCTCTTAGCCACTATCCAATCACGCCCTTAACACTTGGCTGCAATATGCTAATTGGGATTTTCCAGGGTACATAATTCCCAAAGATTCTTGTACAAGTCATTCTGAATTGAGAAAGCCAGTCAGATGACTAGCGAAACGTCTTCAAGAACTAAACTTCAAGTCTAGTTGATCTAATTGAATACAACAGATATAACATACATTAAACAAAACTTAACAAAAGAACTAACAGGGAGATTCACCCAGAGCCGCACTTGCTCTGGGCAAATCACCTGTAACAGATTTACCAGAAGCTGCATGGCTCTGGGTGAATCTCACCCGCACGTAAATATTTAACGTCCGCTATCAGCTGACGTTAAATACTTACGTACTCACAGCCACACAGCCGCTGTTAAATGGGCTTAGGAATGGCCATGCAAGTGTCTCTTCCGGTACTCATGTAGCCGCCACAAACCAAGGCTTAGAGTCACACTATCTAATCATAAATCAGTTTGCGTGACTTTAAGAGCCTAAAAGAGTACTGCGGCATTTGGTAAATGAGCCTGTAAATCTGAAATGTAGAAAGATTACTGAGAAACAAACTATCAAATCTGCTCTCCATGGTGCTGAAAGAAATTTTTATGTCATTGCGTTGAGTCGTGCTTGTGTACAGCACGGCATAGCACGATGAGCTCATGCGCACACGGACCAAACGGACACTGTTTTTTGAGGCTTAAGAAGAAGGAGATCCAGGAAGTCTCGGAGGGGCGGGGCTAAATAGTCTACAATCAAGATCCAAGATGTCAGCAACTACAACATCAGGAAAGGTAGGCTCTGGAGGGACCTAAAAAAAAAGCATTTTTAAAGCTGCTGCTTCCAATTTAACTTAACTTGCTTTTACAGTGCACTTATCCTTTAATGTAAAATGTTGACTGTCCATACATTTATTTACTTAAGTAAATATCTTAAAAATGTTGATAAACATTTAGGTTTATAGGTTGATAAAGGTTTGGAGGTATGATTCTTTCAGGATTTGACTAGATAGGTATTAAAATGTGATATTTCAAACTAATGAAGTTAGTCTCTTCTTTTTGTGGAATACTAAAAATATTTGAAAGTTAATTTAGAACATACAATGTCAGTTTTAGCAAAGCCTAGCCTACTTAGGCTCTGTCCACACAGGCCAACCATGGCCCAATTTTCCCTTCAGACAGTCTTTGACTGAGTACTGAGTACTTTGCAGAAATAGAGGAAGAGGAATGGCGGGGAAGTGAGTATAATTGAGAAAATTTCTGCAGAATCCAAGTTGGTTAAAAATATAATAGTATGAAACCTGCAGATGTAAATGAAATGAATGTGGTCTATGAAACCTTTCTTGTAACAATGTATAAGTGGATGTTTCAAGGTATGCAGTATCCTTGATATTATTTTTCATGTAACAAAATATAAGTGATTGTATCAATGTATACAGTATTTCTGACATTGTGTTCTTTTCTAGGTTGCTGTAATGAAGTTTCATCAAATACAAAAGGAAGAATAAAGTTAAAGAAAATGATAAAAAATGTATGATGCTGGTACATTACAATAATAATATAGATATACATGAAAGCAATATGATATACTATATATAGTCTATTCTATTATGGTTTAATTAATTAATGTTCATTGAAAATACTTTTCACTCTTTAGTAGGCACCTGAAGGTGCAGTTCCAATTACACTATAGGTTCATCTCCATGGTGGTGGTGGCTACTCCCCTTTAAGAACTAAAAAAATGGTCTATTTTGGGCTACAATAGACTTAAATAAAGAACTATTTTTGATGGACACTTATTTACACATATGGGGATGAGGGGCGGTGTTTGTGATGATGGTATGGTGGTGTTTGATGCATGTTACAATAAAACATGGAGCACACAGTATGAACTGCACGGTTGTTATTTTCCTCCTTTTACTGGTAATATTAAACTGTGAGGTGGTCAAGTGGTAGAGAGACTCTGAAATGATAGTGCAGTGTACTAAAATGCCTCTTGATATAGACATCCTTAAAGTTCTCTAAACACCACATTCTTGTTATTAAGACAAAAATGGAAACCGTGTAAACATTTAAACATGGACTGATACTGTGCTACAGATAAGTATAGCAAATTGATGGATGGACACTAAGATACTAAAATGGTGATGCACCACAAGGCACACTGCTCCTTTTTTGGAGTTTAAGTAATTGTTATATCAGTTAGCATGACTTAAACTCTCTATTGCAGCACCTGCGTGGCTAATGCAGAAGTTAACTGCGCAGCTGCCGCAATCGATGTTATAAGCCGATAGCGGCATTCTATTCTGGCACTTCTTAACTCCAGCTTATGGCTAGCATTAAAAGTGCCAAAATACATACTTTTGTGATGCATCAAGAGCCACTATCAGCATATGGGTAGCTGATATCGGCTCTTGGTGCATTGGACTGTTAGAGGCTTTATCAAGTGCTAACACATGAAAACTCTGGTGTAAAATTTATACAACAAAAATTCTTATGTCTTGGTATCAAAACAAGAATTATTTTAGCTGGTATGTGTGAATTAGAATATAACTACTAGGATAATAAGTGTGCTAAGGAGTTAATGGATTTAAGTGAGCGGTCATAATCCAAGAACCAATCACAATGGGGAGAAGGACATTGTATTGTATAAAGTTTACACGTGTTATCACTTGATAAAGAGTTTGTGAACTCGAAAAATTCATGACAAATGCAATGGAAACAGGAAACACACAAGCTAATAATTAACAGGGTTATTCAATAAAAGTTCTTATCGTTTAAAATGGTGCTAATTTTGCCCCAACCAATCAGATGTTAGCTTACAAATGTTAAATAAGATCTGATTGGTTGGGGCAAAATTAGCACCATTTTTAACGATAAGAACTTTTATTGAATCTCCCTGTATGTGTATTCTTGGGAAATCGGAATGGAAGTGGCAACAAGCTGCAAGAGGAGACCTAACAATCATCCCACTAAGTTCTCGGAAAAAACATTGGAAAAGCCAGGAAACTAGTGACTGTATCTTCCTTGGGAGATTTTAGAGACAGTAGCTAAGAAGAAAAAGGAACACCAGGAACGTAACAGGAACATCATTATCTCATGCTAGAGGTAAACTTGGTTGTTAAAATTTCCTTTTATGAATTGGGATCCGCGGGGTCTAATACTATACGGTGTGGAATTGGTATTCAAAGTTTGTACATCTCAATATGAAATGATGAAGGATAGGAAGCAACAGTGGAAGAATTGCTGTACTGAAAAGCTTTGCGACCAGCTGTTTTTAACAGATGTTCCTGGTAGTGCAAACGGTGGATGAAGGGCCCATTAAAAAGTGATGGGTATCCAACCACTGGTGGACCACCTGGCTCTATGCTTCTAAGAACCCCCTTATTGACCCCCTTATGCTCCTCCATTTGCTTCATTTGTAAGTAGGAGTAGTATATATGTCAGATGTTTGTAACCTGTAACTACCTGTAATAGCATTTACCCTTTAAAATGTGTACAGGTAAAATACATTTGTATATATTGTTAATAAAATACTTAACCTTTAACCTTTCCTTTTAGGTATATCTACTAAATATCCTTATGGTGTGCCTAGAAAATAAATACTAACCAAATAGTAACCAAACCAAGAACTGAATAAGAAGTTACGGTTCAGTCTTTTGAACAGCTAATGGCGCGTATGTTTCCTTCATACGCACAATCAGCTGTTTAAAAAACAGCTGGTCATGGA
The DNA here is from genome assembly GCA_019447015.1 of Hymenochirus boettgeri. NCBI lineage: Eukaryota > Metazoa > Chordata > Amphibia > Anura > Pipidae > Hymenochirus > Hymenochirus boettgeri. Next base: position 64,886,459 of record CM033471.1, read on the forward strand.
GGTTGTGGGTTAACATAACAGGCATGAGCTACTCACTTCTTTTTTTTACTGTTGCTGTGGATTTTATGTAAATACTCGTCAGAGACAAAGGGGGGGTGGCTAATACAGGTGAAGAGCAGACACAGACAACAAGTGAACTTTTTGCAACAATGAAGCTCATTTGGGAAATACCACACAGGTACTGTACAATGTTTTTTTTTATCATAGCAATAATTCCACTTAAGTTAAAATATACTTCTTCACCGTGGAACACCAAGACCACTTGACCCACTGGCAGCCTGCAGGTTGGGCCTCACTGGACTAAATGGACGTATGTCTATATTCAACCTCCATTTCTATGCTACTATGTTACAAAAAGGGATGTTTTCAATATGGGTATTGTTGCAATAATTAAGCTGGTAAAGGATAATTCATTTATACAAGAACTTTTTTTGTATAAAATGTACACCAGAGGTTCACATGTACGAAACTCTTGTCTCCCTGTTTAAGCCTCAATGATTTTTTTCACTTTCCTGTAAGTGATGTAGTGTTATTTCCATGGAGGTCTTTCTTTTTAAGGTAAAAATGGGGTAGAGCAAAAGGACTAAACTTGATGGATGTATTTTATTTAAATGAAACTTTGACTACTGTATTTGTTAATAAATGTGACGGGCACTGTGAAAATACTGTACCCAGTCTGATTGAAGAAAAGTAGCATCGTTTTAATAAGCAATTAAACAGCTGTCCAAAACTACATGATTTTAGAAGCATTTGAGACAAGGAACAGTATAAACATAAAAGAATAATTAACAGAACCATATGAATTTAACAGATCATTGAAAACTCAGAAAGTTGAGAGTTGCAAAATGGTGAGCCAGGGACCAGAAAAAAACTAAGACTCAAATAATTTTAACCATGTTTCTATACTTAATGGGAATAAGGGGTGGTGCCTCCTGCCTTCAATATGAGCTGTGACATCCCCAGTACCTTTACTTTGCCTGTTGCTTTTGGCTTGGCATTGTCCACTATTGGAAAAGAGAAAAGATGCAGCATCATACATACATACTTGGCCATGGCCTAGGGTGTCAGGATTTATAGTGGCAGCATCACAAAACCATTTTTAAATACAAAACATGAATTGCTTAATGCAGTAATAGAAAATGTATCTCTGAAATGTGTCTCCGAGTCCTAAATCTGGGTAGCCAGCCAAGGAAAAGCAGAGGAGAGAAGTGGAAAAAAGAAAAAATTTTGACTCGGAATTTCAATAGTTGAAACTGGAATTCTGCAACAAAACTGCAAAAAGTCTTAATGATGCATTATTGGTCTGAAACATGAAGCCCCACCAGGTTTGGGAAGAAACTACAGCACTTCCCTCATGATTGTCTCTGAGAGCAAATCAGTCATTAAAAAATAATATATCACCAGTGTTATGGCTGTAGTAGGCCACAAATATTATAATATAAAATTGTGACTCGACAAATCCAACCCTAACAAGTTGTGTATTTTCATGTTTTAAGACAACCTGTTTGATTCCTTACTAGCAAAAACTATCGCATTTAAAGTTAAAACTGATTAAACATTGTGTGCAATTACAACAATAACAGGCACCACACACTACCACTTACCAATTATATCCTATTAAATTTACCAGCTAATTTAATGGATTTACAGGGTTATTCAATAAAAGTTCTTATCGTTTAAAATGGTGCTAATTTTGCACCAACCAATCAGATCTTATTTAACATTTGAAAGCTAACATCTGATTGGTTGGGGCAAAATTAGCACTATTTTAAACATAAGAACTTTTATTCAATAACCCTGATGGTGTTTTCACAGCAATTAGCTAGAAGTTGCCCAGTTCTAGAGTATGTACATTTGCTGAGTGACACTTTGTTTTATTTCTACTTATCTTTCCCTGTTCCAGTTTTCTTCAGTGTGCATGCTCCTCTCCTACACCTCACACAATGAAAGGGAAAGCAATAGTTAAACAGCTGAAGTGAAATTTCAGGCAGATACGTCTTTTGGTATAAAATTACAAACTGTGTCAAATATTATTTGTCTTTTGGTATAAAATTACAAACTGTGTCAAATATTATTTGTCTTTTGGTATAAAATTACAAACTGTGTCAAATATTATTTTAAATCTGCAGTCTCTGTTGTAAAAAGTGTATTTTAGATCATAGTTCCCCAATTAACAATTACAATTCCTGTTGTATTTTAAAACGTTAAACCTTTAATTTAACTCTATTACACCAGTAAACACAACATGCACATTGTTCACCACTGCCAAATCCATTCCGATATCCCCAACAATCAAGATGTTACATTTAAGTGATGGTGATGGCAGCCAGCCAAGCAAAAGTGCAATGGAATTGAACTCCGCAGAAATGCTTTTTCATTTTTGTTATGTTTGAACAATATAGACAATACTGCCAAACGCAGGACTCCATAAGCAGGAAAATTGAGATACAAAATTACATTTACTTTTATCCAAAATAACATTTTCTGCCCAGACAACAGAATAACTCTAATGCGCTAAAATGCAATGGCACAACTACAATAAATGCATTCTTTATTCTAGAGGTTCACAGAGACTTGCCTAGATAAAAAAAAAAAGTTCATCAAAGAGTCTTTTGATTTCTTTTTGCACTGGCAATATAAACTGATTTTTCTCATATGCCTTCATATCCCTCAATTTCTGTAAAAAAGCTAAAATACCAAATACCTAACCAAAACTGAAACGTCCATGGCTTTTCAAATGACTGTAAATTGCATGGCTAAGTGCATATAGCCACAGGGCTGTCAATGTTACTTTTCTTGACAATTCATCATAGCATACTAATTCTATAATATCATTACAGCGTCTCTTCTCACTGTACTCATCCAACAAGTTAATTTAATCAACTAATAATAGATTCAGGAATAGATGCAAGAGGCTCTCACATAGCAAATTATGCAGCTAGAATTACATTGCAGTGAAAGGTGGGATCTGTACTTCTGCTAACTACAACATGTACAGAAGTAACCTCCACACATTTTACTTATATCAAAACACAATTAGCAGCTACACTGGTGTGCATTAAGGAGTTCAATTAATTATTATCTGATTAACCACTAAATATATATTATATATATCCAAAGGTAAAGGAACACTCCAGGATTTTTAAATAGTATTCTTTTATTCACTGCATATGAAGCAACGTTTCTGCCCAATATGTGAAACCAACAAACACTAAAGTGCAGAGTCTTAAAGCCAATAGGCTTTTCCTACTAATTAGTGACACCACCAAACTTTCCTATTACATTAGTGATACCTGTGCCATGTGTAAAAGCTTTTTTTTGTGTAAATATTAAAATTCACAAATTAGTTAAAAAGATGAAAGGACAATTATACTTACCATTTCCCTGATACATTCCTGCATTGTACCTAGGGTGAGGACTTAAAACCCTAAGTCCTCACCTCTGGGTACTTTACAAAAGTCCTGCACTACTTACTTGTAATCTCCCTCGTTGCTCTGGTCAGATCCTCCTTACTGGCACTGTCAGTGACAGTCCGGGAGGCAGCCAATGGGAAGACACGTCTCCTTGCAGAGCGTGTCTTCCCATTGGGTGCCTCGCGACCTGTCACTCAAAGTGCCAGTGGGGAAGATTGAACCGGAGCGACGAGGGAGATTACAAGTAAGTAGTGCAGGACTTTTGTAAAGTACCCGGAGGTGAGGACTTAGCGTTTTAGGTCCTCACCCTAGGAGTGGGTGAGGAGTGGGGGGAAAGGAACGAGGGGGAGGTGAGTATAATTGTCCTTTAATTAATAGTAACACAGTAACATAGTAATTAAGGTTGAATAAAGACATTCGTCCATCAAGTCCAACCTATTCCCTTTTTTTTTTTTTTTTTTTAACCCTACCTAACAGTTGATCCAGAGGAAGGCAAAAAAACCCAGCTAAAAAAGGTGGGAAAAAAATCCTTCCTGACTCCAAACGGCAATCGGAAAGTATCCCTGGATCAACCGATTCTATGCAATTATACCAGTAATTCTCAATATTTTTTAGTTTTAGAAACTTTCCAGGCCTTTTTTAAAGTTATTCATGAACTTTCCATTACACCTCTGCTGGAAGACAGTTCCACAGTTTCACCGTTCTCACTGTAAGAAACCTCTCCTAACTTGAAGATGAAACTTCTTTTCTTCCAACCTTAAAGGATGTCCACGAGTCCTCTGTATGACCTATTAGTGAACAATGCACCAGAGAGTTCACTGTATGGGCCATTATATTTGTATAGGTTATCATGTCCCCACGAAACCGCCGCTTCTCCAATGTAACAGCCCTAACTTGTCTAATCTGCCTGCATATTCAGCCCCTCCATTCCCCTTATTAATTTAGTGCCCTTCTCTGAACTGCCTCAATTTCCAAGATGTCCCTTTTGTATATGGGATTCAAAACTGCCACCGCATATTCCAAATGTGGCCTTCCAGTGCCTTGTAAAGAGGGAGAATAAATTTTCTCTCTGATTCATTCCCCTCTTTATACAAGACAATATCTTGCTAGCTCTAGCTGTTTCTACCTGGCATTGTTTGCTACAGCTAAGTCTGTTATCTACCAGAACCCCAAATCTTTTTCCATTTCAGATGCACTTAACACAGAGTTATTTATGGTGTAGGTGGCACAGGGATTATTAAACCCAAATGCATCACCTTACATTTATCAACATTGAATCTCATCTGCCATTCTGCTGCCCATTTTGATAATCTATCTAGGTCTGCTTGCAGCACTTGCACATCATTGGAATTATAATGAAATTGTTGGAATTAGCTCTGAAAATACTTTTTATTTACCGGTCCTTGGTACAGCTATGGGTGTGGCCATGGTGCCAGCATATGCTAATGTTTTTATGTTTTACTATGAGAACAGATATATATTGTGTAAGTATGCTGAATGTATAGGAGATTCATAGATGATATATTCTTAATTTGGCAGGGGACAAAAGACAAACTACAAGACATATTCGATGAGCTTAATCATTTGGATGGTCCCATCAGACTTACCTCTAACATACATCATGAAATAATAGAATTTTTGGATGTACAGATCTGGGGACAAGGTAACAAGTTAACTTATTCCTTATATCATAAAGAAACAGATAGGAACACGCTATTTCCCAATACTAGGTTCCATCTATGCTTAAACAGGCCCTTCCAGTCTCACAATTCTGTAGAGTCAATCAACTCTTGACTACATATTTGGATAGGGCCAAAGAGAAAGTATTAATATCTGATAAATTGGAAAGTGTGGAAAACAAATTTATCTGTGTGACTAAATACACAGTTTTATCTTCTAGGATTCCCCCTATCCTGCATAAATAACTGGAATATTCTATTTTCTGATGATAAATTGGAGAAAGCACTTTCTAGGAGACCAACTATCGGCTACAGAAGGGTTCAAAATTTTAAACACATATTAGTTAGGAGTGATCGAGTTACAAGCTACACCATGGTGGGAACTTGGTTATCTACCCAAACTGGGGGTAGCTTTTATTGCCATAAATGCTTTTCATGCGATTCCATGATTCCAAGGACCCATTTCCCACATCCACAAATTGGGAAACTTATTAAAATCAGACATACGATCAGGTGCACCACCACACATGTGGTATATCTGGCCTCATGCCCCTGTGGTCTATGTTATGTTGGAATGACCGATCTTAAGTTGCGGATAAGGATTGATGACCATAGATCTGCAATTAAAAGGGCCTTTAGAGATGGTAAAAGGATAAAACCTGTTGCCAAACATTTTCTCGAGTATGGACATGCAATTTCCACCTTTAAATTCAAGGCCATAGATCATGTCCCCATACCACGGTTTGGGGGTGATAGGGCCAGGATTTTACCTCAAAAAAAACTTTATTGGATTAAGACTCTCAATACACTGGCCCCTAATGGACTAAATGAATCCACCTCTTTTAAATGCTTCCTTTATGAAAGATAAACTATTTAATCCCCTTGTGTACTCTGATATTTACAAAAAAATATTTTATTTTTCACACTGTGTGATAGGATTTTATCTGATAATTCACCAGCACTTTATTGAAAGGGCACTCTCATTTTTTAACACTTTTAATTATGTCACATAGTGCATAATTGATCTTGTGAATTTTAGTATTTACAAAAAAAATGTTTTTACACATGCCACATGTATCACTAATGTAATAGGAATGTTGTGATGTCACTAATTAGTAGATGCACTTTAGTTTGTTGGTTTCACTTGGCTTGATAAAGGCCCCACATATTGGGCAGAAACGTTGCTACATATGCTGTGAGTAAAAGAATACTATTTAAAAATCCTGGAGTGGTCCTTTATCTTTGGGCTTTGTTTATAGATTACATATCAATTTGGAAGCACCCAGGTCATTGATTGTCTAATTGTCCTATACACACGTATAGTGCCACCCCATTGGATTTTATATCTCACAGAGATTTTGCATGCTAAATATCAGTGTTAATATGGGAAATAATATACTGTATTGGTTAGACTAGGAGACATAACAGAATGTAGGTTGGCTGAGATGAGAAGGAATTGTTTGTGATTCAGTTTGTGTGCACTTTGGACTGGAATAGTTTATAATTAAAAACAAATCATCATCAGTAATTATCCAGTTCTTATATGTGTTTTTCATTTTTTTTTGTAAAAAGTTACAAACCTGTGACAGATTTTCTAATGTTTATCTTGTGACAGTGCAGCAGATGTTCTATTTCTAGATTAGAAATGCCTAAATATGAGTTGTTTATTAGCAAATTAATTTGAAAGAATTAACTTGTATAAAGTTGTTTTAAGTCACCTCTAAAATATTAAAATATTGACTTAAAAACAACAGTCTGTGTCTCTACTCTCATTCTGCTGTGGCTATTAGGTGAGATCAACGAAACTGGTGAGTTTCGGTCCATCAGTGGTTCTGAGAAATGACTAAATTCTGAGGGCCATATTTATAAAGCCGCGGTATCGCTTTTTAGCGATACAGCGACTTTAACATTCGATATCATAAATTTACGATCGTTGAACCAATTGGAGATTAACGATCCTCATAGAATACCATTGCGGTAGTTTACTACTGCACGGTATTTTACGATTGAACATTCATTACCGTATATACTCGAGTATAAGTCGAATTTTTCATGCTTTAAAATTAGCCTGAAAACCTAACCTCGACTTATACTCGAGTCAAGTCCTAATTTAGATGCAAATTCTGCAATTACAGATAGTAACCAGTAGGTGGCGATGTGTTAACCTGCATAGAAAGTTACAGGAGCTGATCTGCCTTTACACTTCCTGCTTCCTGTATTCTGGCTGCTGGACTCACTCAGCACTGTCGCTGGAATCTGTAAATCTGAAGGGTCTCCTCAGTTTGGGGCAAAAAACAGCTGCTAGTACAGTGCAAAGGACAGCTTGAAAGTACAACTCTCAGGTGACATTTTTAACTATTGGGGTCAGAGAGTCCTTTACTATATGGGGGTCAGAGTTCCCTTTACTATATGGGGGTCAGAGTTCCTTTTACTATATAGGGGTCAGAGGGCCCTTTACTATATGGGGTTCAGGAGAATTGTAGATGATGGTAAGCTTAATTGAAAGTTTACTGAACCTTGCCACTCCACATGTTTAGAAACTGAAACTCGCAACAACAAAGCATGCTGGGGGTTGTAGTTTCCAAACATGTGGAGTGCCAAAGAATTGGAAGTTACTGGTACTGGGTTTGGCTATTACTGTATGGGATTCATGTATGGGAATTCAGCTGTCCATTTAAAGGGCAACTAAAGCCTAAAAACAACACAGAATCAGAAGGCAGTAGTGGTGATAATTTCTACCCTCGACTTATACTCGAGTCAATCAGTTTTTACAAGTTTTTCAGGTAAAAATAGGTACCTCGACTTATACTCGGAACGACTTATACTCGAGTATATACGGTAATTAATAAACATTAAAACCTACTTGAAACCTTTTTAAGAATCTTTCACCATGATTTTTGATTTTCAACCACGATTTTGACCTTTGAGTGCGTTTACATTTCTGTCTGCTATTGTCAGTGCTTTGACTGCATCTTTTTCAGTTTTTGTTTTGTTTTCAACCAAGTTTTTGTGTATTTTCAACCACAATTTTCCTTTTTTTTTACCTGCAAGTTACATAGATTTTCATAACAATTCTGAAGATTCTGCAAGTACTGCAGACTCATTTTTACGGTTGGGGAATTTAAATTATTAAAATGGGGGTCATATGTCTTGTTTACCAGCATTTTAGTCTCTCAAATATTGTCAGCCAATGTAAACGTTTCGGATTTTCACTATTTCACAATAAAGTACACATTTTGGGCTATTTCCTAGCAATCGCAAGACCCATGGAGAACACTCGAAAGTGCGGTACACACATTACTAATATAGGGACAATCTTGTCAGTACCGTGGTCGGTCCTTTATCGGAAATGTGTGTACCGACCATTACATAATCTCAATTCCTTGGCAAAGTAGAAAGTATTTACTAAAGCGGTCACTCGCTTGATTCTTCTTGATGGGAAACTATGTTGGTTGTGGGGGTACAAAAATTTAGCTTCACTTTTTCTTCACCTACATATTTTACAAATATTGTGCAACATTTCAATATTTTTAAAGGGTATTTATAAAAATTTCTGTAAGCTTTTTCGTTATAATCTAAGCAGTCTGCCCTGTTCATTAGATTTATTGTGTCAATAGTACACTAGAGAAAGTGAAACATCCTATAACATACTAGTGGACAAACTGATAATAGCAGAAATTACTTTCTGAGATTAGCCTGCCAAACATGGGTTGGTAGATCAACTCGATTGATTAAATTGGCCTGCAAGATAATGCAGCCATCTGTGGACGTATTATTATGGGCAGATTTCAAGATATATAGTGCAACATGGTGAAATTCAATCGGAAATTCTCAATCTTTGAAGCCATCAATTATGTATTGCCAACAAAAGAAATAAACAAAAAAAACTGTTTAAGATTAATTTAAAGGGCATGTCCACTCGGTTTTTTTTGAAAATTTCTGTCAAGTAGGGTTCCCCTCACCTACCCCCAACTGCCATATTACTTTGTTAAAATGTTAATGATTTGTTAACTTTTTGCGGCCGTTTAATGCCCATTTCTAAATTGTGGAAAACGCAGTTTTTGTGAAAATGGCGGGAAAAATGGCCGCAAAAAGTTAACGAACCTTTATAAATATGCCCCCTAGACTTCATTAGGTTGAAATATCTTAAATCAGCTCCTAAATATTTTACTTACCACTCCTCGTTCCCTTGGCTGCCTGCTGCTGCTTCTGTGCATGGAAGCAGCAGAAATGGCTGGACCAGCAGCCGTGTCAGTGATTGGCTTAGACTTATTACCTCTTGATGGTATTTATAAATTGATGAAAATGTTGTTTTTTTTTAAGCCAAGACTTCATAAAAAGTCTCAGGTGGCAAAAATGCATTAGTAGGCACATTTCTAGCCTGGATATTGGTTCCTGGAAGGTGTCAGTACATTACTTTGTGTTTGCCAATACAAAAAAGAGTCCATGGGATAATTCCCCCCCCAATCATTTACTGTAATAAGATCAGTAATTATTGAATTTACAATTTTTTTTACGATTTTCGAATTTCCGATGTCTGCTTTTCAAGTTTCTGATTTTCACTATTTCATAATAAAGGCGACTGGGGGGTCTTATTTCCACAGGCACATGATTGTCTGGTATTAGTAGAACTTCTGGTGCAATTTTGTTATTTCTAATCTTCATGGCGAAATGTTCTAGTTTATAAATGAAGCAAAAATATTGCTATTTTTCATATTGAAAATATTGCCTCTACACTGTAACTGCATCTATTAGCGCTTATATAATTATACACTTCATAATTTGCTAAAATGTTTTATTTGTCAAAAAATGTTTCCAAATAAATTGGATTCTTTAGACGGCATGGATTGTATTGTTTTAACAAGGTTAAATTAAAGCTATCACAGAACTGAACAATAGTAGGAAAATTAAGCATAATGTATCAAATTACATGTGTAATATCAAATTACATGTGTAATATGATGTGGACAATCCACAGTTGTCTTTACAAGTATGATTTAACAATATAAAAAGATAAATGTATTTTGAATAAGAATAAATGCAGTGTGGGTTGTATACAAAATAGAAATGTAAAATAACATTTCTAATTTTAAAGGTAAAAGTTCTGAGCATATGGCTTATTTGAGCCGTATGGGTTTTCTTTCCAAGTGGAATGAAAAATAAAGAATTTTGGATGTTTTCTGTCATGCAGACAGGCCATCTGTCTATAGAGTGGAAAGAGACATGTTTTTCATAAAACTTTCTCTAGGATGTGATGTTTTTCTGTTATAAAATAACTAATCAAAGATATACCTATTATCAAAATCGATAAAAAGGACTTGTGATGTACTGCGATTTACATTAAAAGTTAATTCTAATATTAAGATTAATCCAGGCAGAGGTTACTAGTATGGTATTCCTTTTATTGTGATCAGGGAAGCGGAAATCTTTAATCTTAATCCTATTTAATTGTGGTTGCGGATACTGGTATGATACCCTTTTTTTTACGACTAGAAATTTTATATTTTTTAGACCTTGCTAGTTCTGTAATACCCCCCAGAAGAAGAATTATCTTACATTTAAATGACTGTATAATTACACATGTGCATTTATTAACCTTTACCTTATTTCCGTTTATCATACATGTTTTTTAAACACCAGCAGGGTTATTCAATCAAAGTTCTTAACGTTTAAAATGGTGCTAATTTTGCCCCAACCAATTAAATGTTAGCTTTCAAATGTTAAATAACACCTGATTGGTTGGAGCAAAATTAGCACCATTTTAAATGATAAGAACTTTTATTTAATCTCCCTGCAGATCTCTATCCGCAGAAGCATAGATTTCTGAAGCTTTGGTATAATTTTTTCGTTCTCACAATCTAAATATATTCTCAATATTTATAATTTGAAAGGATTAGGCATGAGTTAAATTATTTTATAATTAACCAATACCAAAGTTTTAATGTTATCTTTCATAGTTAAAATTAAAATTTAGTGGTTTATAAGTTGCTCTGTGATGCAGATTTATTTTTAAAGAAATCCACATATTTTCAAAAACATTACTTGAGTGTATCTCTTTGTGATCATACTGCTGTGTTTGAAACATTTATGCAAATGCACCTATTCCTTTTACATTTTCATGAAATCAACAACTTTCTTTGTCGTAATTATTGCAATAGAAATCATCATCATATTCTGCAGTAATTCCCTGTGCCTAAAGATTACTTCAGCTTCATTTCTCTTAGCATCCTATTTGCACATCCTAAAACAACACATCTCTTAAACATTTCATTCATTAGCAAAAAGTTAGTGCAGCAGAAGGGGTGTTAACATCTTACCTTTTCCATAAAATTCTTTACAGCTGACAATGCACCCCCCCAAATTGGATAGAAGACCCTATTGATATGTGAATTTCTCTTTACTTGCCAACAAAATTTGATAAAACAAAGGAAGCCCTGGCAAAAAAAAGCCTCATAAATTAATTGGCCACTTTATAAATTCAAAGGCAATGCTGGCACCACTAATGGCACATATGACATGAGGAATGCAGTGCAAAAAAACAAGGATAGAGTTAGGGCAAATTCTTTCAAAATAATTTATTGCTATAGATCATGTGGTCAAAACTCTAAAAGGAACACCCTTATTTGTTGTTCCTGGATAAACTGTGAGGAACTTCCGCCTTCACTGATGGAAACACCAGCTGACAGATTTTATCTGCTGTTTGCCTATATACTATTGGTCTTAGGGCAAACTTTTCTTGACCTATTTTTTGTCCTTGATCTTTGCTGTCATGGTTCTTGTCCTTGAGAATCTTTATATGTTGGATCTATTTCTGAAGCTCTGAATAAGTTATTGATCTATGTCAGTTTACTTGACACCTACTTTCTGATAGAATCCCCTTCTTAAAACCCTTCCTATCTGTTACTAAACATAATTTGTGTTACTATTTTGTTCCTGGCTTGTCTAGTCTATGAGAATAGAAATCAGTAAAGTTCTTAATATACTGTAATTATAATGTATAAACATATAAAAACATTTCACATCAGAGACTGTGTATTTTATTTTATTATTTTTTTGTGGTAAGTGCAATATTACGGGTTTTATGACCCATGGGGCACAGGACACATCCTAAAGGGGGCTTCTGATTTCTTGGGGGGAGGGTGATGGGGGTAAGTTCCAGAGATAATTTTTTGTTCCATAGTTTATTTTGTTTAAATAATCTGGAAAGGTCCAGTCTTATTGTGTTTAGTCAGCATAAGAAAGCTGACAAAAGTACAGCATAAATCAACCCAGAATGAAATACCGATAAATGCTTTAGATCACTCATCGACATAGATGGGTTCACCTTTAGGCATGATAGACACGTGTTTAGGGGGTGCATGGAGTTATAGGGAAAGCTGTTACTTTCTTGCCCTTTTGATCCCCTGCTGTAAGCAATTTCAACTGCAGCCATTGGGTTATTAAAAAAGGATTTGCTGCCCCTATGCTTTATTTTTTGTAACCTTTAAAATTCAGCATAATATACAGGGATAGGGGTGCTAATTTTGCCCCAACCAATCAGATGTTAGCTTTCCAATGTTAAATAATATCTAATTGGTTGGGGCAAAATTAGCACCATTTTTAACGATATGAAACATTTGAAACTCCCTGATAGTGTATTATATTAAAAGTGGGGGATTTAGGGTTGGTTTTATTATTATTATATTTATTTTTACACCAATAGGCACCTGATATGTAAATCCAGGCCTGCTCACCTAATCACATGTTCAGCCAACCACTGCTTGTAAGGACCTCAATAAGGATGGCACAAGAATCCAAGTAAAGGAATGCCCTGGTAAACTAAAACTGCTAAATATAATGCTAAAATCTCCTCATCAGATTATGACCCCACTTTGTAACATTAATGGCCCATTAAGGGCATGAACCTAAAAATACATATTATTTTGAAAAACAACTTTAAAACATTATTTCCAATCACAGGATTCCTAATTAGTAGGCATGGGTAGAAATATACTGTCTCTTTATTTGTAGGCATAGATAATAGAAATATATTGCCTGTAGAGGACAAATCAAACACGTATAGTATCAGGTAGAGAGCTGTTATTACTCCCAAAACCATCTCCCAATGGTATTTAATATCCTAATGCAGCTCTCTATGAAGGTAGGTTCATGTTCTGATCCGCATAATTTTACCACCAGCTGTTTGGTTGTCTTTGCAATTCTCCACAGATTTGCTGCAATTGTAACATTAGGAGCTGGTGCAAAGGTTTGCCTATAAATGGCAACAACCAATCAGATGTTATCTAATTGCAGTAACCCAGTAACAAGCTAAGATCTGCGGTTTCTGCAAATTAATAGTATGGGGAATCTTTTTTAACCTTTGCTTCCTGTAGTCCTATGTAATATCTATAAATAGTAAAGACAACAGTCAACCCCTTTCATGCAAAATGCAACAGTCAGAAGACCACACCACATCCAGTCGATTGCAGTTGTGAAATACTCTTGGTTTCTATATATTGTTAACATAACAAAGTGTTTACTAAGGGCGCAACTACACTTCTCTTTTAACGTTTTGCTTTAAAGGGCATGTCCACCCCTAAAACTAAAATTTTCCCCAATGCTGGCCCCTCTGTATAGTGTTAAAAAAATCCATACTTTACTCCTCTGCTCCAAATGGTCTCCTGCAATGTTTAGCTAAAGTCCTAAAAAGTGAAGAGCAGGAGTCTGTCTGTGTATTAAAAGGTTTCTTCCCCTTACCTTTCCTCTGAGATGTTTCTGGCATGTGAAGTGCCCCCTCCCTCCCTCCTTCTTTGTTGCCTGGTGCCCTACCTTAAAACCCTTTTGTTTCTAGCCTATCCCCAACCGCCGTGTTAGTTTGCAAAATAACTCATCAGGAATGTACTTACATTGCTTCGTTCCCCCAGCAGCTGCAGCAATTTCCTGCAAGCAGAAGGCTGGATCGCTGGGGAAACGAAGCTCAAGTACATTCCTGATGAGTTTTTTTTAACAAACAAACAAACAGAGTTTAAGGGTGAGCTAGGGTCCCCTACACTACACTACAGCAAAAGTTTATATTAAAGGGGGAGATACCCTTTAATATGTTGTGCAGGAGCATCTATCATGTTATTTTTGCTAAATTTTGTTTGCATGATCACACATGCAAACATGAGTAATCAGCTGTTTTAAAAATCTGCATTGCATGCAAATAAAACCACTGGCTTCTCCTGCTGTTTGTTTGGACTGAAAAAATATAGATGACATTCTCTATCCCCCACTTAATTTTTAATACCATGAATAACCACTAAATTTATTGCCATGACCATTACAATCCTCTTTAACATATTATGTATGTATAGTTTATTTATAAAGCGCCACTTAGGGACACAGCACTGTCCAGTAATAAAATACAATAAAGTCAATAATCTCATACAAGGAGGATAAATACATAGATAGTTCAGTACATAAATAAATTATATAAAGAGAAGTGATAGAGCTGTGCCACAAGAGGAAAGGAGATCCCTGCCCCATAGAGCTTCACATCTAGTTAGGTTTGGTAACATACAGATAGAATGGAGTTGGTATAAGTGCTGGAGTGAGAACGTTATGCGTGCAAATAAAACAATCATACACTGGTCTGGTTTCCAGAATAGTAGGATGTAGGGTAGATTTAAACCTGCTAATTGAGGTTTCTTGATGTAGAGAGAGGGATAGAATTCCAGAGGATTGGAGCCACAAGAGAGAAAGGCTCAAGTGAGAGCAAGCAGTGTGAATGGTGAGTCTGTACAGGAGCTGTTCTGCAATGAGCGGTGGGTTCGGCAGGACCATATGGGTACACTAGAGAAGAAATATAAGGAGCAGCAGAGCATTGCCCTATATTATATAGGGCTTTGTTTTTTTTATCCAGTCACATCTGGCCCTGCCCTGTCAAAATTAGTCAAAAAGTTAAAATTACTTACATAGTAACATAGCTTCAGATAGTTTGCCAGGGTGTGTTGCACTATGCAACATAACATTGTAGGACGTTTGCCTGAGAGTATCAACCTAATTAACACAATTATAAGAAAAGTTACTTGAGTGTTTGGCCAATGTAACATAAATGTGCACAGTGTGTGTTACTTATTTAAAAGAAGTAGGGGAATTTGCACTGTTAGTGTGTTACCCTATGTACTGTAACATTTGTATTCCCCTGACCTGGTAATTAAAAATATTGTGGTTGTATTTCTTCTGCATTAAATGGTTTTTCAACAGAAACTTCACTGCAAAGTCTGGCAACAATACTGGGAGATTCAATAAAAGTTCTTATCATTAAAATGGTGCTAATTTTGCCCCAACCAATCAGATCTTATTTAACATTTGAAAGCTAACATCTATTGGTTTAGGCAAATTACACCATTTTAAACGATAAGAACTTTTATTGAATTACCCTAATAGTTCTTCTTTATAAACATTCCCCTAATTCTAATAAAGATTAAGTTGTCTACAGTGCTTTAATTAGTGTGAAAATATAATTATTTCACTATTATCAGTTTTTCTAAGGACTTTTTTTATTTAGACATGAACAGTATTTTTAATAACAGTTTTAAAGGGGAAGTTCAGTGCAAATACATATGCTTTTCAGAAAAAAGCAGTATTTTCATCCCAATTTCCTTAATCTGCCAATTCAGCATTTTGTCTGTGTAAAATAAATGCAACCGAAATACTGACTTCCTCTTTGCAGGACCCCTAGTAATAACCGTTATGGTTTTGCCCTTGGTCCAGCTGGGTTGATTCAGTTGCTCAGTAGAGATCTGAGCATCTTTGACCCATCCAACAGCCAATCAGTAGAAATAACTGTTAGGAACATTCCAAGGATGTGGTGCATTCTGGGAAAAAGAAGGGTCGTTAAAACCTGAAATGGCACTCGCTAATGTCAACAGCAGGGAACAGGGTATGAAATCAACTGAGTTTCAAAATGGGAGAGACTATGCAGAATAACTAAATATGCATTACTCAAAATAACAGTTTAATAAATATTGATAATTTCCACTGAACTGTCCCTTTAACTACAAAGCTGAAATTACTTGAATTCAGGTTATGACCCATAAACACATGTGAAATTTGGAAACTGTGTTTCCTGTAAGCCTATGATGTTGCTCTTTTAAGGCCCAAGGGAACCATCTTTGATATGAAAGGCACAAAAACCACATGACCTATACATCTAAAAAAGAAACACAAGACCTTCCAAAATGTTGTGTACAGCAAACTCTATATATGTTTATTCTTGTTAAAAACTATAAAAACTTTCAAGAATTTAGGTTTCCATGGGACAAATGTCAACTTGAATTATTTTCCGAATGAGATCTGTGCTATTATATCAGGTTTACCACAGCACAAAAATGTCAGGGTAACTCAACAATGTACCGTATATACTCGAGTATAAACCGACCCGAGTATAAACCGAGGTACCCAATTTCAGCTAAAAATCCTAATAAAAGTTGTTGACTCGAGTATAAACCGAGGGCAGAAACTTGCCATTCAAGATGTTTGGAAACTACAACTCCCAGCTAATAAAGCATGCTGGGAGTTGTAGTTCCCAAACATCTTGAATGCCCCCCTCACCCTCCCACTCAGTTCA
Organism: Hymenochirus boettgeri; assembly: GCA_019447015.1. Lineage (NCBI taxonomy): Eukaryota > Metazoa > Chordata > Amphibia > Anura > Pipidae > Hymenochirus > Hymenochirus boettgeri. The sequence continues at coordinate 64,903,144 of CM033471.1, forward strand.
GTTTGTACCTGTGGTCTCTTCTCCCTGTGGGCTCTCCTCCATCCAAGGGCTTCCTCCATCCAAGGTCTTCCTCCATCCAAGGGCTTCCTGGCAGCATTGAAGGTACGGTATCCTTAGCATTCCGGCAGTCATTCCTTTACTGGCGCGCTGGCTGACGTCACTGCCCGGCGCCTGGCTTGGTGCCGGGCAGTGACGTCAGGCCGGCGCGCCAGTACAGAGAAAGATCCTGCGGCTGCCGGAATGCTCAGGTAAGCTGTTGTCTCAAGTATAAACCGAGTCCAAGTTTTCAGGCTGATTTTTTTTTTCTATTGGCTGATCCGGACAAAATATTGCAGCGTGCGTACAAAGCTTTATATAGCAGTCGGTGTGGTTGTCTCTGTTCATATTGGGGCAGCATCTGGTACACACAGATTATGGTTATTACCAGAACGGACACAAAGATATCAGTTTTAAAGGAAAACAAAACCACAAAAACAAAAACTTGCCTTTGAAAAAACTTAAATAGACACTATACTAAAAAAATGACTTTGCCTCATCTTAATCTATAGTTGAATACATGTAAGTAAGTAGTGTGTGTTGCTGCGTGCCTTAAATCCAGCACACATTTTGTTTAGAAGCAGTATCCCCCCTCTCTCTTTTAACCACTCCCACTTCCATCCGACCTGACTTCCCCCCCACAAACCAACTGTCAAGCCTGCACACAGCATACAGCATTCCAACTGTCAAAACTGTCACCATTCCAGCTACAGTAAAACTACTCACAGAAGAATAGTTTTTGAGAGCAAGGAACTTGATTGACAGCTGAAATATAAGAAGTTTTAGATTGGATATCTAAAGAAATAGGGAGTAGATCAACAAAAAAATTATACAGTGGTGGTTGGGAAGAATTATAGTTTCCAGTTATGGTCAATTTAAAATCACTTATTTTTTAGTATAAATGCCCTTTAAAGTTCCCTCCTTGTTCCACATTTTTAGCATCACCCAGCGTCCTGAAAATTTCCAGGCCATGTATGCATTTAAAAGTTCATTCATATTGGTAATAACAGGAACCCCTGTGCTTTTTATTTAATTGTCTTAAAGTTTGGGGTTTTTTTGCTATTATTTATTGTATCAGGGAAAGCTGATTGAACATATGAGGACTGCATCTGCTACTCTCCAAAACTTCAGGTGTTACAGGTTACAAGTCTGATATGTGCAATATTTTGTGTTAAATTTTGGATATATGACACATGCACTCTTTGATAGTATACATTCTTCCCAGATTAACTGCTAGATTTTAAAAAGGAAATATGTTTGCCTAAGGACATTAAAATAATACCTATACAAATGTATTTAGTCTGAAAGCTTAGGGCAGGAGCTGATGAAAAGATGAAAAACCCATTTTTAAACACTGTTATGTGATCAGTGCTATTAAAGAAAATTAATACATACATATACTGTACCTTAATGTTAGTGCTGTATTTTTCACATGACTCCCCTCTGTTTATGTGAACCTAACTGTACCTTATGTTTTACAAACCATGGCAATAATCTGTAAAAATTAAATTTCTGCCCTGTTTCTGACTACGTCTTTTTATGTCCTTCATAGATTCTGGGGAATTTTCTTTTTGTTCACACACAAACTTTTGTACATCTTTATAAAAATGTCAAAATAATAGATTTATTGCTGAGGTTTAAAATGGTCATTATTCCGTTTGTTTAAATGCTCCCCAATTTACATTTTCACATCTTAACAGATCCATAAATGTTTTTCACATATGTTTGAATCCCCATAAGACACAGTAAGTTATTAGTATTGGAAAAGAACAATTTATTTCCACAAAATGAAATAAAGCAATATAGAAACATGTAAAAGCACATCTTTAAATTCCACATAAAGCAGACAGGGCCATCTGACAGAGTTAAAATATCTCATTTATAGGTTTGAAGCAATTTCCGTATTTTGAATCACTTTTCCTGCCCTAGGCAAATATATTAGAATTACAGTGATGCAATCCGCATTGATTTCAGTACATTGTTGCACTTTTCTATGAACTGAAAATTGTTGAATTTCTTATAATAGGAAGGAAGTTGTGAGGGGGCTGGGGGGGATAAATTGGCTGAGAGATAGAAATGTAGAATTCTCATCATCCAAACTGAATTTGTTTTAAGAAACTGCAATTGTAACTACACATGTCCAGCTTAAAACTATTAGTTAAAAACACCTGCGTAGAATAATGCCACAGTATCATAAAATAATAATTTTTTACATAGACTTCTTAAAAAAAGCACTTCACAGTCTCATGGTATACAATTGCATTGCCCAGTTAACCTACAGTATGAAATAAATTTTGTAGCACCTTGGAATCCTGTGCTCGTAAGTCATACCTATAGAAGGTATGTATCTGTATCTAGCGGTAGGGGTGCTTGTATATTAGACCCTTGATCATGCTTTTTTAACATCATTTTTAGAAATGACCAAAACTGATGAGTTTTGTTCTGATAATGGTTCCACAAACGCAATTGAAGTTCAGAAAATCTGAATCTGAATCTTTCCATCGACATTTTAAAAAAAAAATTCCAATAGAATTTTTTTCCGATTTTGGAATGCAATTTCTGATGTTTGGATTTTTGAAGAAACGTTCTGAGTTTCAAAAATTTAGCAAAACAAGTTGGATCTGTGGATTTTCGAAGATGGCAGTTTCAAATCGAAATCAGGTTTGTTTAGAAACCGGGATTCACCACTAGTTAATACATGCTTAAAATGGATTAATCCTTCTTGATCCTTATCCATGGAATAAGTTTGCACAGAAAAAGTAATTACATGTTAACGTACAGCTGATGTGGTATTACAGATGGCATCCATCACTGATGTTCTACATTTTTACCCTACCAATGACTCCCACCATTTTTATATCTTCAGGAATGTATGATAAATCAAAAAACATCCAAATTGTAAAACATTCCTTTCAAATGGCAATTGAAACAATAACTGTCTTTGGCTGCTAAAAATACTAACCTTAGTAGGCATGGGCCTAGTTTGGAAGTGACCTTATGGCCACTTTAACAAGTATAGGAAACCCAGCATATTTTTCCCACTGCCAGGGTAATAATACAACTGCCTGTCGCATCACTAACAGTAACATTTATAATACCAGTAAATATATATGAATTTCTTTAGACTCTAAAAAGGATAAATAAGATAAGATAAGTACATCTACCACAACAGCAGCCTTATAAAAGCTCCTATTAATTGTTAAAATGAGAGGCAAGTTGGTTGATGTCAGTTTAACAAACCCATTTCAAGGAGAGATTTGTGATAGATGATATATACAAAACCCCATAGGCCAAAGATGACAGTTCTTATCCTCCTCCCCTAGACAGTTCCCTAAACACTCTTCTCCATTCCTTACATAGCTATACTTGAGATTGGAGGTAGGGGAATAGGATGGGAGCAAGCTGTGAAGCTGTCTTAACATATATTGTCATTCTAAAGATCTTAACAACCCTGACAAAAAAAGGGCCTCAACCTCACTACATTTACTTGGTTTACAATAGCAACGATTGAAGATGACTCAGACATTTCATTTTCCTAAACCCCATTGCTTTCCTCAGAAAAGTAATTGTTTTTCGATTTTTCTTTCTTTAATTTCTGCTCCCTGTATATAATAAGACCGTAAAAATAGTATTATCTAAATTGGTGAAGTGTTATGGCATAATTTATACACACCTTAAACCCCAACACTTAATAGGTATTTTCATTTTATGTTATGGTGGGTCTAAATGAGGTCACAATCCAGCCATTTGCGTCTTACACACACAGTACGATATTTGTTGTTTCCAAGCAACCATGTTAATTTCAAGGTGAATCATGAAAAAAGAAAAAAAAAGTAATGAAAGTAAGTGCATATAGAAAACAAATATTTTTCCTCTGAAAAAATCTTCCTTATACATCAAGGCAGCAGCCTTGTATACAGCTTTGTGAGTAAATGGCCTTGTGTGTGCCCTGACATAATACGCCGGGTTAGATTCTTTATGGATGAACAAAGGTAACAACCTATCTTTTTTATCAACAAACCCAAAGAAAATAAAATTAAACATATGACCAAAAATAAATTAGTAATCAGATTACCAAACCTAAAATATAGGTCTTTGCCGAAATACTTATGTAACAAAATGATGTTGTATTCAATTAGATCAACTGGACTTTAAGTTTAGTTGATCTAATTGAATACAACAGATATACCATGACCTGGATGAATGAGAACCTTCACAAGCATATGTAAATATTCTTTTTTCAGATTTTGAATCCTAGTCACCATTAACTTTTGGGGTTTAAATTATTTTTTTTTTTCATTATGCAACTATAAAAAATTGGCCCATATTATTGAAAATAAAAATGGTATTAAAATTGTACCTTTCACTATACAGTAGAATATGGTCTGTAGTTTCTCTTCTCGGTTTTTAAAATCAACTTTAAAAAATCTGTTTCTGGTGTTCTGTTGAGTGCCATACTTTGTAGTAAAATAATAGTTTTTACTGTATTTAATCTGTATTTTTTAATTTTCAAAATTTTCAATATTTGAATTGATTATTTATAATTTTTTGGCTCTTGGTTCCAATTCTATGCAAATTTTAAATGAAGCCAAATAAATTTTAGGTTGTTTCCTAAAAGAAAACAGTAGCCACAAATGTTAAAAATAGAAGGGTTTATTTCATTAAATGACTCCTTAATGGCACAGAAAGACTTGCTATTGTTAGACATTTGTCTTCTTAGAAGACACATGCATAGTTTTGCTCTAAAACACCATTGTTGGGCATTTGTCCTTTAAAAATAACATGCCTGCTTTACTCCAAAATACCATTTTAGATATTTTGTGATGGAAATAAATAAATAATAAGGTCTTACTACAAAAGTAATTTTTCTTATTTGACCTAACATATATATATACATATAAATATACTAGCAAATCTGTTCCTGTTGGTGCACAGTTGGAATTTTTTGTTTGTATATTTGGCTATGTGTGAATACAATGTGGTATCCCATCCCTCCTGGCAGCTCTGGAAATTTACCGAGTTCTGGGGTGGTCTCCCACACTCCAGGCAGACCACAGCAATTTCCCATGAGGGAAAAAGTATGAAAATACTGAAAATTGCTTAATCTGGGGGGGGAAATCCTGGTTGCATTAGTGTGCACAGAATTACTAAATTGGTATCCTCTTATAGATGCACAACCCAAGTATTGTACTTAACACCCTCTGTAGTATATTGTAATATATGGGACATTTATAACACCATTTCTAAAGATATTTACATATTACCTGAAACATGTTTTGATGAAATGATGAAATTACATTTTACTCTATTTCAATTTTAGAAGTCCGTTGAGTAAACTGATTGAGAGAATTTGTATTTAATCAGCAAACTCACCAGACTTTTAAAATAACCAATTTATTTAGATATATTTAAAATATTGACGTGTTTCGTCTAGCTATGCAGCCATCCTCAGTATGTGAAATCATCAACTGTTAACTGACGTTAACACCATATATTTGCCCATCGAGTCTGGGTAAATGATCCTGAAAGAGTAGCAGATGAGATTCAATGTTGATAAATGTATGGTGATGCATTTGGGGTTGAACAATCCTTGTGCCACCTATACCAAGGGACATCTTGGAAATAGTAGGAATTCAGAGAATGGCAACTAAAATAAAAAGGGGAAATGAGGGGTTTAACTATGCAGACAGACTAGACAAGTTAGTGCTGTTTTCATTACAGAAGTGGTATTTGCGCGGGAATAGGATCACTTTATACAAATATATTAATGGGCCATATAAGAAACTCTCTGGTGAATTGTTCACTAATAGGTCATATCAGAGGACATCCTTTAAGAGTAAAAGAAAAGAAGTTTCATCTTTAGTTTAGGGAAGGTTTCTTTACAGTGAGAATGGTGAAACTGTAGTTCTGGTTGATCCAGGGATACCTTCCGATTGCCATTTGGTGTCAGGAAGGATTTTTTGTTTTCCGTCCCATTTTTAGGTGTTTTTTTTTTTCCTTTGGATCAACTGTTTGATAGGGTTAAAGAGGCGGGTATAAAGGTTGTACTAGATGGATGTATTTGTTTATTCAACCTCAATTACTATGTTACTATGTTACTAGTATTACAATATTGCAGGGATACACTATTGTTCATGAGTGCCACCAGCCTCCGAATTATGGAGGGAGTATTCACTGCTTTCTTTATTGTATTGACAGACTTGAGGGGAGCTTTTCTGGAACCCAATTCTCTTAACAGGATGGGGGATATACTTTGCTACTCCCTGCTTTATATTTACTGGACCAATGGGTTCCTACAGCAAGATAACTTTTATTAGTGAGTCTAAAGTATGCCACGTGGTCATTAAACTACTTTACAACCAGTCACAGACCAGTATCCCATCCCTATCTGAAATTGATCCTAGAAATATCTTGCCACAGATAACTCACCAAACTTGTGAAATGTCTTTATCCCACCCTGGCTATTTATGTGTCCCTCTTTCTGTTAGGGGCATTCAGATAGACAATCTGTGTTTAGCCATCCATTCACGTTGTATTGTGGTAGATTTACCACCATAATATAGCCTGCCTGGTAACGCTAGTATAAGAATACATTTAGCTTCTTTGAAGAAGTTGATACTTCTTGTATAGTTGGTAATATACAAGATTGTACATGCACTCACAAGCAGTTAGTTGAATAGAGATAAAACCCAAATGGAAGCAAGCAGTTAACAATGTAACCAATATGGATATGTAGGCTCCATTTGGGGTCACTGATAGAGATTCTAATAACACAAGGTAGCACATCGGGGGAGGGGTTGGGTGGCGTGGTTTACTTAACTGTTATAGGTGAGACACTGTTTGATGACTTCACATCCTGAGGATGGCTGCATAGTTAGGCAATGATTTAAAGAAATCCAACTAAATTGTTTATTTTGAAAGTTTGGTGAGTGTGCTGATTAAGAGGAGTTGTATAAAATTTGATAACAGCAGCAACGGGCAGAAAAATACAGTCAGCGAGATTGCACACACACATATATATTTATTTATTAAGTGGTACAGGTGCAGAGTGCAACAACGTTTTGGTCCTGGACTAAGTTTCATGCATGAAAACTTGATAAAGGAAATCCGCGGTTCGGAAGTTCGGAAGGCGGAAAATACGGAAAAATCCACGATTCACGAACAGGATAAATCCGCAGCGGATCCGGGTTCGGATTCACGAACCGGCCATCCCTAGGTAGCACCAGGGCAATATATATTACCCTGGATTTATTAAACATAAAGTAACCAAGAACTGACTGACCAAACCAAGAAATAAATGCAATTCAGCTCACCACATCTCCTGCAGACTTTGGTTGCCCAGATGTCTGTTATTTTGAATTTATGTCCAGGAAAACAACCAAAAACTCAGACAACCCCACAGGTATTGCTATAAACAAACGTGCATTTATTGTGCAAACCACGACATGTTTCGGACAGTCTAGGTCCTTTCTCAAGTGTCATGAAAGTGTTTGAAACATGTCATGGTGTGCACAATAAATGCACGGTTGTTTATAGCAATACCTGTGGGGTTGTCTGAGTTTTTGGTTGCTCTATACTACACACTTTTATTTTAAACCAAGAAATAACATTTTAAATTTTCCTGTGCATTTTAAGAGCCTTTAAGTCAGTCAATATTTTCACAATGTACACAAACCTACATCTATATATGCCTTTCAAACCTCTTTTAGTACAGCAGACCTTTAAAGATTTTTGGCAGTTACTTGATTTGTGATTTAAGTGTTAATTTGTGAAACACAATTCAGGATCTCTCCATAGGAAATGGATAAGGGTTGATACTTAGTATTGATTCTTGTTAGTTAATGCCAGTGCAAAATGACCAATTTAAGGTAGATGAATAAGGCCCATTTAAAATATTTTTTAGGGAATATACCATAGATACCCAAACTATTCTTAATCCATATGTTTTTATTCATATTCACAGTTGTATATTTTACAAGAAAGGAGATTTTGATCCAAGTATAGATTGTTAGTTGCTCTTTAAGACAAGCATACCTAAAAGGTTATTGATTTGGTTCTGAAGGACACAGTGTTTATTATGTAGGAAAACGTAGCTGGGTACAAGCGTGAGAAATTAATGATGGCTTTGTAAGTGTCCATGCTGTGGTGTTGAATCAGTGGGGCAACTGTCAATCTATATGATAATACATCCCAACACTTCATAAAATCAGTGATGTGAAAAAACATTGATTTTCTTCAGCCAAACAGAATTTGCAGGCTACATAGAGCAAGAACTGAACAGCAGTTAACACCTCTGCTAGTCTAATAGAAATATTACATTTGTTTAAATATTGTGTTTCACAGCTTCATATTCATAAATGCCACCACTGCAAAAGTGGAAGCTTCACTGACAGTTTATCTTATCCAGTACACAAGCAACTGTATAGTATATGCTTCTTGACATTCTGTAATTACTTTTCATGCAACCTGGTACATATACTTAGAATTCTAATTCAAGTGCTCTTATGATAAACGACAGATAAACACTACAAAAAGAGACATGCCATAGTAAATGAATGTTTACTAATAGGTCATTCTTTAAAGGGAACAGTAAAAATGTAACTTTACTTTTGGAGACTAGTTAGGCTGCTCTCGACTAGGGTTTTGTTATTTACTGTTAACATTCTAATGCTTAGCTGGACCAACAAAACAGAGGAGTTTGGACTTTAATTAGAATAAATCTGTATCAAATGGGGCATCCTTTCTTCTCTAGTGCTTGATAAATAGTGGTTATTTATCTTTTATTCTACATCTACTGTGCTAATTAATTATATTGCAACTTGTGAATAATATCCTTACAATCATCATGCTACTACATAGTATAATGTATATTATAAAGATACCACATTTTGCATAAGGTTTCACGCAGCTTCTCCCTTCTATGCATGGACAAGATTACAACCCCAAATGAAAAGTAGAGACTGAAGCCTGGATGACACTCACCACATTCTCCCCCCACATGATTGGTTGGCAATTTTGCTGCCAAACCAGCATTTGCCACCCCCAATTGAAGTCCAAACATGAAGCCCTAACCTGCACTACACCCCATTCCCTAGTATGGAATCCAAAACCTGAAGTCCAAACCTTAAAGGGCATGTCCAGCATATAAAATGTTTATGTCATGTAGATCACCCCCAAACCCCATTTTTGCATTATGTATAATTGCAAAAGATGCTTCATTTCTGCTCCCTGTATATAATAAGACCGTAAAAATAGTATTATCTACATTGGTGAAGTGTTATGGCATAATTTATACACACCTTAAACCCCAACACTTAATAGGTATTTTCATTTTATGTTATGGTGGGTCTAAATGAGGTCACAATCCAGCCATTTGCGTCTTACACACACAGTACGATATTTGTTGTTTCCAAGCAACCATGTTAATTTCAAGGTGAATCATGAAAAAAGAAAAAAAAAGTAATGAAAGTAAGTGCATATAGAAAACAAATATTTTTCCTCTGAAAAAATCTTCCTTATACATCAAGGCAGCAGCCTTGTATACAGCTTTGTGAGTAAATGGCCTTGTGTGTGCCCTGACATAATACGCCGGGTTAGATTCTTTATGGATGAACAAAGGTAACAACCTATCTTTTTTATCAACAAACCCAAAGAAAATAAAATTAAACATATGACCAAAAATAAATTAGTAATCAGATTACCAAACCTAAAATATAGGTCTTTGCCGAAATACTTATGTAACAAAATGATGTTGTATTCAATTAGATCAACTGGACTTTAAGTTTAGTTGATCTAATTGAATACAACAGATATACCATGACCTGGATGAATGAGAACCTTCACAAGCATATGTAAATATTCTTTTTTCAGATTTTGAATCCTAGTCACCATTAACTTTTGGGGTTTAAATTATTTTTTTTTTTCATTATGCAACTATAAAAAATTGGCCCATATTATTGAAAATAAAAATGGTATTAAAATTGTACCTTTCACTATACAGTAGAATATGGTCTGTAGTTTCTCTTCTCGGTTTTTAAAATCAACTTTAAAAAATCTGTTTCTGGTGTTCTGTTGAGTGCCATACTTTGTAGTAAAATAATAGTTTTTACTGTATTTAATCTGTATTTTTTAATTTTCAAAATTTTCAATATTTGAATTGATTATTTATAATTTTTTGGCTCTTGGTTCCAATTCTATGCAAATTTTAAATGAAGCCAAATAAATTTTAGGTTGTTTCCTAAAAGAAAACAGTAGCCACAAATGTTAAAAATAGAAGGGTTTATTTCATTAAATGACTCCTTAATGGCACAGAAAGACTTGCTATTGTTAGACATTTGTCTTCTTAGAAGACACATGCATAGTTTTGCTCTAAAACACCATTGTTGGGCATTTGTCCTTTAAAAATAACATGCCTGCTTTACTCCAAAATACCATTTTAGATATTTTGTGATGGAAATAAATAAATAATAAGGTCTTACTACAAAAGTAATTTTTCTTATTTGACCTAACATATATATATACATATAAATATACTAGCAAATCTGTTCCTGTTGGTGCACAGTTGGAATTTTTTGTTTGTATATTTGGCTATGTGTGAATACAATGTGGTATCCCATCCCTCCTGGCAGCTCTGGAAATTTACCGAGTTCTGGGGTGGTCTCCCACACTCCAGGCAGACCACAGCAATTTCCCATGAGGGAAAAAGTATGAAAATACTGAAAATTGCTTAATCTGGGGGGGGAAATCCTGGTTGCATTAGTGTGCACAGAATTACTAAATTGGTATCCTCTTATAGATGCACAACCCAAGTATTGTACTTAACACCCTCTGTAGTATATTGTAATATATGGGACATTTATAACACCATTTCTAAAGATATTTACATATTACCTGAAACATGTTTTGATGAAATGATGAAATTACATTTTACTCTATTTCAATTTTAGAAGTCCGTTGAGTAAACTGATTGAGAGAATTTGTATTTAATCAGCAAACTCACCAGACTTTTAAAATAACCAATTTATTTAGATATATTTAAAATATTGACGTGTTTCGTCTAGCTATGCAGCCATCCTCAGTATGTGAAATCATCAACTGTTAACTGACGTTAACACCATATATTTGCCCATCGAGTCTGGGTAAATGATCCTGAAAGAGTAGCAGATGAGATTCAATGTTGATAAATGTATGGTGATGCATTTGGGGTTGAACAATCCTTGTGCCACCTATACCAAGGGACATCTTGGAAATAGTAGGAATTCAGAGAATGGCAACTAAAATAAAAAGGGGAAATGAGGGGTTTAACTATGCAGACAGACTAGACAAGTTAGTGCTGTTTTCATTACAGAAGTGGTATTTGCGCGGGAATAGGATCACTTTATACAAATATATTAATGGGCCATATAAGAAACTCTCTGGTGAATTGTTCACTAATAGGTCATATCAGAGGACATCCTTTAAGAGTAAAAGAAAAGAAGTTTCATCTTTAGTTTAGGGAAGGTTTCTTTACAGTGAGAATGGTGAAACTGTAGTTCTGGTTGATCCAGGGATACCTTCCGATTGCCATTTGGTGTCAGGAAGGATTTTTTGTTTTCCGTCCCATTTTTAGGTGTTTTTTTTTTTCCTTTGGATCAACTGTTTGATAGGGTTAAAGAGGCGGGTATAAAGGTTGTACTAGATGGATGTATTTGTTTATTCAACCTCAATTACTATGTTACTATGTTACTAGTATTACAATATTGCAGGGATACACTATTGTTCATGAGTGCCACCAGCCTCCGAATTATGGAGGGAGTATTCACTGCTTTCTTTATTGTATTGACAGACTTGAGGGGAGCTTTTCTGGAACCCAATTCTCTTAACAGGATGGGGGATATACTTTGCTACTCCCTGCTTTATATTTACTGGACCAATGGGTTCCTACAGCAAGATAACTTTTATTAGTGAGTCTAAAGTATGCCACGTGGTCATTAAACTACTTTACAACCAGTCACAGACCAGTATCCCATCCCTATCTGAAATTGATCCTAGAAATATCTTGCCACAGATAACTCACCAAACTTGTGAAATGTCTTTATCCCACCCTGGCTATTTATGTGTCCCTCTTTCTGTTAGGGGCATTCAGATAGACAATCTGTGTTTAGCCATCCATTCACGTTGTATTGTGGTAGATTTACCACCATAATATAGCCTGCCTGGTAACGCTAGTATAAGAATACATTTAGCTTCTTTGAAGAAGTTGATACTTCTTGTATAGTTGGTAATATACAAGATTGTACATGCACTCACAAGCAGTTAGTTGAATAGAGATAAAACCCAAATGGAAGCAAGCAGTTAACAATGTAACCAATATGGATATGTAGGCTCCATTTGGGGTCACTGATAGAGATTCTAATAACACAAGGTAGCACATCGGGGGAGGGGTTGGGTGGCGTGGTTTACTTAACTGTTATAGGTGAGACACTGTTTGATGACTTCACATCCTGAGGATGGCTGCATAGTTAGGCAATGATTTAAAGAAATCCAACTAAATTGTTTATTTTGAAAGTTTGGTGAGTGTGCTGATTAAGAGGAGTTGTATAAAATTTGATAACAGCAGCAACGGGCAGAAAAATACAGTCAGCGAGATTGCACACACACATATATATTTATTTATTAAGTGGTACAGGTGCAGAGTGCAACAACGTTTTGGTCCTGGACTAAGTTTCATGCATGAAAACTTGATAAAGGAAATCCGCGGTTCGGAAGTTCGGAAGGCGGAAAATACGGAAAAATCCACGATTCACGAACAGGATAAATCCGCAGCGGATCCGGGTTCGGATTCACGAACCGGCCATCCCTAGGTAGCACCAGGGCAATATATATTACCCTGGATTTATTAAACATAAAGTAACCAAGAACTGACTGACCAAACCAAGAAATAAATGCAATTCAGCTCACCACATCTCCTGCAGACTTTGGTTGCCCAGATGTCTGTTATTTTGAATTTATGTCCAGGAAAACAACCAAAAACTCAGACAACCCCACAGGTATTGCTATAAACAAACGTGCATTTATTGTGCAAACCACGACATGTTTCGGACAGTCTAGGTCCTTTCTCAAGTGTCATGAAAGTGTTTGAAACATGTCATGGTGTGCACAATAAATGCACGGTTGTTTATAGCAATACCTGTGGGGTTGTCTGAGTTTTTGGTTGCTCTATACTACACACTTTTATTTTAAACCAAGAAATAACATTTTAAATTTTCCTGTGCATTTTAAGAGCCTTTAAGTCAGTCAATATTTTCACAATGTACACAAACCTACATCTATATATGCCTTTCAAACCTCTTTTAGTACAGCAGACCTTTAAAGATTTTTGGCAGTTACTTGATTTGTGATTTAAGTGTTAATTTGTGAAACACAATTCAGGATCTCTCCATAGGAAATGGATAAGGGTTGATACTTAGTATTGATTCTTGTTAGTTAATGCCAGTGCAAAATGACCAATTTAAGGTAGATGAATAAGGCCCATTTAAAATATTTTTTAGGGAATATACCATAGATACCCAAACTATTCTTAATCCATATGTTTTTATTCATATTCACAGTTGTATATTTTACAAGAAAGGAGATTTTGATCCAAGTATAGATTGTTAGTTGCTCTTTAAGACAAGCATACCTAAAAGGTTATTGATTTGGTTCTGAAGGACACAGTGTTTATTATGTAGGAAAACGTAGCTGGGTACAAGCGTGAGAAATTAATGATGGCTTTGTAAGTGTCCATGCTGTGGTGTTGAATCAGTGGGGCAACTGTCAATCTATATGATAATACATCCCAACACTTCATAAAATCAGTGATGTGAAAAAACATTGATTTTCTTCAGCCAAACAGAATTTGCAGGCTACATAGAGCAAGAACTGAACAGCAGTTAACACCTCTGCTAGTCTAATAGAAATATTACATTTGTTTAAATATTGTGTTTCACAGCTTCATATTCATAAATGCCACCACTGCAAAAGTGGAAGCTTCACTGACAGTTTATCTTATCCAGTACACAAGCAACTGTATAGTATATGCTTCTTGACATTCTGTAATTACTTTTCATGCAACCTGGTACATATACTTAGAATTCTAATTCAAGTGCTCTTATGATAAACGACAGATAAACACTACAAAAAGAGACATGCCATAGTAAATGAATGTTTACTAATAGGTCATTCTTTAAAGGGAACAGTAAAAATGTAACTTTACTTTTGGAGACTAGTTAGGCTGCTCTCGACTAGGGTTTTGTTATTTACTGTTAACATTCTAATGCTTAGCTGGACCAACAAAACAGAGGAGTTTGGACTTTAATTAGAATAAATCTGTATCAAATGGGGCATCCTTTCTTCTCTAGTGCTTGATAAATAGTGGTTATTTATCTTTTATTCTACATCTACTGTGCTAATTAATTATATTGCAACTTGTGAATAATATCCTTACAATCATCATGCTACTACATAGTATAATGTATATTATAAAGATACCACATTTTGCATAAGGTTTCACGCAGCTTCTCCCTTCTATGCATGGACAAGATTACAACCCCAAATGAAAAGTAGAGACTGAAGCCTGGATGACACTCACCACATTCTCCCCCCACATGATTGGTTGGCAATTTTGCTGCCAAACCAGCATTTGCCACCCCCAATTGAAGTCCAAACATGAAGCCCTAACCTGCACTACACCCCATTCCCTAGTATGGAATCCAAAACCTGAAGTCCAAACCTTAAAGGGCATGTCCAGCATATAAAATGTTTATGTCATGTAGATCACCCCCAAACCCCATTTTTGCATTATGTATAATTGCAAAAGATGCTTCTAAAGGGACTTACCTGATCTGGTCCTTTGCCATCCCCGCTCCTGTTTTAAGCTTGTTTCAGCAAAAACAGGGGCAGTGAGGCTCTGAACAAACAGATGTTCTATTTCCTGGTCGTGGCTGTCAGGCAATTGGGCGTGATGTCACATGTCACTTCACACCTTAACTGACAGCTGCGACAGGAAGAAGCATCACAGAGCAAAGGACAGCAGTCAGGTAAGTCCCTTCAAAGGCATCTTTGGCAAATACATATTGCAAAATGGGGTTTGGGGGTGCTGTAATTTTTGGACATGCCCTTTATTACAGCCTGATAATCTCCTCCTCCTCCCCCCAAACCCCATTTTTGCATTATGTATAATTGCAAAAGATGCTTCTAAAGGGACTTACCTGATCTGGTCCTTTGCCATCCCCTGCTCCTGTTTTAAGCTTGTTTCGAGCAAAAACAGGGGCAGTGAGGCTCTGAACAAACAGATGTTCTATTTCCTGGTCGTGGCTGTCAGGCAATTGGGCGTGATGTCACATGTCACTTCACACCTTAACTGACAGCTGCGACGAGGAAGAAGCATCACAGAGCAAAGGACCAGGTCAGGTAAGTCCCTTCAAAGGCATCTTTGGCAATTATACATATTGCAAAAATGGGGTTTGGGGGGTGCTGTAATTTTTGGACATGCCCTTTAATTACAGCCTGATAATCTCCTCCCCCCAAACCCCATTTTTGCATTATGTATAATTGCAAAAGATGCTTCTAAAGGGACTTACCTGATCTGGTCCTTTGCCATCCCCTGCTCCTGTTTTAAGCTTGTTTCAGCAAAAACAGGGGCAGTGAGGCTCTGAACAAACGATGTTCTATTTCCTGGTCGTGGCTGTCAGGCAATTGGGCGTGATGTCACATGTCACTTCAAACCTTACTGACAGCTGCGACGAGAAAGAAGCATCACAGAGCAAAGGACCAGGTCAGGTAAGTCCCTTCAAAGGCATCTTTGGCAATTATACATATTGCAAAAATGGGGTTTGGGGGGTGCTGTAATTTTTGGACATGCCCTTTAATTACAGCCTGATAATCTCCTGCTACCTCAATCTCTTTTTATGACAAAGGTCTTGCCTCTTAATAAATGGTAGATTATAATTGATAATGAACCCACTACTTTAAATATGTATAATTAGCCCTCTACTTTAAATGATATGGATGATGAAAGTAAATCCAAAGTTTACTCCTCTGTGACTTCTAATATATTTATAATTTACAGTAGGGATTTCATTTTCCACTTAATAATTCATTAAAACTAAAAAATATCTACTGGTAATGAAATAATGCTTCCACATACAGTTAATCTGTAATCAGGTTTTAGTAATAGTACATTCAGTGGCAAATATATTGAAAAATGTTTAATATTATCAATAATTACTGCTAACCCTTAGATGGGTGTTTATTTCAGTTTATTAAAAATAAGCACTATTCAAAGAAAATATTTATCTTATATTTATTATGCTGTGAACCGGGAGGAGAAAGCTCATTTTCTGCACATAACATCCTTTATTTGCATGACTGCATTGTTGTGTACAAAATGTGCAAAGACTGTTCTTTTTTTTGCTAGGTAATAAATAAGCTCCTATTCATTCTAATGTTGAGTGTAAAAATGTTATATGCACAAATCAGCCTTATCTCTTTAACGTACTGAGCATTTAGCCAAAGATAAGAAAAAAGATTAACATGGCATAATTTTTCTTTTTTTTCCTTTGGACTGAGGGATGAGGTTTTCAGTTGATCTCAAAGTATCTTCATCAATGGTTCCACAGTTTCATATTAAAAGAAAGGATTTTTCATGTATTAGAATTAAAAGAAAGGATTTTTCAAGTATTAGTTAAAGGAGAACTAAACCCAATTTTTTATACTCCAGAATCTGAAAACAACCCCCCTAAAAACACCAATAAGCTATAAAATCCCACTTCAGTAAATTGTATTAAAGTAAATGTAAGCCTGTTGAACTGGATGATGTATCTGTGTGTATGTGCAGTGTCAGACCACACCTCCTGACCTCAGTCACATGCTTCCTTGCTTTATCTGTCTTGTAAAAGGATTGGCTAGAGATTATTAATGGGTATGACCAACTGTAACAAGTTTCTGCCATATCTAAGGACTGAGCATGTGCAGAACATAATGGTCGTTGACCAGACTGTGTGATATTAGAATGCTGTGATATTAAGCACAAACCATATGTTATTTAGGGAAATTTCCCAGCGCCCGTATCAAAATGAGAGGTAAGACACAGATTACTGGTTATATATCAGGGTGTTCTGCCTTCTGGTTCAGTTTTGTTCTGTGGCTTTAGTTGCCCTTTAAGTATCTTTTAACTATTAATTATAAGATTTCCAAGAAGTAACTTATTTGGAAGGAACTTAAATATAACATTGCCAGTTTAAAATGTATCAATCAGTTCTTTCCAGCTAGAATCAAGTAAATCATATGTTTAATGGAGCAATGGACTGGGTTATAAAGAGGTTTCCATTTTTTCTGGTTTGCTGAGCTACCTCTGCAGTTGAAAAAGATGTTGCATCAATTTAATGCAGGCTCAGTCTTTTGTTATAGTGTGTGTGCCTTTGTTTTCTTATAGTCCTTCTGTCAGTATAATATATTAGATGTAGCTTTGCCCTGATATCACTATGGGCTTTGCTAAAATTAACATTTTAACATTTTCAGCTACATGAATTGTCCAATGAACAATTTCAAACTTGCCCAAATGATCGAAACACTGATACTCTGCTATTCATGTAATAGCCACAGCAATACTGTTGTGGATATTGTATTTATGGGTATGTATACACTTGTGTATATATGATCAGTGTTCTCAGGTACAAAAAAAAAGAAGCTAAAAAAAATTAAAGGGGTGATGTATCGAGAGCCGCTATCTCTCTATTTTCTCCACAAGGCAACGTACCTTGCCAATTGCGGTTCTACATACATTATTGTAGATGAGCTATTTGCTGGCATTAAAAATCAACAGGGAGATTTAATAAAAGTTCTTATCATTAAAAATGGTGCTAATTTTTACCCCAACCAATCACATGTTAGCTTTCAAATGTTAAATAATATTTGATTGGTTGGGGCAAAATAAGCACCATTATTAACGATGTGAACTTTTATTGAATCTCCCTGTTAGTGTAAAAGCATACCCCCCAACCATACCCTTCAGGACAGATCAGGTTTGAAGGGTCTGCTCCAAAAACCCTTGTAAAGTCCTGTGATGGGCAGGGCATGTTGCATTTTGGGCTGTGTGGCCATGACATTTGGGGTTGTGAGCGTGATGTTTGAGGACGTGATGGGTATTCCATGGTGGAGTGTATTACGTCACCATTAAACCCGTCCCCATCCCAGTCCCCATCTTTGGAAAGTTGGTAGGTATGTAAAAGGTCCACTATTGGTTCTGTACATTAGTTATTCTTGTCTTAAAGCATTTGTACATAGCCACAAAGGAGGTAACATGACTTTAAGACTAGAAAAGCTGAAAATGTCCCCCCATACATTGCCCCTTACTATGCAAATGCTTTTCTAAAAAAGTAAAGCACATGCATATGGTACCTGTAAACATGCAGTACTTTTTATTATTCTTAGAAGCTTTGTGAAGGAGGCAGAGAAAGATTTATCAGAGATCTGGAGATGTTCAATGATTAATAACTTCACTAGGCAACAGGGAAGTTTTTGTAAACAAAGAGTTGATAAGATAACATATACTGCTTTTTTTTACTCACCACATATTAGTGAAAACATCCAGATTTAATTATTACGGTTATTATTTTCATGGTTTGCCTAAAGTTCTATGGTAAAATGGCTAGAGTCTAAGCCACATTTTACTATCTGGTAAGTTTCGCAACGTAAATGTCAATAGATGTGGAACAATAAAGAGCCTTCCATTGCACTAGACACTTTTTTTTTTGGTTCCATTTTTTCCTGAAACTTCAGCATTGCATTATAAAAAGCAGGACTGCAAGTGTGGGTTTTGTACCCGAGCTATACTTGGAAAAGGAGTATATTATCTCACTACTTTCCCTATTCAACCCCTAGTCTTGTGAGCTTGCAGATATAGGTAAGATTGCCTGGTTCTGATGTTGTTCCTGTTATAAGTAGGAGTTATGTCTGTGATGTCATCTGTTACGTACATTCATGACTGACAGCTGCTAATTGAAATAACCAGGAAACAGAGGCAACAGAACATCAAGCTGCATTTCAAGTTAGACTTACATCTTTCAGGTTGCTAACTATAACAGATTTGGGCTTTAGCAATTTTACCAATTTACAATTTTTCATTTGAGGGGTGAACTTTTCCTTTAAGGTCAGATAAAGTCAGTGTGTTGGGGTTTTTGAAAGCACAATTATTATTGATGATCAATCAGCCACATAAAGAATAGATAATAAATGCAATACCAAGTTTATTTGAACATTTATTTCTTGTCCAACTAAACACAGTTTTAAAAACAGCCTTTGTACCCTGTATTGCATTGAAATATAAAGTGACAAGGTTTTTACCTAATTTTAATTGTAAAGATTAAATTACCTAAATTAAATTTTTTAATGTAAGCACAAATAGCTATGTACACTAGTTTCATTTGCATTCTACAAATGAACAAAATCTAAAAAAGTGTTATGCACATATAGCAACTTTTTGGTATATATACTAAAAAACATTCGCATAACTGATAGCCAACATACTAAAATGCAATCAGGGTCCATTTAATCAGCCTACAGTATATATATGGTCAATGCAATTATTATTCCATTTCTGGTTCAGGTTAAAGAATTTATTATCGAGTGTGAACTGGTTCATTTTATTTGTACAAAAAAAGTAAATTTTTTACACAGATGTTGATTATTTAGCTCTTTGGCTAGTTTTAGGTACACATTTAGGAACACGTTCTATTAAAATATTGATTTTCTGTATGCCACCAATTGGTAAATTAAAATATAAGCAAGTAATAATTATTGCACTAGCTTTCAAAAGTTTGAATTAGACATTTTATTGTTTGTTAAAGAATAGTAAGCGATTTGCCTATTAAAATAAAATCAGGAATTCAGTGTAGACATTACTAATAACTTTCATAAATGGAAACTGCGGTTTTAATGGAACAGCCACATCAGTGTACAGAGGCCCTTTATCAGAAACAACCAGTTTCAATAAAACAATGTCTTTGCTAATATAGGTTTATAACTTTATTAGGAAAAAAAAACTTTTACATGTTATATGCGAACTGATGTTGATGTTGAGATTGGTCCTTTTTGGGCACATTTTAATAAAGCTGCTAGTAGAGAACCTAAGACATTTACAGGGAGATGCAATATCCCGCGTATACGCTAAAATCACGCTAACCTATGCACTAAGTGTTAGCTAAGGTTTTGCACTGCCTGCACCATGTTGCAAGTTTTTTTTCTTTGCGCAGTGCAAAGAACTAGTGCAAAGGTTTTTGCACTAGTTTTTGTGCGACAATTAACGCCTCTTCAATGGTGTCTTTAAAATACAAGCAAAAGTTTGCAACTTATCGCTAGCGTGTTCGCAATGTATTAACGGTCGCAAAGTGATTAATACACTGCGGAAACGAGTGCACGTAGGTTGCAATAGCGAAATATATAGCATCTCCCTCTATGTCTTAGAGGTACGTTAATTTCCAGTATCCAATCCAATCCAATCAGATACTAATCATACTACAATTAGAAAACATTTGATAAGACCTGATTTGTTCCTGCAAATGTAGGCTAAGTAAACAAGGGCAGATATTTCATCCCCGTGTATTACGACATTTTGGATCACCTGACCTGTCAATAATGGTGAATAATCAGCCAAGCAAATATATATCGCCAGTCCAGATGACAAAAAAACCACGGCCAACATTTGGCATGACCTCACAGTCCATAGTTTTTGGTGAAAAACATGTTTCCCTGTGATCCTACACTCCTATATTAATTCAACAATAGAAATCTTGCTTTTAATAAGAATTAATTGTGTCTACAAGAAGAAAACATTGGGAGCTTTAAAATTGACTATCATATATAAGTATAGAAATTAAATTCAAAGGACAGGACTGCAGACTTTTCTATCTTATAGGGCATATAAAGGTTAAGGACACCCCCCCCCCCATGTTTTCCGTCTCCTCTCCTCTGCTGGTGAGGGATCGCAATCTATAAGTAACTTTAGACACATTTTGGTAATTATAATAGAAAATATATTTGGGGAAGGGGTGGGTGGGTTTGACCTATATATACATTAGTGTTCAGAGGGTGGATGTGGCCTTAAAAAATAATCCAGCAAACTCACAGTAGGATCCTCTGCACTCGTCCACACGTGGGTGCTCACTCCTCTAAGTAATCCAACCCTTAGATGAATATATAGTTACAAGGAACAGCAAAAAGCGAGGGTAGCACTCCAAAGTAAACTTAGATTTATTGAAGACCACACAACATATCACAACGTTTCGGGGGGGAAATTGCCCCCTTCCTCAGGTGATATGTTGTGTGGTCTTCAATAAATCTAAGTTTACTTTGGAGTGCTACCCTTGCTTTTTGCTGTTCCTTTAAAAATAATCCCTTATTTGTATATGCCCCCTATCTATATTTACAATTGAAAAAATGATAATGCTAAATAAAAATAAGATATAAGAATGAAACATTTGTCACATAAATACACAGCACATAACACAATATTACTGTAAGTAAAAAAAAAATTATATGAATAAATACTCTAGTTATATCAGACAGCAATTAGCTTTTGCTTATCTGTGTTGCACAGATAATAGATAAAATATATAAAGACTGCTTCACAGGTACATTAACTTTTTACATATAACCAACAGGTTCAATAAATTATATTATCTCCAGAGATTTTTTATTGCGAAACTAATCAGGTTTGTAATTGCACATTGTCCAAGATGCTAATGGTAAGTTGATAATTAATTTTCACCAAAGAACATTATTCAATATTACAATTTCATAATGAATCTAAATGGGAGAAGTGGCCTACCGTTCTCTTCATCTGATTTGTTTTCATTGTCAGAGTCTGTGAGAGTTAGAGCAGAGTTTTCACGACTTGAAAGTCCAGAGCTTCGTCTCGATTTTATCTCTCTGCCCCATAAACGTATAGCATGCTCTGAAGAGAGTCCGCCTTCTGTATCGGAGTCAGCATCAGATCCTGCACTCAGGGCATACCCTTGTTGAAGTATTCCAATATCTGAACAATAGTTGCTTCGAGGAGAGGGCTCACAGATCCCTAGTTCTGAAAGAGTGAAATTGGTTCCTAAAGGAGGAGTAAAAATGCTTAGATGAGTAATTAACATATGAGGATATAACAAAACCAAAAGAACTGGGACAGTGTCATTTTAAAGCTTTTTGCATAATTATACTCCTAACGGCAGATCAGTGGGGCTAAATAAAACTTTGATTATCCAAAAATCATGTAAATCAATGTAATCTCCTGTGCAGACAGTTTTGAGCTAATTCAGGAATTCATTCAAATGCAATTAATTTGATACTCAAATTTTGCTAAAATGATCTGTTCAATTCAGTTTGAAATAATTAACAAACAGAGGAGCAATGGCGAAAGTCATGAATAGATTTGATGACTTCCATATAAAACCATTTAAACCCAAAAATCCAATAGCACAAGAATTAAGATCTTCTTTCTTATATATTTTCATACTAATCCTGGTTTTACCTTTCAAACAAATGTACACTTTTTAAAATATGAAATATACGTGTAATATAATGAGGATAATGCAGTCTTCGAGTCCCCTATTTTCTCCTACTTTACATACATTAAATCCAGGTCTGCAGTTACTGTTATGTCGAACAGTGGTGTAGCTAGCTAATATGCCGTGTATGAGCAGAATATTTACACACTTAAGAGGCAAAGCAGTGGGTGCATGATGCTTCTCTCTTGTGTAGCATTTTGCAATCTCATCTGTGTAATGTATAGTATTGGCGATTGCTATGCTACAGAAATTGTGATAATTTCTGGACAATTGGCACCCAGCTACCAGTAATTGCATGCCTTTGGGTTCTTGTGTGGTTATTTTGAGCTGTATTTAGTAGGATATCTGTTCACAACCCGGAGATTACTTTAATCTCATTACAATGCAATGCAGCAAATATTTTTTTACCCTATTTTTAAACTGGATAATGACAGAAGGAGCCATTATTTTCTATATTCTGTTTGTATTGCTGTATTTTTATCTACCTATAAATTTGTGTGTTTTTTTTAAGCTGGAGCATGCTGAAGGAGTTCCCAGTGATTTATTATCTATATATTTTCAAAGGTGATCTATAAAGATTGGTTTTAATACAAAGTAGAATGGTATTTTAGGTAACATTTCAGCCTTTTAATTCAATATACTGAAGCTCTCTTCCTGCTTTCTTTAAAATAAAAAAAATATAAAAAAAATATATATATATATATATTTGTGGTTCCTTAGGAGTTTATAGTCAGAAGCTCTATTAATTACTTATTAGCTTTCCATCATAATTCCCAGTTCAATAGTTACAATTATTTTGTAGAATCAATAACCATAATGCCCTCAATATTTTACTTAAGTATTTGTTATCCACTATACTGCAATGTAAATGTTACAGTTAAATGGATTCTAATTGCATGACTAGTGACCAAACAGTATTAGACAATAGGCACATACATTTTACTGGACAATACGTTACCTTATTAATTCTCATATGACTGAATTACGGTAGAGACATCTTATAAAAGCTATGATAGGCACTGAAGCAAACAAGAGCTCACAGAATCAGTTTTTCTGTAAATAACGGTCTAATACTAAAGTCGAAATGGGTAATGGATTTAAGAAAGAATCAGATCAGTGAGCACACACTGTCAGCCACAACAAAAGAAGTGAAGATGATAAGCTAGAATACCATAGAAATAAGTAGTTTTCGATCAGATTGTGTGTATAATTGGCAAAAGTGTGTCGCTTATTGTCTGAGCACAAGAAAGGGAAGCATAGAAAACGAACACTTCTGGAAAACCTTCCAATCTTTTAAAGTGGAGAAACTCAGTTAGAAGAATTCCTCTTACACTAAGTGCAAGAAAATGGTTTTATTAGCACAGATAACTATCCAATATTTGTCATTATTTTTTAAACCTCAGAAACAATATTCTATTAATATAAATAAAATAAATATATGATATAAATCACTTTAGTGCAAATAATAAAAAGTCACAAGGTGCCAGAGCTGTTTTAGATTTCAATAGTAAAAAAAGGCAAATTAAAAGCAGTCTAAAAGCTAGACTAGAAACAATGGGGGGAGTTCTTATTGTTAAGTTTAAAATCACTTTGCCCCAAAAACCTTATTCAAGGCTTTGTGAATAATATTTAATAGAGTTTTGTTAATAATAATAATAAGTCCAGGTACCCAGTGAGTGTTAAATAAAATTGGTGGGAAGAAAATTCTACATGATTTACACAAAACTGTGGCAAATTTGCATGATTTTTGCATATATTTTCGTAAATTGCAACTCTTCTTGTATAACCCGCAATGTATCTTATGTATACGTCATCCACAGTCTCAATAGACCCATTAAATGTGAAAATCCATGGCTTTATTGTGGTCCCAGAGAGTACCGCTTATTAACACATCTAGCCATACACAGATTTCTGAGTACTGGGTTAGGCAGAAAGTCAGTTCAGGTGTAACTAGCAGAGGAGCAGGGTGGAAAAAAGCAGTAGTAGCCAAGACTGTCCCTTTATTCCACCAATACAGTCCCACCCAGTAGAGACACAAATGACATGAGACCACCACCCCCCTGATCATATACATTGGCTACCAAGATAGCATTTAGGTAGGACTGTAATCAGCCCCATTATAGTTTAGATAACTACTACATCTACTACATTGTTTTTTACTTTTTTACTAATTAGAACTGTTAAATACTGCAGTATAGAGATGGTCGAACTATTGAAAGTTCGGTCCGTTTTCGAACTTTCGAACTATTGTAAAAGTTCGAAAGTTCGAAAACGGACCCATTAAAGTCTATGGGAGGCAAATAGTTCGAAAAGTTCGAGTCAAATACAACTAAAATATTAATGGTAACTTAATGTAAATGGCTGTGGGACCTGGGAAATGGTCTGGGGAGCATGTTCCAATATCCAGAAACTTTCGTAAAATCGATTTTACTCTCACACGCGCTACTTTTCGAGCTTTCGCGTTCGAACTTTCGAGGTAACATGGACATTTTACTCGCAGATTCGATGCTCGCCTATAGGCTTTAATGGAGACTTTACTCGCAGATTCGATGTTCGCGCCTAGATACCATGTACATTTTACTCGCGGATTCGAACGTTGCAAATTAGATAAAAATAATTTAGAAAGCTTTCGGGAGTCCTAAGCCCCCTTCATCAGGCTGATGAAGGGGCCTTAGGACTCCCAAAAGCTTGCTTAATTTCTTTTTATCTAGTTTGCCAATAAAAGGTATCACAGCTCTACTTTTCTTCGCAGTACAGTATATATTTTATCTAGAAATTCATTTTATTTCAACTCAATTAAACTACAGTAAATACTAGAGAAATGCATTTTTAAAAGATTAATATTTCCACAAAAAATATACTTATTGAAGTCTTAGAGCATATGTGTGTACTGTTATTAGATATCTGATGATATCTAATAACCCTGAGCTCATTTTGGAAATGAAGGTAATGGGAAGCTTAGGGAATAGTGACCATGATATAGTGTCATTTAATATAGGTTGCAAAAAAAGTGCACTGGGTTAACAAAACCTTTTAACTTTAGGAAAGCTAATTTTATGTTGTTAAAAGAATCACTACTGCTCATAGACTGGGGGGGAATAGTTTCTAGGTAAAGATACTGAGCAGATGTGGACCACTTTTAAAGGGACTATTCATTTCTAAATCTGTACCTTAGGGAACAAGTGTAAAAGTAGGTCCACTCCTGCATGGCTTAAAGGGTATGTCCACCCGTCAGAATTTTTTTTTAGCAAACATTGCCCCTGTCCCCCCAGCCCCAACCGCTATGTTTGTAATATCAGAAAATGCCCAGAACTTTACTTACCTTCCCTTTGCCTCTGCCACGCTGCTGGCCCTCTGCTGCGAGAAAATGCAAGAAGAGGGGCGGGACCGGCAGTCCGTCTGTGATTGGCTGAGCGGCAGCCAATCACGGACGTGGCTGCGGGAGTTCAGTGCGGCGGAGGCAAGAGGGAAGGTAAGTAATGTTCTGGGCATTTTCTGATATTACAAACATAGAAGTTGGGGCTGGGGGGGACAGGGCCAATGTTTGCTAAAAAGGGTTTTACACTAGGGGGAGGGAATCCAAATCGGGAGGGAGAGGGAGGGGGAGGGAGGGGGAGAAGGGCTGCAGTACGCATGCCAAACTTCTCCCGGAGGCCAGGTAGGAGGCAGCGTCCTATATGGACTCTGCTATCCTCCTGGTGGACTTTGGGGGGGGGATTACAGGATAACCATATGGAGCTGGGATGTGAGGTAAGGATTAAACTACTTTACATGATGGGGCCAGTAGTGGGGGGATTATAGTTTTGGGGGTGGACATGCCCTTTAATGCTCAGGTAAAAAGGGAAATGGAAAAAAAGAAAAAGGCTTTTAAAATTTTGAAATCAGAAGGAACAGAACAGTCTACAGGGAGTATAAAAGCTGTAATAAAGAGTGCAAGAAAGCAATTAAACCAGCTAAAATAGAAAATGAAATATGGATTGCCGAACAAAGCAAGTCCAACCCCAAATGTTTTTTAAGTATATAAATGGTAAAAAGATGAGGACCGAGGGACCATTAAACAATGGGGCTGAGATGGTTGTAGAGGACGCAAAAAAAGGCTAATATGCTAAACTGTTTTTTTTTTACATCGGTTTTCACTATAGAGAATCCTAGTCATTACAGCAGGGATTGTAATAATGTACAGGGAAGAAATGAGGAGTATTCACATTGGCTGATGGAGGACATGGTACAGAAACAATTAGAAGCCCCTGGACCAGCCCCAGGACCAGATGTATTGCATCCCCGGATTTTAAAGGATAAGTGCACTACAAAATCAAGTTATGTTCATTTGGAAGCTGCAGCTTTAAAAATACCATTGCCATATTTTTTTTTTTTATCTATGTCCCTCCAGTGCCAGCTTTGTGCCTTGAAAGTTGCTGACATCTTGTTACTGGTTTGTGAATGTTAAGCTCCCGCCTCTGAGATTTCCTTGCTTTCTCCTGCTTGAGCCTCAAACAGTAATGCCTGTGAATGTGCACTCTCCTGTTGAGCCTCAAACAGAAATGCCTGTGAGTTCCGTGCACACGCATGTGCACGGAATTCACGGCATTGCTGTTTGAGGCCCAAGCAGGAGAAAGCAGAGGAAATCCAGAGGGGCGGAGCTTAACATTCAGCAAATCAGTAACAAGATGTCAGCAACTTCCAAGGCACAAAGGAAGGCTCTGGAGGGACATAGGTAAAAAAAATATGGCAACGGTATTTTTAAAGCTGCAGATTCCAAATGAACATAACTTGATTTTACAGTGCACTTATCCTTTAAAAGAGCTTAGTTCAGTTCTGTCTAGATCACTGTTTCTCATCTTTTCAGATTATCTTTGGTCGGGGGATATGCCGCTGCATTGGAAAAAAGCCAATGTAATACCAATATTCAAAAAAGGTAGTCATTCACAGCCTGGTAACTATAGACCTGTAAGCCTAACATCAGTGGTAGGGAAGGTGCTGGAAACGTTGTTATGGATCATATGCTTGACTTCAGAAATAGTCAGCATGGATTTATGAGAAAGAGATCATGCCAGACAAATTTAATGTTTTTATGAGGAAGTGAGTAAGAATTTAGATTCAGGCACAGCAGTGGATGTTGTATACTTGGATTTTGCAAAAGCTTTTTATACTGTGCCACACAGGCGACTAATTTATAACTGAGGATGTTGGCCTAGAAGAAAACATTTGTTCATGGATAGAGAATTGGTTATTGGATCGCAAACAGAGATTGGTGGTAAATGGAGCTACATCTATGTGGCTAAAGTTCTAAGCGGAGTGCTCAGGGTTCTGTACTGGGGCCGCTTCTGTTTAATCTGTTTAAAAATGATTAGAAGGAGGCATTGAGAGCAAGGTCTCTGTGTTTGCTGATGACACTAAACTATGCAGCGTTTGGAAGCTTCAAATGATGTGCAGTGCTGCAAGCAGACCTAGATAGATTATCAAATGGGCTGCAGAATGTCAGATTAGATTTAATGTTGATAAATGTAAGGTGATGCATTGGGATTTAATATCCCTGTGCCACCTACACCATAAATAACTCTGTGTTAAGTGAATCGTAATGGAAAAAGATTTGGGGGTTCTGGTAGATAACAGGCTTAGCTGTAGCAAACAATGCCAGACAGCCACGGCTAGAGCTAGCAAGATATTGTCTGTATAAAGAGAGGAATAGATTCAGAGAGAAAAATATTATTCTCCCCTTTACAAGGCACTGGTAAGGCCTCATTTGGAATATGCGGTACAGTTTTGGAATCCATATACAAAAGGGACATTTGGAAATGGAGACAGTTCAGAGAAAGGCAACTAAATTAATAAGGGGAATGGAGGGGCTTAGATAGACAAGGTAGGGCTGTTTACATTGGAGAAGCGACGCTTGTGTGGGGATATGATCACCTTATACAAATATATTAATTGGACATACAATAAACTCTCTGGTGCATTGTTCACGAATAGGTCCTATCAGAGGACTCGTGGAAATCTTTTAAGATTGAAAGTAAAGAAGTTTCATCTTCAGGTTAGGAAAGGTTTCTTTACAGTGAGAGCGGTGAATATGTGGAACTGTCTTCCAGCAGATGTGGTAATGGCAAGTTCATTAAATAGCTTTAAAAATGGCCTGGATACGTTTCGAAAACTAAAAAATATTGAGAATTGCTGGTATTAATACATATACTGTAGATCTGGTTGATCCAGGGATACTTTCCGATTGCCGTTTTGAGTCAGGAAGCAACGCACCCTAGTTGAAATAGAATGGGATAAGGTTTTTTTGTTCATCCCTCTAAAAATGAATTCCTTTAAGCTGTACAAATGTTTCCAAACTATTTCAGATAAAAATATTCCTGGCAAAGCAAATACTGAACTCTTATGTAATAACCGTTCACTTTCCAGTGTAAAATGTTCTAAAATTTAAATACAATATGGATCCCCCCAAAACTGAAAGATCGCAATACTTACCTGACTCATCTGGGGGTTAAACATGCCATTTATATGACCAGTGTATATTGTCTCACAATTTGAAAACAACTGAGCTATTTCCTTCATTCAAATAATAATTTACACCGTTCGAGCCAAACCTGGTTTCAACGTCAGAACTGTCAGTTCAGCTATACAAATCTACTGGCAGAATTTTGACGCAGAACTACCAACATGTTGACCATTAACATGTTACACTTTTGACATGGAACATCTGTTTCCATGGCTGAAATTCTGAGCTGAAACTTACTTCTGACCCAGAACAACCGGAAGGTTTGTTCATCCTTACTTACTTATGGCTCTGTGGCCACACCTTGATAGTT
This sequence comes from Hymenochirus boettgeri, assembly GCA_019447015.1. Classification (NCBI taxonomy): domain Eukaryota; kingdom Metazoa; phylum Chordata; class Amphibia; order Anura; family Pipidae; genus Hymenochirus; species Hymenochirus boettgeri. The sequence goes on from CM033471.1 coordinate 64,932,560, forward strand.
TAGCCAGCTGGAGAGCTAATGAGTAGGGATGGACTAGAACTCAAACCTGAGTTCAAGAGGGATTTTATGAGTTCATATGAACTCTGAATTTTTAGAACTCTGAACTACGAAATTTCGAGTTTTCCGAACTCCCTGACATATTTTTGATAATTAGCAAAAATTCGAGGAGTCTCCAATTTTCGAGTCGATAACCCTTGAATTACCGCTCCCTACCCCTAAGATTCAGAATTTGGTACATTTGAGGGTTATGGCTGAATTTAAGGGTTAGCAAACACTACATTTAAGGGTTACCACTGAAATTCGAGGGTTACTGAATACTGGCAGAATTCAAGGTTTAGCGAGCGGTGATAACCCACAAATGTTCGCTTATCCTTGAATTCACCCATAACCCTCAAATGCTGCATCCCGTAGCCCTTGAATACAGTCATAACCCTTACATGTAGCATTCAATAACCCTTGAAATTGGCCATAACCCTCGATTCATTCAGTAACCCTCGAATATGACAATATCCCTCAAATATAGCATTCGCTAACCCTCGAATTTGGAGATAACCCTCGAATGTGGAGAACGATTTTGGTAACAAGTTTTGGTGATCTGTATGTGTTCCTCGGACAATCTCCCAGGTCCCAGAGCCATTTACAGTAAGTTACCACTGCTATTTTAACTGTATTTTATCAGAACTTTTCAAACTTTCCCCATTCTTTTAATGGGTCCTTTTTCGAACTATAGAACTTTTACTGAAGTTCTATAGTTGTAAAATTAACCGAACAAAGTGAGAGAGGACTGCATCAGAACCAGAAAGTTAGATTTATCCAGATTAATTTGGCAAAAGAACATTTCAATATTGCACATCAACAATAAAAATATAATTGTTAATTATTCTCTCTTTGTATACAGTATTTTTCTATTTATACAACGATAGGGAGACATAGGGTGGACCTAGGGCAGTAGGCTAAATGTCCCACTAGTTTTACAGGGTTATTCAATAAAAGTTCTTATTGTTAAAAATGGTGCTAATTTTGCCCCAACCAGTCAGATGTTAGCTTTTAAATGTTAAATAAGATCTTATTGGTTGGGGCAAAATTAGCACCATTTTAAACTATAAGAACTTTTATTGAATCTCCCTGATAGACTTATATTATATGGTAGATTAAACACAATATTGATTTTTATCTAGTGTACCACTTTGTAAGTCCATGGGCTGTAATCATTAAATTTCTCCTATTTATAAAATTAATATATTAGAAAAAATAAGAGATTAAAGGGCATGCCCCCCCAAAACAAAAATTAAACCCACTACTTGCCCCAATGTGTAGTGTTAAGAAATCCTTACCTTACATCTCTGCTCCAAATGGTTCTCCTGCAGTGCCTGTTCAAAGTCCTCCCTCCTTCCCTCCCTCTGGATCCCTCTTTGCTGCCTGGTGCCCTACCTCTAAAAACTTGAAATATATTCTAGGGCACCTTAACCCACCCCTAACCACCAAATTAGTTTGTTAAAAAAAGCAACAAAATTCAACTTGGCGGTTGGGGGTGGGCTAGGGTGCCCTACAATATATAAAAAGGTTTTTTTGCAGGTGGATATGCTCTTTCAACAGTATATATAAGAATAGGGCACAGAGTAAGTTAACCAAAAAATAACATAAAAAACATTTCCCATTTGGTAACGTTATTTCTAAAATGGCTTTTTTTTGGCAGGCAGTTTGGAGCATGCTCAGTAGAGGCAATTGGCTGACCCTTAAATAGCCATCTGTACAGAGAAGGTTTAATATCATGTAACTGCAAATAGTGAATCAAAACATGTATGTGAGCCTGCTATAGTTACTACTATGCTTAAAATGAGCGTACCTCAAACTATGTGACTGCAGATATCAAATTATAACATGTCCTAACCAGCAGTCTGCATCTGAAATCTGTAATCTCACACACCTGAAGACATTGTTAAGAAAAACAGTGAATAGACTCTAAATGGACAAATATAGAGCTCAATTCAGTTAATTTTAACACAGTCAATGATAAAAACAGGACTGTATCATTAAGTACATATTACTACTGTAGTATTTAAAATAACTAATTACCTGATGATAAAGTAAGTATGTCATATTAAAAAACACATTATCTGCCTTAGAAATTACTACTGTACAAGGATTGTTAAACTTGTTAGAGAGCAAACTGTATCTGTAAGGTCTGTTTTAGGTTAATAATTATTAATATGGATATTATTATGAATTTTAGTTTTAACTCTTTCTGCACAGATTACTGTTACAGCAGTTTTTATTATTTTATCTATGGGTTCCAAAAGAAATACTGGAAAGTTTTAACCCGCACCAACCAAGTGTGTGTGTTTTTAAAAAACAAAACTTGCCAGCAGATTTCCTAATTTTATCTATATGTGTTTTAAAATCAATGCTGGGAAGTATTAAAACTTTTCAGTACTAGCAGATTTTTATATAAATAGCAACATAAATCGTAGGGGATTTTAGAATTAATGTGTTTCGGCCATGATGTCAGCCATCTTCAGGATCAAAGTTCAACCTTAACCCTCATGCTACCAAATCAAAACAAATATACACAAGTATTACTATCGGAATACAAATAAAAAGAAGTTCAGAGATAGAGCAATCTCAGAGCTATTCAACCCCTTCATCTCCCCAGATCTAATCTCAACATCAAGAGCCTTCCTTACAACCCACTTACCTCAATCCCTCAAATTTGCTACTCCCCTGAAGGCACATCTCATTCCACTACATTTGAATGAAAGTTGTTTGTCTCCTTTAACGATTTAAAAACTATTCCTGATGAGCAAAATAAGGAGTGTATAATCCATAATAATTGTCAAAATAGCAGGGCCACCTTTAACCATGTGTTTTTGTTGGTTGTTTACCATGGTTTCATGTGCTCTATCCACTTATTTATCCAACAAATCATGGTCATACCCCCTTACAACAAATCTGTCCTTTATCTTAAAGGACATCTCCACCCTCATAAGAATATCTTTTAAAAAGAATGGCCTCTTTAATATATGTTGATATATCATAGTTTGTCCTATAAATTCATTGCTGTATGCCTGCTATGCTTCTGGATGCCTCATGGAAACTGAGCAATCTAGAAACCTGTACTGAGCCTGGGCATGCTCAGAAGAGGCAGCTAGGGGATTAGCATTCAGTCATTGGCTGTGATGTCAACTGCTAAATCCATAACTGACAGTTGCTAACTGGAAGAACTAGGAAGCAGAAACGGGAAACAAGACATTGTGCAGGATTTCAGGTTAGACTTATATATTTCGGATTTCAAACTATTACCGTTTAAGGTTTTTGGGGGTGATTTACCTGTATGTAAGTTTTCATTTTGGGGCTGGACTTTCCCTTTAAGAAGTTGAATTCCAGCTCTCCTCTGACCAGTATTACCTGTAAGGTGGTATCCCCCACATTGTGTGTGTGAAAACTCTTAGCATGTAAAAGGATATTCCTTTTGATGCTCTGTCTGAAAAGATTGGCTCCAGACTTATTATTTTCAATAAAGATCCTGAGATCAAGATAATCCATCTGGGTTCTAAGTGGGTGTATTACATCCATTGATAAATGAAACAAAGTCCAGCCTTCTCCCCTTGCCATACCATATATATAAAATCAATATTTTTTTTTGATGATATTAGATGAAAAATAGTGGAATATGTATTTCTTTTCAAACCCCATAAAAGGTTTGTGAATGAGAGGGTGACGTTGGAGACCATGTCAGTCCCTGAAGTTTGTTGGTAAAAAGGATTTACAGAATAAAAATATAAAAAAAATTAAATGCAGAAGACCAATTAAAAACTCCAAAGGAAGCCCTACATGACCCCCTTTCATCACGGCTCTTCTGCAAATTTCCACCCTCTCATCCTGGGGGATGGCTGTGTACAGGCTGCCTATGTCACATGTAACATACATGAAATTAACGCGTAAACCCCAAAGCACTTCTACTCCATTTCATACCTACTATCTGAGGCTATAGATTAAAGTTATTAGTGCAATGGGCTTGAAGAGTGACCCACTGGAAACAATGATGGTCCTACCTGGAGGTGAGGAGAACGATTTGTGGTTCTTAGGAAGGGTGTAGATGATAGGATATATGGGAAAATCATTCCTCAATAACTTATAGCCACTTACTCAATTTTGCTGTAAGCATAGACTGTATTTTATAGTTTAACTTTAGAGTGGGGTAGCCATTTAATCAAGTAAGACAATGCCCCCCCTTATTGCCAGCCCACATCACAAAATCTTGAGCCACCCAAAGGGACTTGAGGGCTTAAGGATCAATGTTTTGTTTTTTTTTCTAAATTTCCCTCACCTGGACAATCTAGAAAAGATCTTCTACACTGGCCCCTCCCAAAAGGGCCTCATCTCCTCTATTTATTGTGCTCTACAGGAACTAACAGTTTCCAAGGCAGGTCCTCACGCCTACATGCACAAATGGGAAAAAGATATGGGTAAACCTATCCCAGAGACTTTTTGGGAGGACATATGGTCCTCTGCTAAATCCACCTCTATTTGCACTCTATACAAAGAGAATATATATAAAATACTATTCAGATAGTACCATACACCACAGCTATTGCACAAACTCCCAAATATACCCTCCACTTGTTGGAGGTGCCATCAGGAGGAAGGTTCCTTATATCATATAATGTGGACATGTTCATTAATCAAACCATACTGGAATCAAGTTCACCAATTCTTGCAACGAACTCTGAGGAAAACATTACCGAAAGATCCACTATACTTTCTTCTGGGCGCTTCATTCCCAGAAATATTTTCCCTACTTCAGAGATTGGCATCCCATATTCTAACAGCTGCAAGATGTGAAATCCCAAAGTCCTGGAAATCAAACATTCCTCCTACAGAGGCTGCACTGATTAACAGACTATTGAACATATGCAGAATGGAATACCTCAAAGCTGAACAATATGAACAATAAAACTCCCTGATTCAACAAAATATGGGCACTATTGGACAATATATTTACAACCTACGATAACATCCCACCATAAGGTAACACTCTGGCATCCCCCTACGTTTTCGCACACAACCACACATACTTAGTAAATCAGAATAGTTTCCCCCAATCACCCCCCCCCTCCTCCTAACTGCAGGGTTGGGGGGCGACCCGGACTAACAATGCTATTGATAACAATGACAATTGTAAAGAAAAGGTCAATGCTAAAGTGATAACAAGTACGCCTACATGAAAGTAATTTGTATGTATAATACATGTCAAAGTTGTATGCATGTATTAAAGAGACAAACTGTATAGAAATAGAGGTTTAAGCCAATTTAACCCAATAGATATAGAAAGGTAGAGGTATCTGAAGGGGTAACATTAAACAGTGAATACTATACTGGTAAAAAAACAGTATCCAACAACCCTTCCTCTCACCTAACATGGATCGACCAAGAGGGAGTGGGGACCAGTGGCGGCAGAGCGGAACTGAACCATATCCTACTCAACAAACCTTCTCAACTAAAGGTGAGAGGGCAGTCAACCAGCCGGGCATCTTTGTACCAAGGAAGGGCCCAATGACCTAAATATTAATTTCAAATGCCCGGCGGGGGGCCGTGCACATCCCATGCACCATGCTTGTTCACCTATAAAATGTTAAGCTAAAGTATAGATTAAGAGAAGGCTCTCTGACAAAAAGTTAAATTAGAGTTAATGTTGTTATTGTTAATTTATTATTTGCAGTAATCCACTTAGAAATCCCAAACTGCTAAAACTACCAGGCTACCATCATCTTCCCCTTATGCCTTATTAAGATCTAAAATGCCACCATAGACCCACCAAAGCAAAAAAAAAGTACAAATACGTACTTCTATAGGTATAGCAGTGAAATAACGAAACCAGCACTGGCACTTTGTTTTTTGTTACTGTAAATAATGATATATTGAATGATATTATGTTACAGGAACTGAATTTTATTGAATTTTATTGCATATCATTACATTAAACATGTATGTTAAGAGATTCACTTAACACAGAGTTATTTATGGTGTAGGTGGCACAGGGATTATTAAATCCCAAATGCATCACCTTACATTTATCAACATTGAATCTCATCTGCCATTCTGCTGCCCATTTGTCTACCAACCACCAGTGGTGCCTGGTTTTTCACAAAACAAAAACTGCCCAGCACGAGCAGATTCTTAGTTTATCCTACAGTGTTTTAACATCAATGATGGGATCAGTATTAAAACTTTTCAGTACTCGCAGATGTTTATCTAAATGCACATACATTCGTTTAGGGGATTTAGATTATGTGTTTCGGCCATGATGTCAGCCCTTCAGATAGTTCAACCTTAACCCTCAGGCTACCCAAATCAAAACCAAATTACACAAGTATTCTATCGGAATACAAATAAAAAGAAGTTCCAGAGTAGAGCAATCTCAGAGCTATTAACCCCTTTTCACCCCAGAGGATACAAATTTCAACTCAAGGCCTTCCTTTACAACCACTACCTTCCATAACCACTACAAGATCCCCAACTGCCCTCCCTCCAACTTACGAACACCCCAGGACACCACAACCCCCAGCCTCAGTCCACCACCCACTACATTTGAATGACAGTCCTTTCTTTGTTTGGCTCCTTCTAACACGCATTTAAAAACACTTCCTGCTGATGAGCAAAAATAACGGAGACGACGTTCTAACCAAATCCATGCAATACCATAATTGTCAAATAGTTTCCACCCAGGTTTTTGTTGCGGTGTTTACCAATGGTTGAAATAATGTGCACTCTATCCACTCTATTTATCACACCAACACCCAAATCCATGTTCGACCCCTTGTACACACAAATCTCCGTCCTTTATCCTTAAACGGACATCCTCCCCATATAAACCACCAAAACCCAACCTACACTCTTGTAAAAAGCCATGGCCACCTCACTTCCCTCCCCTAATACCTGTCAGATATATCATAGTTTGTCCTATAAATTCATTGGCTGTAGCCTGCGATGCTTTGGATGCCTCTGGCCATGCGCCCTCTCGCCAGAAACTGGTCTGAGCCTGGGGCCCGGCTCAGCGAGGCCGCGGGGGCTTATTCGCCTTCCCCGTCTTTGGCTGTTGCTTGTCCAACCTGCTCCCTCCCCCCCTCACACTGGCCGTTGCTCCCGGCCGCCCTCGGCCGCCCGCGGCCCGGGCGCCCCCGACTTGTTGCCGGCTTTCCGGTCGCTTCTCTCTTTGGCTTTCCACCTCTCAACACCGTTCCGGGTTTTGGGGGTGCTTTCCGTCTGTCCGTTTTCATTTGGGGCTGCCGCACCTTTCACCTGCCTCCGCCCCCACACGTCCTTCCCGCACCCCTTCCCGTCTCCTTGCCCCGCTCGTCGTCTTTCCCCTGTCGGTCCAACCCAACGCCGTCTCCCCCCCCCTTGGCTGTGTGCCCCCCCCTCTTGCCTGTCCCCAGTTTCTTTTGCCGTCTGTCTGTCCGCACCCCCCGACCTTGGAACACCCGCGCCCCCTTCTTCACCCTCCAGGAGCCCCCCCCCCGCTCCCTCGGCTCCGCCTCCTTCCACTCTGGGGCACAACAAAACTCACCCCGTGGGTGAGTACCAACCCATCAGTCCCTGTCTCCCCCACCCGCGCCTTCCTTACAACACAGAGCACACTGATACCCACATCGACACCAACAACAAAACCCCAGGACCCAGCACCCAATTCTCAACCTCTGCCACCATACCAACACGTGCACACCCACCCATATATCAAACTACCACCAACCCTTTCTTTCTCGAATAGAAACCCTACAATTAGCATGACGCACCGCAAACAAACAATAGAAGAGGAAGAGGAGTTCTTTTCCAAAACCACATCCCACACACCCCCCCCGGTTTGTGACCATGAACCCATCCGCACGCCACGGTGACGTTGGAGACCATGTCAGTCCTGAAGTTTGTTGGTAAAAAGGACTTTACAGAATAAAAATATAAAAAAATTAAAACAGAAGACCAATTAAAAACTCCCCAAGGAAAACCCTACATGACCCCCTTTCATCCCCACGGCTCTTCTGCAATTTCCAACCCTCTAATCTTGGGGGAAGGCTGTGTACAGGCTGCCTCATGTCACATGTAACATACATGAATAAACGCGTAAACCCAAAAGCACTACCAATCACTACTCAACCTTCTCCATCTATCTGGCTTATAGATTAAAGTTATTAGTGCAATGGCTTGAAGAGTGACCCACTGGAAACAATGATGGTCCTACCTGGAGGTGAGAGAGAACGATTTGTGGTCTTAGGAGAGGTGTAGATGATAGGATATATGGGAAAATCATTCCTCAATAACTTATAGCCTTACTCCATTTGCTGTAAGCATAGACTGTATATTTATAGTTCAACTTTAGAGTGGGGTAGCCATTTAATCAAGTAAGACAATGCCCCCCCTATTGCCAGCCCACATCACAAATCTTGAGCCACCCAAAGGGACTTGGGGCTTAGGATCAATGTTTGTTTTTTTTTCTAAATTTCCCTCACCTGGACAATCTAGAAAAGATCTTTACACTGGCCCCTCCCAAAAGGGCCTCATCTCCTCATTTATTGTGCTCTACAGGAACTAACAGTTTCAAGGCAGGTCCTCACGCCTACATGCACAAAGGGGAAAAGATATGGGTAAACCATCCCAGAGACTTTTTGGGAGGACATATGGTCCTCTGCTAAATCCACCTCTATTTGCAATCTATACAAAGAGAATATATTAAAATACTATTCAGATAGTACCATACACCACAGCTATTGCACAAACTCCCAAATATACCCTCCACCTGTTGGAGGTGCCATCAGGAGGAAGGTTCCTTATATCATATAATGTGGACATGTCATTAATCAAACCATACTGGAATCAAGTTCACCAATTCTTGCAACGAACTCTGAGGAAAACATTACCGAAAGATCCACTAACTTTCTTCTGGGCGCTTCATTCCCAGAAATATTTTCCCTACTTCAGAGATTGGCATCCCAATTCTAACAGCTGCAAGATGTGAAATCCCAAAGTCCTGGAAATCAAACATTCCTCCTACAGAGGCTGCACTGATTAACAGACTATTGAACATATGCGAATGGAATACCTCAAAGCTGAACAATATGAACAATAAAACTCCCTGATTCAACAAAAATGGCACTATGGGCAATATATTTACAACCTACGATAACATCCCACCATAAGGTAACACTCTGGCATCCCCCTACGTTTTCGCACACAACCAACATACTTAGTAAATCAGAATAGTTTCCCCCAATCACCCCCCCCCCTCCTCCTAACTGCAGGGTTGGGGGGCGACCGGACTAACAATGCTATTGATAACAATGACAATTGTAAAGAAAGGTCAATGCTAAAGTGAACAAGTACGCCTACATAATGAAAGTAATTGTATGTATAATACAGTCAAAGTTGTATGCATGTATTAAAGAGACAAACTGTATAGAAATAGAGGTAAGCCAATTTAACCCAATAGATATAGAAAGGTAGAGGTATCTGAAGGGGTAACATTAAACAGTGAATACTATACTGGTAAAAAAACAGTATCCAACAACCCTTCCTCTCACCTAACATGGATCGACCAAGAGGGAGTGGGGACCAGTGGCGGCAGAGCGGAACTGAACCATATCCTACTCAACAAACTTCTCAACTAAAGGTGAGAGGGCAGTCAACCAGCCGGGCATCTTTGTACCAAGGAAGGGGCCAATGACCTAAATATTAATTTCAAATGCGCGCGGGGGCCGTGCACATCCCATGCACCATGCTTGTTCACCTATAAAATGTTAAGCTAAAGTATAGATTAAGAGAAGGCTCTCTGACAAAAAGTTAAATTAGAGTTAATGTTGTTATTGTTAATTTATTATTTGCAGTAATCCACTAGAAATCCCAAAACTGCTAAAACTACCAGGCTACCATCATCTCCCCTTATGCACCCAAACACCCAATCCAAACTACCAAGACATCACCCCCCTTACCAAACAAATGCCACCCCCATAGACCCACACCACCAAAGCAAAAAACAAATACCAACTCCAAAACGTAAATATAGCAAGATGAAATAACGAAACCCAGCACATGGCACTTTGTTTTTGTTACGTAAATAATGATTATCATTGATGATATTATGTACAGGAACTGAATTTATTGAATTTATTGATATCATTACTAAAATGTCATGTTACAAACGAAAGATTAGTGCACAACATTAAAACACCAAGAGATTACTTATGAGTGTATAAGTGGCACGGGGATTATTACATCCCAAATGCATCACCTTACATTTATACAACATTGAATCTCATCTGCCTTCTGCTGCCCATTTTGATAATCTATCTTGGTCTTGCTTGGCAATTGCACATCATTGACATTCTAAAGCTCTGCATAGTTTAGTGTCACCAGCAAAGACAGAGACCTTGCTCTCAATGTCCTTCTAACAACCTAATTGTCCAGAGCACCTCTGGGTGAATCTCCCTGCAAGTCATTTATAATCAGATTAAAAAGAAGTGGCCCCAGTAAGAAACCCTGAGGCACTCCACTTAGAACTTTATCCCTTTTCCTGTTGTGATCCAAACAACCAATTCTCTATCCATGTTTCAAGATTTTTTTTCTGCTGTAATTTTTGGACATGCCCTTTAATTACAGCCTGATAATCTCCTGCTACCTCAATCTCTTTTTATGACAAAGGTCTTGCCTCTTAATAAATGGTAGATTATAATTGATAATGAACCCACTACTTTAAATATGTATAATTAGCCCTCTACTTTACATGATATGGATGATGAAAGTAAATCCAAAGTTTACTCCTCTGTGACTTCTAATATATTTATAATTTACAGTAGGGATTTCATTTTCCACTTAATAATTAATTAAAACTAAAAAATATCTACTGGTAATGAAATAATGCTTCCACATACAGTTAATCTGTAATCAGGTTTTAGTAATAGTACATTCAGTGGCAAATATATTGAAAAATGTTTAATATTATCAATAATTACTGCTAACCCTTAGATGGGTGTTTATTTCAGTTTATTAAAAATAAGCACTATTCAAAGAAAATATTTATCTTATATTTATTATGCTGTGAACCGGGAGGAGAAAGCTCATTTTCTGCACATAACATCCTTTATTTGCATGACTGCATTGTTGTGTACAAAATGTGCAAAGACTGTTCTTTTTTTTGCTAGGTAATAAATAAGCTCCTATTCATTCTAATGTTGAGTGTAAAAATGTTATATGCACAAATCAGCCTTATCTCTTTAACGTACTGAGCATTTAGCCAAAGATAAGAAAAAAGATTAACATGGCATAATTTTTCTTTTTTTTCCTTTGGACTGAGGGATGAGGTTTTCAGTTGATCTCAAAGTATCTTCATCAATGGTTCCACAGTTTCATATTAAAAGAAAGGATTTTTCATGTATTAGAATTAAAAGAAAGGATTTTTCAAGTATTAGTTAAGTATCTTTTAACTATTAATTATAAGATTTCCAAGAAGTAACTTATTTGGAAGGAACTTAAATATAACATTGCCAGTTTAAAATGTATCAATCAGTTCTTTCCAGCTAGAATCAAGTAAATCATATGTTTAATGGAGCAATGGACTGGGTTATAAAGAGGTTTCCATTTTTTCTGGTTTGCTGAGCTACCTCTGCAGTTGAAAAAGATGTTGCATCAATTTAATGCAGGCTTAGTCTTTTGTTATAGTGTGTGTGCCTTTGTTTTCTTATAGTCCTTCTGTCAGTATAATATATTAGATGTAGCTTTGCCCTGATATCACTATGGGCTTTGCTAAAATTAACATTTTAACATTTTCAGCTACATGAATTGTCCAATGAACAATTTCAAACTTGCCCAATTGATCGAAACACTGATACTCTGCTATTCATGTAATAGCCACAGCAATACTGTTGTGGATATTGTATTTATGGGTATGTATACACTTGTGTATATATGATCAGTGTTCTCAGGTACAAAAAAAAAGAAGCTAAAAAAAATTAAAGGGGTGATGTATCGAGAGCCGCTATCTCTCTATTTTCTCCACAAGGCAACGTACCTTGCCAATTGCGGTTCTACATACATTATTGTAGATGAGCTATTTGCTGGCATTAAAAATCAACAGGGAGATTTAATAAAAGTTCTTATCATTAAAAATGGTGCTAATTTTTACCCCAACCAATCACATGTTAGCTTTCAAATGTTAAATAATATTTGATTGGTTGGGGCAAAATAAGCACCATTATTAACGATGTGAACTTTTATTGAATCTCCCTGTTAGTGTAAAAGCATACCCCCCAACCATACCCTTCAGGACAGATCAGGTTTGAAGGGTCTGCTCCAGAAACCCTTGTAAAGTCCTGTGATGGGCAGGGCATGTTGCATTTTGGGCTGTGTGGCCATGACATTTGGGGTTGTGAGCGTGATGTTTGAGGACGTGATGGGTATTCCATGGTGGAGTGTATTACATCACCATTAAACCCGTCCCCATCCCAGTCCCCATCTTTGGAAAGTTGGTAGGTATGTAAAAGGTCCACTATTGGTTCTGTACATTAGTTATTCTTGTCTTAAAGCATTTGTACATAGCCACAAAGGAGGTAACATGACTTTAAGACTAGAAAAGCTGAAAATGTCCCCCCATACATTGCCCCTTACTATGCAAATGCTTTTCTAAAAAAGTAAAGCACATGCATATGGTACCTGTAAACATGCAGTACTTTTTATTATTCTTAGAAGCTTTGTGAAAGAGGCAGAGAAAGATTTATCAGAAATCTGGAGATGTTCAATGATTAATAACTTCACTAGGCAACAGGGAAGTTTTTGTAAACAAAGAGTTGATAAGATAACATATACTGCTTTTTTTTACTCACCACATATTAGTGAAAACATCCAGATTTAATTATTACGGTTATTATTTTCATGGTTTGCCTAAAGTTCTATGGTAAAATGGCTAGAGTCTAAGCCACATTTTACTATCTGGTAAGCTTCGCAACGTAAATGTCAATAGATGTGGAACAATAAAGAGCCTTCCATTGCACTAGACACTTTTTTTTTTGGTTCCATTTTTTCCTGAAACTTCAGCATTGCATTATAAAAAGCAGGACTGCAAGTGTGGGTTTTGTACCCGAGCTATACTTGGAAAAGGAGTATATTATCTCACTACTTTCCCTATTCAACCCCTAGTCTTGTGAGCTTGCAGATATAGGTAAGATTGCCTGGTTCTGATGTTGTTCCTGTTATAAGTAGGAGTTATGTCTGTGATGTCATCTGTTACGTACATTCATGACTGACAGCTGCTAATTGAAATAACCAGGAAACAGAGGCAACAGAACATCAAGCTGCATTTCAAGTTAGACTTACATCTTTCAGGTTGCTAACTATAACAGATTTGGGCTTTAGCAATTTTACCAATTTACAATTTTTCATTTGAGGGGTGAACTTTTCCTTTAAGGTCAGATAAAGTCAGTGTTTTGGGGTTTTTGAAAGCACAATTATTATTGATGATCAATCAGCCACATAAAGAATAGATAATAAATGCAATACCAAGTTTATTTGAACATTTATTTCTTGTCCAACTAAACACAGTTTTAAAAACAGCCTTTGTACCCTGTATTGCATTGAAATATAAAGTGACAAGGTTTTTACCTAATTTTAATTGTAAAGATTAAATTACCTAAATTAAATTTTTTAATGTAAGCACAAATAGCTATGTACACTAGTTTCATTTGCATTCTACAAATGAACAAAATCTAAAAAAGTGTTATGCACATATAGCAACTTTTTGGTATATATACTAAAAAACATTCGCATAACTGATAGCCAACATACTAAAATGCAATCAGGGTCCATTTAATCAGCCTACAGTATATATATGGTCAATGCAATTATTATTCCATTTCTGGTTCAGGTTAAAGAATTTATTATCGAGTGTGAACTGGTTCATTTTATTTGTACAAAAAAAGTTAATTTTTTACACAGATGTTGATTATTTAGCTCTTTGGCTAGTTTTAGGTACACATTTAGGAACACGTTCTATTAAAATATTGATTTTCTGTATGCCACCAATTGGTAAATTAAAATATAAGCAAGTAATAATTATTGCACTAGCTTTCAAAAGTTTGAATTAGACATTTTATTGTTTGTTAAAGAATAGTAAGCGATTTGCCTATTAAAATAAAATCAGGAATTCAGTGTAGACATTACTAATAACTTTCATAAATGGAAACTGCGGTTTTAATGGAACAGCCACATCAGTGTACAGAGGCCCTTTATCAGAAACAACCAGTTTCAATAAAACAATGTCTTTGCTAATATAGGTTTATAACTTTATTAGGAAAAAAAAACTTTTACATGTTATATGCGAACTGATTTTGATGTTGAGATTGGTCCTTTTTGGGCACATTTTAATAAAGCTGCTAGTAGAGAACCTAAGACATTTACAGGGAGATGCAATATCCCGCGTTAACGATAAAATATACGCTAAAATCACGCTAACCTATGCACTAAGTGTTAGCTAAGGTTTTGCACTGCCTGCACCATGTTGCAAGTTTTTTTTCTTTGCGCAGTGCAAAGAACTAGTGCAAAGGTTTTTGCACTAGTTTTTGTGCGACAATTAACGCCTCTTCAATGGTGTCTTTAAAATACGAGCAAAAGTTTGCAACTTATCGCTAGCGTGTTCGCAATGTATTAATGGTCGCAAAGTGATTAATACACTGCGGAAACGAGTGCACGTAAGTTGCAATAGCGAAATATATAGCATCTCCCTCTATGTCTTAGAGGTACGTTAATTTCCAGTATCCAATCCAATCCAATCAGATACTAATCATACTACAATTAGAAAACATTTGATAAGACCTGATTTGTTCCTGCAAATGTAGGCTAAGTAAACAAGGGCAGATATTTCATCCCCGTGTATTACGACATTTTGGATCACCTGACCTGTCAATAATGGTGAATAATCAGCCAAGCAAATATATATCGCCAGTCCAGATGACAAAAAAACCACGGCCAACATTTGGCATGACCTCACAGTCCATAGTTTTTGGTGAAAAACATGTTTCCCTGTGATCCTACACTCCTATATTAATTCAACAATAGAAATCTTGCTTTTAATAAGAATTAATTGTGTCTACAAGAAGAAAACATTTGGAGCTTTAAAATTGGCTATCATATATAAGTATAGAAATTAAATTCAAAGGACAGGACTGCAGACTTTTCTATCTTATAGGGCATATAAAGGTTAAGGACATCCCCCCATGTTTTCCGTCTCCTCTCCTCTGCTGGTGAGGGATCGCAATCTATAAGTAACTTTAGACACATTTTGGTAATTATAAAGGAAAATATATTTGGGGAAGGGGTGGGTGGGTTTGACCTATATATACATTAGTGTTCAGAGGGTGGATGTGGCCTTAAAAAATAATCCAGCAAACTCACAGTAGGATCCTCTGCACTCGTCCACACGTGGGTGCTCACTCCTCTAAGTAATCCAACCCTTAGATGAATATATAGTTACAAGGAACAGCAAAAAGCGAGGGTAGCACTCCAAAGTAAACTTAGATTTATTGAAGACCACACAACATATCACAACGTTTCGGGGGGGAAATTGCCCCCTTCCTCAGGTGATATGTTGTGTGGTCTTCAATAAATCTAAGTTTACTTTGGAGTGCTACCCTTGCTTTTTGCTGTTCCTTTAAAAATAATCCCTTATTTGTATATGCCCCCTATCTATATTTACAATTGAAAAAATGATAATGCTAAATAAAAATAAGATATAAGAATGAAACATTTGTCACATAAATACACAGCACATAACACAATATTACTGTAAGTAAAAAAAAAAAATTATATGAATAAATACTCTAGTTATATCAGACAGCAATTAGCTTTTGCTTATCTGTGTTGCACAGATAATAGATAAAATATATAAAGACTGCTTCACAGGTACATTAACTTTTTACATATAACCAACAGGTTCAATAAATTATATTATCTCCAGAGATTTTTTATTGCGAAACTAATCAGGTTTGTAATTGCACATTGTCCAAGATGCTAATGGTAAGTTGATAATTAATTTTCACCAAAGAACATTATTCAATATTACAATTTCATAATGAATCTAAATGGGAGAAGTGGCCTACCGTTCTCTTCATCTGATTTGTTTTCATTGTCAGAGTCTGTGAGAGTTAGAGCAGAGTTTTCACGACTTGAAAGTCCAGAGCTTCGTCTCGATTTTATCTCTCTGCCCCATAAACGTATAGCATGCTCTGAAGAGAGTCCGCCTTCTGTATCGGAGTCAGCATCAGATCCTGCACTCAGGGCATACCCTTGTTGAAGTATTCCAATATCTGAACAATAGTTGCTTCGAGGAGAGGGCTCACAGATCCCTAGTTCTGAAAGAGTGAAATTGGTTCCTAAAGGAGGAGTAAAAATGCTTAGATGAGTAATTAACATATGAGGATATAACAAAACCAAAAGAACTGGGACAGTGTCATTTTAAAGCTTTTTGCATAATTATACTCCTAACGGCAGATCAGTGGGGCTAAATAAAACTTTGATTATCCAAAAATCATGTAAATCAATGTAATCTCCTGTGCAGACAGTTTTGAGCTAATTCAGGAATTCATTCAAATGCAATTAATTTGATACTCAAATTTTGCTAAAATGATCTGTTCAATTCAGTTTGAAATAATTAACAAACAGAGGAGCAATGGCGAAAGTCATGAATAGATTTGATGACTTCCATATAAAACCATTTAAACCCAAAAATCCAATAGCACAAGAATTAAGATCTTCTTTCTTATATATTTTCATACTAATCCTGGTTTTACCTTTCAAACAAATGTACACTTTTTAAAATATGAAATATACGTGTAATATAATGAGGATAATGCAGTCTTCGAGTCCCCTATTTTCTCCTACTTTACATACATTAAATCCAGGTCTGCAGTTACTGTTATGTCGAACAGTGGTGTAGCTAGCTAATATGCCGTGTATGAGCAGAATATTTACACACTTAAGAGGCAAAGCAGTGGGTGCATGATGCTTCTCTCTTGTGTAGCATTTTGCAATCTCATCTGTGTAATGTATAGTATTGGCGATTGCTATGCTACAGAAATTGTGATAATTTCTGGACAATTGGCACCCAGCTACCAGTAATTGCATGCCTTTGGGTTCTTGTGTGGTTATTTTGAGCTGTATTTAGTAGGATATCTGTTCACAACCCGGAGATTACTTTAATCTCATTACAATGCAATGCAGCAAATATTTTTTTACCCTATTTTTAAACTGGATAATGACAGAAGGAGCCATTATTTTCTATATTCTGTTTGTATTGCTGTATTTTTATCTACCTATAAATTTGTGTGTTTTTTTTAAGCTGGAGCATGCTGAAGGAGTTCCCAGTGATTTATTATCTATATATTTTCAAAGGTGATCTATAAAGATTGGTTTTAATACAAAGTAGAATGGTATTTTAGGTAACATTTCAGCCTTTTAATTCAATATACTGAAGCTCTCTTCCTGCTTTTCTTTAAAATAAAAAAAATATAAAAAAAATATATATATATATATATTTGTGGTTCCTTAGGAGTTTATAGTCAGAAGCTCTATTAATTACTTATTAGCTTTCCATCATAATTCCCAGTTCAATAGTTACAATTATTTTGTAGAATCAATAACCATAATGCCCTCAATATTTTACTTAAGTATTTGTTATCCACTATACTGCAATGTAAATGTTACAGTTAAATGGATTCTAATTGCATGACTAGTGACCAAACAGTATTAGACAATAGGCACATACATTTTACTGGACAATACGTTACCTTATTAATTCTCATATGACTGAATTACGGTAGAGACATCTTATAAAAGCTATGATAGGCACTGAAGCAAACAAGAGCTCACAGAATCAGTTTTTCTGTAAATAACGGTCTAATACTAAAGTCGAAATGGGTAATGGATTTAAGAAAGAATCAGATCAGTGAGCACACACTGTCAGCCACAACAAAAGAAGTGAAGATGATAAGCTAGAATACCATAGAAATAAGTAGTTTTCGATCAGATTGTGTGTATAATTGGCAAAAGTGTGTCGCTTATTGTCTGAGCACAAGAAAGGGAAGCATAGAAAACGAACACTTCTGGAAAACCTTCCAATCTTTTAAAGTGGAGAAACTCAGTTAGAAGAATTCCTCTTACACTAAGTGCAAGAAAATGGTTTTATTAGCACAGATAACTATCCAATATTTGTCATTATTTTTTAAACCTCAGAAACAATATTCTATTAATATAAATAAAATAAATATATGATATAAATCACTTTAGTGCAAATAATAAAAAGTCACAAGGTGCCAGAGCTGTTTTAGATTTCAATAGTAAAAAAAGGCAAATTAAAAGCAGTCTAAAAGCTAAACTAGAAACAATGGGGGGAGTTCTTATTGTTAAGTTTAAAATCACTTTGCCCCAAAAACCTTATTCAAGGCTTTGTGAATAATTTTTAATAGAGTTTTGTTAATAATAATAATAAGTCCAGGTACCCAGTGAGTGTTAAATAAAATTGGTGGGAAGAAAATTCTACATGATTTACACAAAACTGTGGCGAATAATCTATCTTGGGTCTGCTTGCAGCAATTGCACATCATTTGACATTTCTAAAGCTCTGCATAGTTTAGTGTCACCAGCAAAGACAGAGACCTTGCTCTCAATGTCCCCTTCTAACAACCTAATTTGTCCAGAGCACCTCTGGGTGAATCTCCCTGCAAGTCATTTATAATCAGATTAAAAAGAAGTGGCACCAGTAAAGAACCCTGAGGCACTCCACTTAGAACTTTATCCCTTCTCCCTGTTTGTGATCCAACAACCAATTCTCTATCCATGTTCAAATGTTTTTTTCTGGCCAACATCTTCAATTTATACATTAAATGCCTATGTGGCACAGTATCAAAAGCTTTGGCGAAATCCAAGTATACACATCCACTGCAGTGCCTGAATCTAAATTTTTATCTTTTTACAAAAACCAAGTAGCCAAAGTCAAACATATGATCCATACCAAAGTCTCCAGCAATTGATGTTAGGCTTCCAGGTGTATAGTTATAGGCTGTCGAACGACTACCCTTTTTGAATATGGTATTACATTGGCTGTTTTCCAATCAACAGCACATCACCAGACAAATGTGAATCTGATAAGATAAGAAATAGTGGTCTAGTTAAAACTTGACTGAGGTCTCTAAAGATTCGGGATATATTCCATCCGGTCCTAGTGCTTTATTGATATTAACTTTGTCTAATTGTTTCCGTACCATATACTCTCTCAGCCAGAGTGAATATTCCTCATTTATACCCTAATTTTATTGCAGTCCCTGCTACAAGGACTAGGACTCTTCAGTAAATACAGAGGGGAAAAGGGTTTAGCTCATTAGCCTTATCGGCATCCTCTATAACCAATTAAGCCCCATTATTGTCCTCATTTTTTACTATTGATAAACTAAAGAACTTTCTTGCTTATTTTACAGTAATTCATTTCTAAGCATTAAGCTAGTTAGTTGCTTTCTTGCCACCCTATACAGCTTTATTCTCCTGTAAACTGTTCTTTCCTCTGTTTCAAAATTTTAAAACTATTTTCCATTTCCCTTTTACCTGAGCATTAAGCCAGACATGGTGGACCTATCTTTTTTACACTTGTTCCTAGAGGTATAAAGTAGAAATTCAATAGTTTAATACCCATATAAAAACAAAAAAATGCAAATGCCCAAATCCACCATTACTAGCCCCCTATTTTGTTATTCCAACTGTAATGGAATCTGGGATGATCAGTACGAGAGCCAGGTTAAAAACTCTTGTGGGGGATAATGTAAGGATAAAATCAAATAACATTATCTGTCTAAGGGCTGGTAAACACATGCAGACTTCTGAAAGAAAATTGTTAAAAAACATGAGAAGCCATGGCTGATTAAACAGGCTTAAATTTTGAACTGTGAGTACTAACCCTAACAAAGAAACAGTACATGTAGCAACAAGTGCATGCATGAACACATGTGCAAGATATACAGTACTCCTGCATAAAACAGTATCATGCACATATAACAAGCCACATACAAATATGCCTTATGCATACAGACACTCACAGTATCACATATAAGCAAACACAGGCACATGAACACAAATACCATTTCAACCTCGCACAGATGTATTTATATATTTACTAATTATATGATTTTCTACTTAATGGACAATTTTACTACATCTTCTTGAATCTATTTATAGTACCTAGGATGAGGGCCTAAACCGCTAATTGTCCCCTCTGGGAATTTTACAGTTTAGCTGAAATACTTACATATATGACCTTCACCATTCTTTCCAGCTTATTTTGCAGTCTGCAATGTAGCCAATAGAAGACACACTCTGCAAATAAGTGTGCCTTCCCATTGGCCAAATCACGGATCGTCACTGATAGAAGCTGTGGACCACAGTGGTGAGGGAAAATTCAAGTACTATTCCAACTGATTGGTAAAGAACCTAAAGTGATGACTTAAGGTCAGTATAATTGTCATTTTATTTAAAGGCATGTTCACCCCCAAAACTATAATCCCCCCAACTACGGCCCACCATGTAGTGTAGTTAATCCTTACCTCACATCCCAGCTCCATAAGGTTCTCCTGTAAACCCCTCCCCAAAGTCCCAAAACTAACCACCAGGAGCATAGCAGGGCTTGCTGCCTCTTGCCTCCGGTAGATATTTGCCATGCGCACTGCAGTCCTTCTCCCCCTCCCTCCCCCTCCCTCTCCCTCCCTTCCCTCCCGTTCTACTATACCTCCCTAGCGTCAATCCCTTAATATGCTGCTCCCCATGTCCCCCAGCCCCAACCGACTATTTTTTTTTTTTCAAAAAGCTCCCCAAACTCTTACTTACCTCTCCGCTTTCCTCCGCTGCACTGAATGACCGGCAGCCGCGTCCGTGATTGGCTGCCGCTCAGCCAATCACAGACGCGACTGCCGGTCCCGCCCCTCTGCTTGCATTCTGCAAGCAGAGGTCCGGCAGTGCGGCGGAGGAACGAGGGGCGGTAAGTAAGAGTTTGGGGGGCTTTCTGAAAAAAATATTTATGCGGAGGCCAACAGTCTTCAATTTATACATTAAATGCCTATGTGGCACAGTATCAAAAGCTTTGGCGAAATCCAAGTATACCACATCCACTGCAGTGCCTGAATCTAAATTTTTACTTCTTTACAAAAACCAAGTAGCCAAAGTCAACAATATGATCCCATACCAAAGTTTCCAGCAATTGATGTTAGGCTTCCAGGTGTATAGTTATCAGGCTGTCGAACGACTACCCTTTTTGAATATTGGTATTACATTGGCTGTTTTCCAATCTAACAGCACATCACCAGACAAATGTGAATCTGATAAGATAAGAAATAGTGGTCTAGTTAAAACTTGACTGAGGTCTCTAAAGATTCGGGGATATATTCCATCCGGTCCTAGTGCTTTATTGATATTAACTTTGTCTAATTGTTTCCGTACCATATACTCTCTCAGCCAGAGTGAATATTCCTCATTTATACCCTTCATTTTATTGCAGTCCCTGCTACAAGGACTAGGACTCTCTAAAGTAAATACAGAGGGGGAAAAGGGTTTAGCTCATTAGCCTTATCGGCATCCTCTGTAACCAATTAAGCCCCATTATTTGTCCTCATCTTTTTACTATTGATAAACTTAAAAGAACTTTTCTTGCTTAGTTCTGCTGATCCGTAATTCATTTCTAAGCATTTAAGCTAGTTTAGTTGCTTTCTTGCCCACCCCTTATTACAGCTTTTATTCTCCCTGTAAACCTGTTCTGTTCCCTCTGATTTCAAAATTTTAAAAACTATTTTCTTTTTTTCCATTTCCCTTTTTACCTGAGCATTAAGCCAGACATGAGTGGACCTATCTTTTTTACACTTGTTCCCTAGAGGTATAAATGTAGAAATTCAATAGTTTAATACCCATATAAAAACAAAAAAATGCAAATTGCCCAAATCCACCATTACTAGCCCCCTATTTTGTTATTCCAACTGTAATGGAATCTGGGATGTATCAGTACGAGAGCTCAGGTTAAAAACTCTTGTTGTGGGGATAATGTAAGGATAAAATCAAATAACATTATCTGTCTAAGGGCTGGTAAACACATGCAGACTTCTGAAAGAAAATTGTTAAAAAACATGAGAAGCCATGGCTGATTAAACAGGCTTAAATTTTGACCTGTGAGTACTAACCCTAACAAAGAAACAGTACATGTAGCAACAAGTGCATGCATGAACACATGTGCAAGATATACAGTACCTTCCTGCATAAAACAGTATCCATGCACATATAACAAGCACACATACAAATATGCCCTTATGCATACAGACACTCACAGTATTCACATATAAGCAAACACAGGCACATGAACACAAATACCATTTCAACCTCGCACAGATGTATTTATATATTTTACTAATTATATGATTTTCTACTTAATGGACAATTATACTCACATCTTCTTGAATCTATTTATAGTACCTAGGATGAGGGCCTAAACCGCTAATTGTCACCTCTGGGAATTTTACAGTTTAGCTGAAATACTTACATATATGACCTTCACCATTCTTTTCCAGCTTATTTCTGCAGTCTGCAATGTAGCCAATAGGAAGACACACTCTGCAAATAAGTGTGCCTTCCCATTGGCCAAATCACGGATCGTCACTGATAGAAGCTGTGGACCACAGTGGTGAGGGAAAATTCAAGTACATATTCCAACTGATTGGTAAAGAACCTAAAGCTGATGACTTAAGGTCAGTATAATTGTCATTTTATTTAAAGGGCATGTCCACCCCCAAAACTATAATCCCCCCAACTACTGGCCCCACCATGTAGTGTAGTTTAATCCTTACCTCACATCCCAGCTCCATAAGGTTCTCCTGTAAACCCCTCCCCAAAGTCCCAAAACTAACCACCAGGAGCATAGCAGGGCTCTGCCTGCTATCTTGCCTCCGGTAGATATTTGCCATGCGCACTGCAGTCCTTCTCCCCCCTCCCTCCCCTCCCTCTCCCCCCCTCTCCTCCCGTTCTACTATACCTCCCCCTAGCGTCAATCCCCCTTAATATGCTGCTCCCCCATGTCCCCCAGCCCCACCGCATATTTTTTTTTTTTCAAAAAGCTCCAAACTCTTACTACCCTCTCGCTTTCCTCCGCTGCACTGAATGACCGGCCGCCGCGTCCGTGATTGGCTGCCGCTCAGCCAATCACAGACGCGACTGCCGGTCCCGCCCCTCTGCTTGCATTCTCGCAAGCAGAGGTCCGGCAGTGCGGCGGAGGAACGAGGGGCGGTAAGTAAGAGTTTGGGGGCTTTCTGAAAAACATATTCTGCGGTTGGGGTTGGGGGACATGGGGCAGCAGCATATTAAAAATGAGTTTATGGGGTGGACATACCCTTTAATATATGTACAACAAGTTCTTTTTAAAAAAAAGTTTATAGTAATTTAACGATGTGACCAAAGTACAGTATTGCCCACACTACAATAATTCTAACTTTAAGTTCACATAAGTGAAATATAAGGAATTCTGAAACCGTGGTTCAGGTACCTTCAGATGCTAAACATAGTGTTAGGCTTTTCTGTATTCTTAACTGTATGAATACGATTCAGCACTAATGGCTTAAAACCTGATTACGGAGAGAAATATAAGAGTTAAAAGGAAGAAACACAATAATGCAGTTACTGCAGATGGCACACCTCTTATTAGATTTTGAAATAAGGAAGCTGATTCAAGATAGATTACCAAAACAAGCCTTAAATTGAATTTGAAAGTTATGCAGTCTTCTTTCATTTATCTTTTTATATGTTTATGCTTGAGATGCTGTACTTGTGTATGGCTTCTCTTTTTAATTGGAGATGGAAATGATGATATATAACTGGATGAAACAGAGACTGTCAATAAGTGTGCACACTAGACACATTTACGATTGAAGTGAAATAAAAAGATACCATACTGTATATGCATTTTTGCTTTCTTTTATTAGAGTTGAAGTTAACACTGGTGTTTTCAACATTAAGAATGGTTGTTTAACTACTACAGAGTTATTATCAAAAATAAGGTAGAAACTTGATAGACAAGTTTTTTAACTGTGTAATGTCAGGCTGTATAGATGTTACCATGCTGTTGTATGAAAGTGCACAAATCAGAGTAAGCAGTTTAAACATTTTACATGGTGTATGAAGTGTGACAACCCAAAGTCACAGCAGCTCAGTGACAGCGAAGATCTGTAGTATGAGGTGGTTCCCAGGTGGGCTCTCCAGCTTTTTGACACAAATTGCCACACACCCTGCACATTCACTTTTCCCAATAGGTAAGGTAATTTAAGGGAAAGCGGTAAAATAGCATAGACTTGTTTAGGGTGTGTGTTACGTAACTAATAAAAGGCTTGTGATTTAATTTTTTTTTAAATCTATCTTTTAAAATCCAACAAAGACCTTGATGTAGCATAAAAGTGTCTTTTCACCTAATTATAGCAATATGTTCTACCCCCCAAATATTTTTTTTATTTCTTTTTAATAAAGTAACATAAAACATTGGTTAGTCTTTAATGTATATCATATGGGCTGTAAATGATAACCATTTAAAGGTAACAATTAAACATGGAATTTCATAGATATTCAACACATATATTGTTAAACAAAATTAAACTTATAATCAGCATGTTACATACATATTACTAATTTTGTCTCACCTTAAGGGATTAAGCTCCAGAGCATCCAGAGGTTTCAATGCTGCACCATCGGAATTTTTGGCCTTTAAAGCTATTATTATGAACCTCTTACAATGGTGAGAGATAGGAACAAGAGTGTCTGCCTGAATCCATTTTAAGGATCCAAAAACCCCAGATTTTTGTCCTCCATGGTTTTAAGGAGTTGTTAAGGATGTGGGCTATACAGTATATACAGTAGATGTTGTTGTAAATCCACCAGATTCTTTTATTTAAAGTCCCTCTAGGGGGCTGGGCTATTTCCAGTGTGCTGCAAGTAGTGTTCTAGCTGCAGTACAAATATGGGTTATTATTACATGTCCGTGAATACAATGAGTATGAAGGGCTACACAAAGATGTTCAAATTTGGAAGCTTGAGTGGATGCTATTGTGCGTGTGGGGAAATGGTATATATGAATGTATAGATACCAGTTTCCCCATATGTGCCTCAGTATGACTCGGTATATTCCTTTGTCTTCTAGTACTTTACATGGGCCATCTGTAGGCCTAAAGAAAATGCTGGGAGATGAGAAAGCGGATGGTAAGTGGATGGTGCACATAAACTTAAATTTAGCATTGCAGGTGTTCCACTGCCATACAAATATTGTATATTGGGAATACATTTGGAGGTATATATTTGTCTTTTTGTAGTACCCATAGGACAGATAAGAAGTGTAATATAGAATCTAATTCTCAATGTCTATTAAATATTCTTTTATGAAGAAAGTCTTTCTTTCTTTATAAAAGAAAGACATACACAAGTATGTCTGTATGGAGCTCAGTTTTGAGATTTATTAAAGAATGACTAAAGCTTCTTGGAAATTGTTTCCATGGGGGTCTATTACATTTTCTTGCTTTGCTATTAATATGACCTACTTTGTTGCCTTCTATATATACTCCTTGCACATGTGGCCAAGGGAGGGTTTGAACCCAGTGCTGCAAGACATCAGTGCTCACTGAGCTGACAAGAAGAGGGTTGTCAAATATATATAGACTATGACTAGTGATGAGTTACAGTTTCAAACTGAACATGGTTAAGAACTGTGGGTTTTTGAACACTCACAGGTCCAGTAAATATCTTGGAATTTGGAAGGATAGAAAAATTAAAAAATGAATTGTTAAAAGGCGGAAAAGTTGAAAATTCACTGTTGATAAGATGAAAATCAGTGTAAAATTGAAAACTCGTGTCAGATTTTGATGAAGAAAATCTGAAAAATCTGCTTCAATTAAATTTGAATTGAAATTTTGGCACATTCTGCAGGAAACGCAAGTAGAACAAATGGTTTTGTTAATCACTAGCTAATGACCATAGAAACTTGAATCTTGGCTGTTAGGATTACAATGACTTTTAAATGGTAAAGTACTGTTAGCACTATAAACTATGATGTTTTATTTAATCAAATTTTTTTATTTTTGACTGTGATATTGACTTTAAAAGGTTAAAAATGCATTACAAGTGGCTTCTGGCAGTAAGTTATGAAAATAGAAGTCCCTACTACTAAAAACTGAACATTTAAACTGTTAATACGATTTACAGCTGTACAAATGACAAACTGAGGAGTAATAAATCTTGATTCATAAACTAAGAAAATAATTTAAAGGGAATGTCCACCCTTTAAATAAACTTTTAATATGTAATAGTGCTAGCTCCCAAAGCCCCAACCACATTAATATTATTTGCAGAAACTCCCCTGATCTTTACTTACCTTCCCTCTATCCTCCGCTGCACTGCCCGGCCCTCTGCTTGCATGAAACTGCAAGCAGGCCAGCCGTGTCCGTGATTGGCTGAGAGGCAGCCAATCACGGACGCAGCTTCCGGCAGTTCAGGACGGCGGAGGATAGAGGGAAGGTAAGTAAAGATCGGGGGACTTTCTGCAAATAATATTAATGGGGTTGGGGCTGGGGGAGCAAGCCCTACCACATATTAAAAGGGATTTGTGCTAGGGGGAGGGAGGGAGAGAGAAGGGGGTGGGCTGCTCAGAGCATGCCACAAACCTCTCAGAAGAAGCCTCAGAAGCAGAAACAATTTCCCCCTCTGCTAGGCTCCTGGTGGCCAGTTTTCTGGACTTTGGAAGGGCATTGCAGGGCAACCATTTGGATCTGGGATGTAAGGTAAAGATTTTTCTACACTATAAAGTGGGGCCAATAGTGGGTTAAAATATAATTTTGGGGATGGACATGCCCTTTAAAGATGGGGCTCGGATATTACTGTTTTCTAAAAATAAAATGAATCAACCATGTCTATTTAGAAAACCTTGAATTGCAAAGGTGAGTTAATCAGACAGAAAAAAAAATTATATTAAATTGATATAGTTCACACATTACTGATGCCTGGTTTACATTTATGAACCCATATTAAAAAAAACTATCTACACAGACTGATAGACAATCAAAGATAATACAAATGTTCCCAGTCAAAATCATTTTGCACCCCAGAACACTGGTTCATCACCTGCATTAGAAACAGTTTTAACCCAATAATTTCTGAACATACACAGGAACATGTGATAATTAACCACTCCACTACTCTTCCCCCTGGGTTCCTGAGATGCAGTAACTACTTGTGATTTACTGTGTCGCAAGAAGCCAGAAGATAAGGAGCGTGTCGGTGATGCTTCAATTATAAAGGCGGAAGTTTTCACACTACTAAGTAGCACAAAAATGAACGCAAGGCATTTTACATCAGCTACGTGGGTCGTTTACATAAAACAGTGCAGGCACTGAAGAATTGGTGTTAAACCCAATATTATATTGTGGAGCATGGGTTTTACTGCATTTTACCCATTATTACATCTCCCTGATAGTTGGTGCAGGTAAAGCCTGATGCCCAAACCTTCACCCCTACACGTGTCACACCCAAAACCTTAACTGTACAGTTAAGAGGATGTCAGATATTTTTAAAAACTGAAGAACATTGGAGATTTTGAAAGAGGATGGCAGCCGCCCCTCCAACTACAGATGCCACTTTGTCCCCCCATAGGCTCCTACTGTGCTTAATTGTAAATCTGGCCCTGGTTACTCTTTCAAACCCTGCATCAAACAGTATGCTCTGGTTAGGTTCTATTTTATTCTGAACCCCTGCATAACTTTAAAGGGTATCTACACTTCTTAAAAATGTTTTTGCTATATAACTTTATTGAAGAACAGGAGGTAAAGGAGCTGTGTCTTACCTCCCAAGTGTGATGTGCATGTGCATAGAATACATCGTCTGTGGGGACCTTACCTCCCGTTCTTGAATATAACTAAATAGCAAAACTAATTTTAAGCAGTGGAGATACCCTTTAACAAAAGATACAACATGCATTTTTTTGTTTTCATGAGAGAAATCAATTTGAAGCAGACATTTGAATTAATAGGGAATTAAGGGGCATATTTATAAAGGTTCGTTAACTTTTCGCGGCCGTTTTCGCGGACATTAACGCATAAATCGATTTATAAAAGTCCGAAAACGGCCGCTAAAAGTTAATGAAGCGTTAACCTTTCGCGGCGATACTTACCTGTTACCGCCGCTTCTATTTATAAAGCGGCGGTACTGGTTTTGCTCGGCTAGTATCGTCTGTTTTACTTCGCCACCTTGAAGGTGGCGAAGTCAGCCGATACTAACCTCCGGCGGCACGATACTAACCTCCCACGGCGGGGATGGGCAGGCATACCGCGGCGGGTGGTCGCACCCGCCCCGGGAGACATGTCCACCCCGCCCACACCCCCCGCCCACACCCCCCGAGTCTGCCACCTCACCTGACAAGAGCCTTTTGGGGCTTAAGGGGTCCCGCAGCTCGAACCGGGACCCCCCTCCCCGGCCCTATCAGGGCCTTTGCGGCACTTACAAGTGCCCTTGCGGCTCTAACGAGCCCTTTGGGGCTTAGGGGTCCCGCAGCTCGAAACAGGACCCCCTCCCCGGCCCTTGTAAGGGCCCTTGCGGCACTGACAAGTGCCCTTGCGGCACTGACAAGTGCCTTTGGCGGGGGTCCCGCAGCTCGAACCGGGACCCCCAGTGCGGCTCTTAAAAGAGCCCTTGGGCGACGTCTTCGGGCTGGCGACACCAACCCCACTCAGGTCGCCGATGCCAGGCAGACTCACTGCGGCCGACAGTGAGCCCGCTGGCACCGCCGGCCTCAGCGGAGCCGATGTTGCCAGCCGCTTCTTTCTTCTTTCTTCAGCCATCTACTGCGATGGCATCTGAGTTCCTCGGCGGAAAGCTCCTCTTTATATAGGTTTGCAGAAATCCATAATCCGTTTCTGATTGGTCAATTTTTAATACTTGCTTTACATTAACCAATCAGATATCAGAACTTTCCAGAAATCTGATTGGTTAATGTAAAGCAAGTATTAAAAAATTGACCCTCCCCGGGAGCGGCCGGGGCGGGGGGCTTGGAGGGGTTGCCGGGAGGGGGTGCGCGGCGGGTGGTCGCGACCACCTGCTGCGGCCCTTCCCGGCAGCCCCTTCTAGCCTCCGTCGAGATTGCCGCGAACGGGGAACGGGTTGGGAGGGGTGCTGGGAAGTGGGCGGCGGGTGGTCGCGCTGCCGCCGCGGGGGGTGTGGGGGGTGGGCGTGTCTCCCGGGGCGGGTGCGACCACCCGCCGCGGGTTGCCTGCCCATCCCCGCCGCGGGAGGTTAGTATCGGCTGACTTCGCCTCCTTCAAGGTGGCGAAGTAAAACAGCCGATACTAGCCGAGCGAAACCAGTACCGCCACTTTATAAATAGAAGCGGCGGTAACGGGTAAGTATCGGCGCGAAAGGTTAACGCTTCGTTAACTTTTCGCGGCCGTTTTCGGGCCTTTATAAATCGCGGTAAACGCGATTTATGCGTTAATGGCCGCGAAAACGGCCGCGAAAAGTTAACAAACCTTTATAAATATGCCCCATAGAGTTCAGCCCGAACTCGGGTTTGAGTCCATCACTACAGAGGACACTCTACCTTGGCTCCAAATGTAGCCCTGTTCTAATCACATGTCCTGCTTTACTGCTCTAGAATAATAAAAAAAGAAAATTTGTTTTCCAAAAAACAACAACAAACAATAGCAAAAAGCCTTTGGGTTAGACGCTGCTATAGGACACATAGAGAAAGTGGCAATTAAAAAAATGGAATGGCATTTGATGAATGCTGCCTCTTTACATTTTCAATGAAACATAAATCCTTGTTATTCTCTAGAATGTGAACTGCTTTGGAATTCTGAAGGTCAATGGCAACTGCATTGAGCCATCCATATACTGTATGTTTCATTTAACACAATGACCTTTATCAAGGTAGCAATATTATTATTTATTATATACACTATTGAGAATATCAGAAAAGAGGATCAAAGAAGGTTATCACCAGAAAGGACAGAGAAGAAATGTTTGTGTTTATATATAATTAAAAAAAATACACATAATACCAGATAAAGATGACATAAACGTTGGAAGTTTTGCAATAAGGATGAAAGAGCCAATGGATCTTAGAATATAATCCCATACTAAGGTATCGTATCTTGAACTAAAGCTGGGTACACACTGTCAGATCCTTCCTCCTGACCGACCATTTGGCACTTTCAACCGGTCAGCCAGGAGGAAGGACGGTCTGTCGTGGAAAACGTAGCTATGGCCAACAGTTAGAACCATACGATCGGCCGTGCTTCTCAGGCATGTCCAAACGTGCATTAGAGTAGCACATCCGATAGATTCTGATCAAAATTTACCTTAAACCGCAAATGCTACATTAAAGTGCTAGGAGCCAAACAATTATGGCTCTGGGTAAATTCCCCTGAACTTGTTTTTGTGAATGTTTGCTTCTTATACTCTATATATGTATTTTTTTCTCTTATCGAAAAGTTCCCTATATGCGAAGAGACCAGAAATAATCTACTCCTTTGATATATTTTACCACTGCAGTTCAAGCAAAAGTGAGTCTGTGTTCATTTTTCATGCCCATTCTCTCTGTTTTGCAGGGCATATTTTAAGCATCTCCTGTTTTGATACCTTTCAGATGTTTTCTTCTTTATTTTTCATGTGCCATCAAACTACTTCTTAAACAATATTCACAGAATCATTAATTTGAGCTTGAGATTTCTGTTCATCGTTACTATTACATTTCAATTTTGAAAGAACCAAAACAAACCGTTTATTTATTTACCTCCGTTTATACATTGCATTCATAGATGAACTAGCCTGCTCAGTAAGCATTTAACAGATTAGACACTCGAACATGGTTGCAGGCAAAGCTCTCTCATGTTTCTGCGTATTGCCTGATAAACACTTCAAAGTAAACTGCTCATAAATATGAAATGAAAAGGCAAGAAGTCGTTATGCACAGCTTTGAGATACAAATCTCTTTATTCCCCTCTGAAGTGGAGTTTGATTGACGTAATGAGTTATAGATCCTGTCCAGGGACACATCGCCTTATCCCCTTTTCCTCAGGAGACTTCAAGACTTGAAAGGAAACTATTTCTGAACTTTGTGAGACATAGCTATAGAGAAAAGTTAAGGCCATGATACATTTTTCCTGTTACCTTTTTTCCTAATAAAATGTTTTATTATCCTAATATATGTCAAACATTAGGGCCAAATGCACATATATTTAACCTATTTAGTGCCAGCAGAATTTCAATTTTTTTTTTTTGTTCAGTGCCAGCAGAATTTTCCCAAGTACCACAATACCAGATATATGAAGGTACCCCACTTTTCCTGTACAGGAGATGCCCCCAAACTAAAACTGCACTTTCAAGAATATTACACCAAATTGAAATGTATTACCACTTCTCACGGTTAACATAGAATATCTACTAAACTAACTAAAATATCCCCACAAGTGAGATATTTTTTAGAAACTACATACACACAGGATCTTATGAGTAAGGTAATCAAAATACAGATACCTGGGTGCAGCTCAGTAAGTTATTTTCTCATAATTTCCCTTTTTTCCCTCAACTGAAAAATCTGAGACAAAATCACATGCGAATTTCAGCTAAAAATTGTTAAGGAAAGTTCAAAAGCATCTCAAGTATGAAAGCCTTTCAGGGTTCTCGCTGATGACTGCATCTTAAGTTAGCATTTGTGTTTGGTTGTTTCCTTGTCTAGTTGGTGTACTGAGGGTCATGCATCAATTGAATGGAGGAGACTGCTTTTTTATTGGGTTGGGAGGATGTTTTTTAATGTGAAGGGGTTGAAATTGTCTGTTGCCTGTTTTCAACTATGTAACTATAGTGGTAATAATTTTTGATTGCACAATTATTGGATAGTCTTTCAGTGTTTTGGAATATGCGCCACTTGTTGTTACAACTATAAATGATGTTTCAGTGACTTTAGTAGAATACCAAGGGATTGTTGCAGAGTACAAATAAAAAGTGTACAAACAATTTAATGTCAATTTTATATATGTTAATTTAATTTTAAACTGCAGGTTTAGTACAAGTAATACTGGGAATTAAGGAATAATGGATGTACTTTTTTAATTAGAGAGTACAATTATTTAGGAGAATTTTCCAGTGCTGAATTGCTAAAGTTAACATTTTAATGTGTGGCTGGACATTAGTGAGGAAGTCCTGTTCTGACTTGGAACTGACGGTTCCAAAGTTCCAAAAAACCACTTGGAACTTTCGTATTTTTCAGATTATGGAACTTTTCACAGATTTTCAATAATTAGCCAATTTTCAAAAATTCGATTTTGGAAAATGATTGAATATACAAGCAGATTTAGAGAAATATTTAATATGTGAATGCTCAATTCCAAATACGTGAACCCTCAATTTTGAATATGGGAGAAATAGCAATTACGTGAGCTCTCGATTTCTAAAATTATAATTATGCGGAAACTGAAAAATAGCTTGGGCTGGCTTTTTTCAATTAGTTTTGGTTATTTTTATGTGTTTTGTACCATTTTCCAGGTCCTTGAGCGCTTTAACACTAACACACTATTGCTATTTATACCTTAAATTTAATCAGAAATGTTAATGTTTTGTCAAATGCATAACAAAGTCACTGTATAGAGGAGTTAAGGGTAGCCTCTGTAAGCCAGGTAGTTATCTCACCTCTATATATACACTCAGAAAGATACAATATCCCATGCTAAGGTGAAAAATAAGTCCAAACCCTATGCTAACTGATGTAATATCAGGTAAGCAAGGGTTCTGTACACATTTTGCATTGCCTGCTCCATTTCCAAAGACTTTTAGAAAAAGCACAGTGAAAGTGATGCAATACATTTAACGAAGATTATTGCGTTCATATTTGGCTTTAAGCTGTGCTTGCATTCACAAGAATCAATAACTGTCACAAAGTGGTTACTATATTGCGTAAGTTGTAATAGAGAAATTCATTGCATCTCCCCCACTATGTATAATATCAAGGAGGTAGAAAGAAACAGTACACAGGATCAACTGTCAATATCATAGTTTTTAAAGGGTCTTTCCACCCCCTCAAAGGTTCTTACCTTTCAAAGGTGCTGGTAAACCTACTTACTAGCCATCGTTCACTTGGTGTTCTTCTGCTTAGCTTCCGTGACTTTTCTCTGCACGGAAGCAAGCAGAAGGGGCCGGACCAGAAGCTAAACCTAATTTTGGATGAGATGCGATGCCAATGGTGGTCCTGGCTTCGAGCTGCAGGACCCCCAACAAAGGCCCTTCTATATGCCGGGGAGGGGGTCCCGGTTCAAGTTGCGGGCCCCTTAAGCCCCAAAAGGCACTTGTCAGTGCTACAAGAGCACTTATAAGTGCTGGAGGAGGTCTTCTTCTTACCACTATGTTAACAAGGATTACAGCATAAGAAACAAATTCAGTCCACCCTGAAGTTTACAGTTCACTCATTGTTCATTTACCACTTAAACAGATACCTCTTTATTAACGAAAGTAAAGAAATCAGTTTACAACTCCTTAAAGAGTCACTTAAAGCAAACAATTCAAAATGTAATATCCTTTCCCAAACCCGACCCTTAATTAAACATCACCTCAATCCAATGAAATAAGATGGATTTCAGCATATTTTACAGACCAGCACTTTTACATTTAAATTACACCATTTGTTGCTGTGTGCCTCCTTCTATACAGAGCAATAGCACATAATACTGGAGCTAAACTAAGCTAAAAAAAACTAATGAAAGAATTGACCTTCAAACCCTTGATATGTCACTGTATTACAGGGAAGGAAAACAATGAGAAAACATTTCATTCCAAACAATCAAGCTACGATGTAAAGAATAATCAAATTATTTATAGTGTGTTGTGAGGTTCTTAATAAATCTCTAAATATAATTTAGTTGAAACCAGTTCAATTTGACCTTTAATTACATGGACA
Source organism: Hymenochirus boettgeri (assembly GCA_019447015.1). NCBI lineage: Eukaryota > Metazoa > Chordata > Amphibia > Anura > Pipidae > Hymenochirus > Hymenochirus boettgeri. The sequence goes on from CM033471.1 coordinate 64,966,581, forward strand.
AATCCTATAATTGTATTGTAAAACTAAACAAATACCAAAAGACTTATTATAAATAATCAATTCACAGTAAAAAAAATAAATCAAAATTCTCAAATACTGTATATATGTTCTAAGGTTTGTGTAAAATGCTGTATAGACCTTGTACTGTTGATCAAGGCATTAAAACAAGAAGAGTAATAAATCATAAAATCTCTTTAAAAAATCTAGACTGATAGCAAGAAATTTCAACTCTAACATTGGCTCCAAACTCCAAACAATACAAAAACATTAGCACTAGAAATGATTGAAATATAGTACAGTGTGTAGCAATAATAGAGTTTTCTTGTGGTCTCACTGTGCACAAAGATTGCATTTCAAGGACAATGAATGCACAAACAAGCTACAAAGAGTACAGGACTGAAAGGGAGTTTTAAAATTCACATACAGGTCGCTGGTAGGAATTATGGGCTTTTTGTGCACAGAAAGAATTTTATTTGGGTAAACAAACTGCAGCCAACAAAATAAACCAAAAATACGATTGAAATAAAAAAAGGAGCACTATAGCCATAATGAAAAACTTGTTCATGGGGTTTCCTTTTCTGGAAACATAGTACAGAGCAGACTTACACAGACTTACATAGTACAGAGGAGACTTTTCTGGAAACATAGTACAGAGCAGACTTACACAGACTTACATAGTACAGAGGAGACTTTTCTGGAAACATAGTACAGAGCAGACTTAAAAAAAAAAAAAAACAGTCACTAAATCAAACATCTAGTATGTTATCCCAAACAGGAGCGTAGCTAGAAATCATTGGGCCTGATAGAAAGATTTTGTATGTGACCCCCAATCCACAAAAAAACAAAACATGTATAAGCTAGCAACATCAGCATCTCCTCTCCCTCCAGAAAATTAACTTATATAGTTAACCTGTAAGAAGCTCTGAAAGTTGTGGTATGACAGCATGTGCCTCCTACATGCGCCTGTGCATTATTCTCTATTGCACTTGCCCACGCTAGGAACAGCGAGTAGAGAGGTGGCCAGTAGGAGGGAATGCATGTGCAACATTTGTAGATTCAGTTAACTATGTAAGAACCGGATGTAATAGTAGCGTCTCCCACTTCACTGCAAATTATGGAAAACCCTGGTGGGAAGTTAAGAGGAAAGATACTCTTAAAAAAAATCCCTGTAATTAAAATAATTGTCATATCAGTTGTATTCATTTAGATCAACTGGACTTGAAGTTTAGTTCTTGAAGATGTTTCGCTAGTCATCCGACTGGCTTTCTCAATTCAGAATGACTTGTACAAGAATCTGTGGCAATTCTGTACCCTGGAAAATCCTAATTAGCATATCACAGCCAGGTGTTAAGGGCGTGATTGGATAGTGGCTAAGAGGTGTAATAGGAACCACTATCCAATGAATGAGAACCTTCACAAGCATAGACCCTACTGAGTTACCTCTTACAAGTACAGTGATACTTGATGTATCATTTCCTTGGCATAAGGTGGTTTCATAGTTTAAGATGGACAAACTGGACATATGAATGACTATAAAAATATTTAGGGGTAAAACAATAAAGGCTCAAAATACTTTTTCACTGCTGAGAGAACCTGACAGCAATGTTCCCTAAATGTTGTATAAGTCAGCATGATTTTTATTGAAAACATGATTAACATCAAATGTGACAAATCTTATCACTGAGAAAGAACACCTCGCTGAATAGCAAACTCAGACTAATATAATATAAACAAATATATTTGATTTCGTCTGTGAAAATGCTTCAGCACAAAGATTCAGTAATAAATATCCTTGTGTAAAAATAAGTGGAGCTTCTATTCTTTAAATAACAGTTGTTGCCAATGTTATTTTAAAGGAGAATTAATCAAAAGTTTTTCATGTAAAGAAGGAAGATTTTTTTTTAACTGATGCATACCATAAAAACATTCTGATTATTGATGCAGCCTTAGTTTCCTGTGTCCCATGGTTCTCTTTGACTGTTAAGTCAGCACCTTTCAAGTCTTAGTTCGGTTGTAATCTGGTTTAGTTTGAGGCATAGGTGCACCATCCATGCGGAGCACTGAGACGGAGATGCGTGATTGGGTGTCAGGACAAAGCGAGGGGGTGAAAAATATATTTGCGTATCATTGGTGGTAAAAGCCAAATGAGCTGATGACTTCTCCCAGGAAAATAGTATAGAGGGAGAACAGCAGGGGTCCAAGAACAGAGCCCTGTGGAACCCCAACATTAAGAGGAACTGGAGAGGATGTTTTATTATCATATGATACAGAGTAGGTTCTGTTTGAGAGGTAGGATCTTAGCCACTATGCCACTTCATTCCGGATGCCCAAGGAGTGAATAATTTGCATTAAGAAGGAATGATCTACCATGTTGAAAGCAGAGGAGAGGTCGGGAAGGATGAGAATAGAAAATTGACCTTTGGCAGCCTGAAGATCACTCACAACTTTGCACAGGGCCATCTCCGTGTAGTGCACAGGACGAAACTCTGATTGCCAGGGGTCCAGTAAGTTATTAGAATTAAGATAATTAGCGTTACGCGAGAAGACGAGACGTTCCAGTAGCTTAGAAGCTATCGTTAGAAGAGAGACCGTGCGGTAGTTAGCAAGACAAAAGGGGGTCAAGGGAGGCTTTTTTGATTATGGGTTTCATGTTTGTTTTCACGCATGTTTAAAGGAGGAAGGGAAAATGCCAGATGATAAGGAGGTTAGTATAGGGGTGATTGCCTGATTACAATGCTTCAGTAGGAAAGAGGGTATGGGATCAAGGGGACACATAGTGAGCGGACAAGACCGAAGCAGTTAAGAAACCTGTGACTAGGTCATGGGACTAAAAGATTCAAGAGCAGTAGAAGGGGGTGTGGGTAGAAGAATCTAAGAGCTATGCTGAGGGTTAGGAATCTGCATACGGATGGACTCTATTTTATTTACAAAGTAGTCAGCGATGTCTTGGGGAGAGTGTGGGAAGAGAAGAGAGTCAGTGGGGAGGGACGGATGGAGAAAAGGCGGTGTGGGTTTGATTTGTTATTATTTATAAGCGTCTTATAGTATTTTTGTTTTGCTCCCAACAGTGCGGTGCTGAGCCATTGTAGCATAAATCTGCAATGGAGAAAGTCAGCCTGTTTCTCCACATCCGCTCAGCAGCACGTGTGCACCTACGTATAAAATGGGTTGTGGGACTGAGCCAGGGGCGAGGGTTAGAGAGACGGCGATTGCGGGATTGCAAGGGGGCAAGGGAATCAATAGCATCAGTCAGAACAGAGTTGTAGGATTTGAGAAGCAAGTCAGGGTAAGAGTCGGACATAAGGGTAGAGAGACTAGAGGAGAGAGAAGAAGCCAAAATAAAAGAAGCCTACCTTTCAAAATAATTTTATTTAGGAGCACCAGCACATACAGTTGTCACTTGCCTGGTTAGTCCTTTCCTGTATTAAACATATTGCCAGGAGGCTAGTCGAAGCAGTTTTCCTGATGGCGCTCTTCACAGTTACAATATTAGGAGGTAGGAATTATAAATCCTATTCTCTTGCCCCTGGTACTTTTTATTTTAACTGTTTGTTTTTAAAAACAAACAAAAAAATTATATAAGGACATTCCCTTCATGGATATTCACGAATTTATGAATATAGCACTTTTCACAATAGAAATATTAAAATCTTATTTTATTATGCAAATCTTGATATAGGTATGTCGAGAGACCGTTGTGGTTACAAGAGGTTTAGAAATGATCATCACGTAGTTCATAATCAATTACCTGGAGCTGTATTTATACATAATGCCTTCATACTTATTTTAATAAGACGATGTGGATAGAGGATTAGTTGATGAGCTTAAATATTATTATAAATGCAATCCATTTAATTAGGAATCTTGTATTTTTAAATATAAAATGTTATTTGGTGATATCAGTATAAACATGAAAAGTAAGTAGATAGGTTTAACAAGAGCACGGAGGGACCATTTTCATTTGTCCGAGAACCTCTGCACAAGTGTAACAGGTGTAATTCTGCTTTGTTCACTAGGTAGTCTTAAAAGGGAACTAAAGTTCTGAGACAACATTGTCCCAATAGACAGAGCACATTTACAAACATACAACAAGCTGTGTCTCACCTCTCCCTTTGCTGTGGCGTCTGGGCAATTTTTGAAATGAAATGAAAACCTGTGGGTATTGTGGGTCAGAACCCATAAACCACCTTAGCTGGGTGGCACCCAGTTAAGTGTATACAGTATACTTCTCATGCTCTGCAGTGCTTAATATATCAAAACAAGGAAGCTGCAGCCTTGCTTCCCAGAAGATGACAGCCATTCATATAACAGCACAGAGATCCTCCCTTTACTTGACACAGAACAGGGATTTCAGTGCAGTTTTGTTTAAACATATTTAAATGCTCATGTCCCTCATAACAATATATTCCTTTGCTTTTGATACAATAAAAAAGGAATCTTTGTTTTCATGAATGTAAAAAACAGAATATTAACAGTTTAGTAAAAAATAAAAGTAAGTTGGGAAATTGAAACCCACAACCTTGTGTACTCTTAAAAGCCAAGCTTTATACCTGTTAACAAGGAATAGCTGAACAAAGCATCACTAAGCCTAAAAAAATGTTTAAGTATATTAATAGTAAGAAGATGAGGACTGAGAATGTGGCACCATTAATTAATGGGCATAAGTTAGATACGGAGGATGGCAATAAAGCAAATGTCTTGAATCATTTTTTTCCCTCTATATACACTATAGAAGATCCAAGTACAGATATCATAGAGTATAGTAGCAATAATGGTATAAAAGATTCAAGTGCACTTTGGTTAACCGAGGGACTTAATGAGTTAAGTTCAGTTTTATCTAGGCCATTGTTTCTTATTTTTGCTGATTCCATCATGTCCTGAGGTGTGCCTCTGGATTGGAAAAAGGCTGATGTTATTTCAATATTCAAAAAGGGTAGTCGTTCACAGCCGGGTAATTACAGGCCTGTAAGTTTAACTTCGGTGGTGGGGAAGATCCTGGAAAGTTTAATAAGGGAACATGTTCTAGAGTATGTTTCAAGGACTGACCTTACAAGTAGTAACCAGCATGGATTTAGGAGGAATAGATCTTGTCAAACTAACTTGCTTGGCTTTTATGAGGAAGTAAGTAGAAATTTAGACTCTGGTATAGCAGTAGATGTAGTTTACTTGGATTGCGCAAAGGCTTTTGATACAGTCCCCCATAGGCGACTAATGTATAAGCTAAGGTCTGTTGGTCTGGGGAGTCACATTTGTACATGGATAGAAAATTGGTTAATGAATAGGATGCAGAGAGTAGTTGTAAATGGGGCTTCATCATTATGGACTAAAGTGCGAAGTGGAGTGCCGTTCTGTGTTGGGGGCCGTTTCTATTTAATCTATTTATTAATGATTTGGAAGTGGGTATTGTCAGCAAGGTTTCTGTGTTTGCTGATGACACAAAACTTTGTCGATCATTAAAATCTTCAGAGGATGTGCAATCATTGCAGGGGGATCTAGATAGATTATCACATTGGGCTGCTAAGTAGCAGATGAGATTCAATGTTGATAAATGTAAGGTGATGCATTTTGGACTTAAAAATCCTTGTGCTGCTTATACTATAAAAGGCTCTGTGAATCCCTGTTGGAAAGGGATCTTGGAGTTTTGGTGGATAACAAAACAGCCAGAGCCAGCATGGTATTGTCTTGTATAAAGAGAGGTATGGATTCAAGGGAGGAAAATGTAATTCTCCCTCTTTACAAAGCATTGGTAAGGCCTCATTTGGAATATGCAGTGCAATTTTGGAATCATGTGTACAAAAAGGACATCTTTGAAATGGAAAGGGTTCAGAGAAGGGCAATTAAATTAATAAGGGGATTGGGGGAGGTTGAATATGAAGAGAGACTGGAAAAGTTACAATTATGTATACTGGAGAAAAGGCGCTTGCGTGGGGATATGATTACTGTGTATAAATACATTAACGGGCCATACAATAAACTATCTGGGGCATTGTTCACCAATAGAACATGTCAAAGGACATGAGGACATCCCTTAAGACTTGAAGAAAAAAGGTTTAGGCTTCAAGCTCAGAAAGGATTTTTCATTATGAGAACGGTAAAGCTATGGAACTGTCTTCCAGTGGGCCTTATGGCAGGTTCATTGGTCAGTTTAAAAAAAAAAGCTGGATGAGTTTCTGCAAACAAGGAATGTTGCAAGTTACTGGTATTGATACATAAAGTAGAGTTGATCCAGGGAAATTTCCCATTGCCACTAGGAGTCAGGAAGGAATTTTTTTCCCCTTCATAAATCTGGTGGGGTTTTTTTTGCCTTCCTCTGGATCAACAGTTAGTGCTAATTTTGTCCCAACCAATCAGATCTTATTAAACATTTGAAAGCTAACATCTGATTGGATGGGGCAAAATTAGCACCATTTTAAAATAAAAAATAATTGGGGGGAGGAGCCACCTGAAATGTTGTGTGCTACTGATGTTGTAATGGTTCAATGAAAGTTATATAAAAAATATAAAAATAAAAAAGAATTTTCAGTGTGCGATCTTTTATTTTTTTCTGACTATATTGCAAAGAACACCCATGCAGTGATTACAAGCTGTTTATTAGCAGTTCTGTGGTTGTTAATACATGATATTATTATTAGAGCTGGCCGAACTGGCTGGCATGAAGTTCAGTTCGTTTTCGAACCTTTTTACTTGAGTAAAAGTTTGAAATCTTTCGAGGGTTAGCGAAAACGATCCATACGAACGATACTTTTAAGGGTTTCTGAAAATTGAAGGCTACATTCGAGGGTTAGTGAACGATGTGTAAATTTGATAATAATCGAAATTACGAAAATACAGCCGCAAGTCCGGAAAAACGAACTAGTTTTAGCCCGAACTAGTTTGAATAGTTCGAGTTTGTCCAAACTCATAAAGTTCGGCTCAAATTCCGGTTTGAGTTCGGTTCTGTGTCCATCTCTAATTATTATTAGTTAAGTAGGGGTTAATCCCTTCTAGGTTTTACCCAGAGCCACAAAGCTGCTACTGAATCTCTGTTATTGAGATATACCCTGTGCAACTTGTTAAGTTCGGCTCAATCTCAGGTTCGAGTACATCTTTAACAGAGAGGTTTGAATAGGTTTTCCTACCTCTCTGGGAAAAGGACTTTAGGATTTTTATAATATTTTATTATTTTGAAGTTATTTTTATACTATAAAAACTCATACTTACACAGACACTTATTTAAAACACAGATGAATGCTAAGTAGACCAGTTGGTAAAAAAAGACAAATCAGACAGACATGAAATAGATAAGACAAGGAAACAAAAAGAGATAGAGAGATACAAAGAGATAAACAGGCAGACAGATAGCTAGACAGACATGGAGATGGTAATATCACTTGTAAATGGTCTCTCCAATACAGAAGGAATAAATCAGATTGACTCTGTCTTTCAGAATTTTTCACTTATACTGGAATAATACTTGGCAAATTGGCACTGATAATGGCATCCAGACACTGGTAAAGTTTGGCAAAGTGACACTGTTAATGGTTGCAACATAGACATTGTTAAAATCATTGGCATCAGACCCTGGTAAAGATTTACAAAGTGCACTTTTAAATAGTTGGCACATAGACATTTGTAAAACCATTGGCACCCACACACTGGCAAACTGTGACTTTTAAATGGTTTACACATAGACATTGGTATAACCATTGGCATCCAGACACTGTTAAAGCTTGGCAAAGTGGCACTTTTACATTTTTGGCACTATAAATATCATTTAGCATATTAATAAAGCACTTAGCACCTTATGAATAGCCATGAACCAAATATGAGAGTGGGCTATAGGTGAGGATTCCTTGACACTTTGAGCAGGGTTTGCCCTCATTAGCTTACTATGCACACAGAATCGGGGATAGTAAGGGTTACACTGCACATCGAGCACGAAGAGGAGGGGGTGTGGAGGGGTAGGGATCTTACCTGTTTTAAGCGCAATGCATCCTGGGATCTGTAACCCTGACGACGGCCGACATTGGGCCGAAACGCATAGGAACATGGACCTACTGTAACGCTTAATAAAGCTTTTGTTGTAAAGTCCATAGGAGTGCTCCAATTTTAATATTTTTATATTTAGATATTATGAATTGACGGCAGCACCCGGGCATGTAAGTGGGAACGGAGTGTGAAGGAGCTGGAAACCTATATACAGAGATGGATTAAGATCATATGGGGCCCAAGGCAGTGCCCATCATTTAGGGCCCCCTTTTTTGCTACATATATTGTATAGACTGTTTTTTGTTACTGCTTCTGAAGCTGGGCCCCCAGAAATTTCCTGGGCCCTAGGCAGGAGCCTAGGGTTGCCTTGTGGATAATCCTTCTCTGCCTATAAACAGTATATATATATATATATATATTTACTTTTTTTTTAAAAAAAATTTAATTTGTATGTATTTAGTTATTTTAAATGTGGAATTTATAAGTTGAACACTGGTCTGGCAGTGTCTGTGGCTGGCTTGTCTGCTCCTGGCTGCCTTCTCTCACGATGCACAAATTCAAAAGTAGGAGGAGAGAAAGCACCGGATCGCATAAGCCAGGGATGGCCCCTGATTATGATGCCACGGCCATGCGCAAGGCGCACCAGGCACAAAGCAACAGTGACATTGGTGGGAGAGACAGTGATGTGTACTGCATGAGATGGCCTTAGGTAGTGACATCATTGCAGCTCCATCTCCTTCCACATTCAGTCCGGTCAGTTAAAAATAAAAACAGAGCGGGCCCTGCTTCCTTTTAGTAGCGTGAGGTCTCTGGGCCCCAGAAGCCTCTCAGACCGGGTACAGGAGTGCCTCTCCCCCCCCCCCCCTGATGGTGGCCCTGTCATTGTCTAAACTTTAGGTAATATTTGAATTTACAGTTTGGTTCTCCATAAATGCTAATGAAATCAAACCTAGAACCCAGTAACACGTATTCATAATTGTTTCACTAAAGAACGTGACCATTTATTACCAACTTAAACATGAGTGTTATGTGTTTTGCACAGATATAAATATTATTTTGGACAATGAGATCCAGCTAGGATCAATTTTCTGTATGTATGTATAATTTTATTTATATGGCACCACTCGGGTAAGCAGTGCTGTACATTATAAAATACAGAGTATACAAACTAGGGGATATATTAAATTGACATAAATTAAGGTTAGGAAAGAGTTCCCTGCCCAGAAGAGCTTACAATCTATTCTACATGCTTCTTAAAATGTAGAAGCATATGAGTTTGGACAAACTCAAACTATTCAAACTATAGTTCATCTGATCATAGGGAAAGAACAGGGAGATGCAATATTCCGTGCTAATGGGAAAATAAGCGATAAATTCACACTAACTTATGTACTGGTGTGTTAGCAAAGGTTTTGCGCTGCCTGCGCCATGTTGCAATTTTTTAACATTTTGCACAGCGCAAGCAATGCAATAAATTTTGCACCGGTTTTTGCACTGTTTTTTGCAAGAAAATTAATGCCTTTTCAATTGTCTTTAAAGCCACGCCAAAGCTTGCAAATGACCACTCGCGTTTTCGAAACGTATTAACGGTCACAAAGTGATTATTACATTGTGGGAACTATTGCAGGTAGTTTGTGAATGTGAAATTGCATCTCCCCCAAAGTGTTTAAACAGGTTTTGCTGATAGGTGCATGTTCCCCAGACCATTTCCCAGGTCCCACATTATTTCCCAGGTCCCACATTTACAGTAAGTTACTATTGTTAGTTTATCTGTAATTTATCTTAAATTTAGAACTATTAGCTCCCCATTGACTTCAATGGGTTTGTTTCTGAACTTTTACTGAAGTTTGGAAACAAACCGAACTTAAGTAAGTTCGACCATCTCTAATATTGACTATAAAACTCTTTTTTTATAAATCTTTTCCCTAAGATGATAACAGAGAACATAGCAATTACCAGAGGCTGCTTCCTACTCAAAAAACATTGTGTTGCATGGACAGTGTAGGCCTGCTCTGCATCATATTAGGCAATTTGCCTAGCTTAACACCCACTTACTGTATCTATACCAAACATTTTTTGTTTTGCTTTTATCTTTTATGTGGGTTTTTTTATATGTCTATCACTATTATAAAATGAGTTGTTCAGTCTACATGCAGAATTTATCCATTAACACGCAGACTGTATCCATTAACAAATGTGATGTAATGCAGGGTATTGTATTTGTATAAAAAATGGAAAGAGAAGTGATGATTTCTAAATTCCAATTTTAGTAGCTTTATTTATGCATTGGGGTACTTTAATTGTTTTAAAATATATTTACATATATAACTAGCAAAAGTATGCCCGTTGGTGCACAGTGGAAATAATGTGTGTGTGTATGTTTGGATACAGTAGATATAGAATCTTTACACAGGTATATTTTAAACTGTTACTCAGTCACCAGCATCCAGGGGAACCGAATAGGATAATCCTGTAGGTCTGAGAATAGACCCAGGAAATCCTGCCACACTATGTGGTTCAAACTAAACATGCTATGTTCCAGACATCCCACCCTGACGAATCTGGCTTTCGTGCAGGGTGGGGAGAAGGGGGTGTCACCAAAGGGGCGGGCGGTGACAGAGTTAGGGGAAGAACGCACTATGTGATGTAAATTACGTCACATTAGAGGCGTGGCTAGGGACATGACTGGCCTGTGTGATGTAATTTATATCACATAAGAGATGTGGCCAGAAAAAAGGAGGTGTTCCGGGGGCGAACTCTCTGGTAGATTCAGGGTCACGGGAGTTTGGGGTGGTCTCGCGGGTGTGCGAAAGACCATCTCAAAATCAGGGAGACTCCCACATTTATAGATGCTTATGTAACGACTTGGGAGCACAGGATACTGATTGGATCAGGTTTAAAAAAAAGGTTTGGCAATTGGGCCTGGTTTATTTACTGAGTCTGATTGGGGCGTCTTCAGCAGGTACAAGGACAGGAGGATTTAAATCAATACTATCAGTAGCAGCCTCCATAGATTGCATACTAAAGTTTAATCCACTACTTGCCCCACTAGTGGATTAGTAGTAGTTAAATAAATCCTTACCTTACATCTCTGCTCCTTATGGTTTCTCTGTAGTGATTGTCCAAAGTCCATGAAACTGAGGAGTAGCTGTCTTCCTGTCCAAAAGGTTTCTGTCTCCTCCTTGCCCTCTGAGAAGACAGTGGCATGTGCAGGGGAGCCCTTCCCCCCCCCCCCCCCTCCCCCCCCCCCCTCTCCTTCCCACCCACTTAAAAAAGTCTAAACCCACATCAACCCAATGTTACTGGTAGGCTGCTCTTTTTGCCACTTTAAGTATGCTGGGTGGAATATAAACTGTATAATAAGTAAAGGAAGGGGACTTCAAACAGCCAAACAATACCATTTATTGCGACATGTTTCGGACTGCTTAAAAAGGACTGATCTGCTGTTTGAAGTCTCCTTCCTTTACTTATTATATATGAATTACCCATTAACTGCAAGGTCGGAGCAGTTGGAAGGTGTGGGCTTGATTTACTCACCTGGAGTGCAGTTTGTATAAACTGCAGGGGCTTCCATATTTAGACATCTAAACAGAGACAGTGAATAATAGGGTCAGGGGGCATAGACGATAGGTGCAAATGCTCACAAGGCTCTTTGAAAGTTGTACTGGCAACTAGAGTTGGATGAACTTCCAAAAATCCCGTTCAATTTCCGAATTTCGAACTTTTGAATATCCAAAATCGGACCCATTAATGTCAATGGGGACAAATAGTAAGGTTAAATAACAATGGTAACTTACTGTACATGGCTCTGGGACCTGGGAAATATCCGAACTTGAAATAAAATAACTTCCTTTACACGCTCACTTCTTCCGAGCTTTTGCATTTGACATTCAATAATTATCCAGGACATTAAATATTTTTCAGAAATTCAATATTTCTAGAATCTGTCTCTGAATCTCTTAAAAAGGGGTGCTCATTATTATACAAGAAGAATCACGCCCAGCATGCAGTGGCAATGCTACCTTAAAGGGCAAGTCCAGACCCAAAATGAAATACAGGTAAATCACCCCCCAAAACCCTAAATGGTAATAGTTTGAAATCTGAGATCTATAAGTCTAACCTGAAATCTTGCACAATGTCCTGTTTCCCCTGTTTCTTCCAGTTAGCAACTGTCAGTTATGGATTTGATAGTTGACATCACAGCCAATGACTGTATGTTAATCCCCTGCCTGCCTCTTCTGAACATGCCCAGGCTCAATACAGGCTCAGTACAGGTTTCTAAATTGCTCAGTTTCCATGAGGCATCGAGAAGCATAGCAAGCATACAGTAATGAATTCATAGGACAAACTATGATATATCAACATATTTTAAAGGGTCATTCATTCTAAAAGAGGGTGGAGTTGTCCTATAACAAAAGGCGGTAAATATTAAGGACTAGGCCACACTGCTGCGTTTTTTTGTACGTTTGCGCTTGCATTTGCGCATGCATTTGTGCTTGCGTTTTTCACAGATCATTGAAAATGCGGCAACGCACCGATTTGCGCTCCGCATTTTTAATCACAATCGCATGTGTTTTCCTATACCTTAATGAGGAAAATGCATGCGCAAATGCAACGAAATCGCACATGAAACCACATGCAATTCCGCGATTTGCGTTTGCATTGCAGTGTGGCCGTGCCCTAAAAATGGGAAAGATCAGTGGATAATATCATTATTTTTAAAATTCTTAGTTTATATTATGCATACCTCATTATTCTAAATATTATCTTCCATTTTGAAAATCAGTTAAATTTATACCCCTTGCTATTTCCTGCTGTTGACATTAGTGAGATGCCATTTCAGGTTCTGTAATGGTCCTTCATCTTCCCAGAATGCACACTATGGTGGAATGTTCTTAACAGTAATTTCTACTGATTGGCTGTTGGATGGGTCAAACATGTTTAGATCTTTACTGAGCAACTGAATCAAACCAGACACTGGGTCAAGGGCAAGACCATACAGTCGCTAATAGGGGTCCTGCAAACAGGTTTTTAGAAGCATTTATTTATAAACAGACAAAATGCTAAATAGGCAGGTTAAGTTCATTAGGATGAAAAAATACTGCTCTTTTTTCTTAAAAGTATATGTATTTGCACTGAACTTTATCTTTAATCTTTATTTTTGTAATTCGCATCATATAACATCATATAGGGGAAAGTAGCCAAAGGGATAATGCTTCACAGCAACATAACCATTGAGTTAGAGTAGGCACACTGCAGTTTGTCACCATTGTTTAGGGGTTAGGCAGGCTTGGACCCCCTGAACATACCCCACACCACAGTGGCTTCTTTACCTCAGAGTATGCATCATGCAAGGGAAAGTGGGTTAAAGGGTAAACCTTAACAACAGAGAACCATTGTGTTAGAGTATATCACTGCAGTTTGCCACCCTTGTTGGGGAGAAAGGCTGGCTTTGCCCCTCTGGACATACCCCTCACCATATTGGCTTCTCTCCCTGAGAGTATGCATTTTGTAAGGGAAAGTGGGCAAAAGGCTTACACTTCACAACAGAAGGACCATTGAGTTAGAGTAAGCTCCCTGCAGTGAGCAACCATATATCTATTCCCTATAATTTCAGAAATTCGTGAAATTTCAAAGAGTTCGAAATCTGAAACTGTGAGTTTCTTTGAATTCGTAAAGTTCAATTGGAACTCGAGTTTGAGTTCTAGTCCATTTCTACTGGCAACAACATAAAATCTACTTCTACTATATGTTCATAAATGCAACTTACTAGAGAAGTATTTTACAATGCATACAGTTGGTGTTCTGAGGAAAGGGAGAGAAGCTTTCATTAGGATTAAAAAAACTAAATTGACTTTGGTCCGTGATTTAACTCTTGTGATTATTCCTTCACCCCCCTCTGTGCTTGGTCTGATGCCTCCGTCAGAAACCTTTGACTAACAGCCCACCTAAATAATATCACGGCATGTCCAGCAGCTATTGAAATATCCAATAGCCATTGTAGGCTTCCAGGATATCATACTTAGCAGGCTTTCAGGAAAGGATTAGTGAAGCGATTAAAAGGATTAGGGAAACCAGAAACAATGCAGTTGCAAAACCCATCAAAGATAAAACCTAAATAAAAATTAAACACAATTTTAAATATCCCCTTATATCAGTTATATTGAATGAAAATTCAAAAAATGAGAAGTAACCCTTAGTGAATAGTATTAGAAATTCTGTAATCCGATTCCTACGCTCTGTTATGATTGAGAGCAAAATACAGGATTCCAATATTTGGCATTGATTATAAATATGGCTAGTCGCCGTACATGCTAGGTAGAATTATTTGGACTTGATAGTCATATTTATATATGTATGGAGGAATTTATTGAGTGTGTATTTAATTTCACACTTAGTAAATTCCCCTGTGTAATGTTGACAGCAGCTTAGGGTTGCCACCTTTCCCTTTAAGACCTAGCCACATATGAAATCTACATGACCAGAGGCTGGTTAGCAAGAATTTAATGCAGTGGCACTGCAGCATATAGATTTCAAAAGTATGGATTTTAAAAGGAAAGATGGCAAACCTATGCCAGCTTGTAGCAGCTCGGTGTGTGACTTTTGCAAAACCTGTGCACCTGCTGCAATTCTCTTCTCAAGGCTGAGGCCCCACTACAATGCACCAAAGGGCACACGTAATCGCAAGCAATTGTATGTGCGAATTCTATGCATTGATGCATGTGATTTTGCTATTTAACACTATAGAAATGCATGCGTTAGCACAAGGAAGGTGATCGCAAAACGGAAACGGATGCGCATCGGAAATCATGTGAACTTTTGCGTTCCCATGAATTCCATTCTAGCCATAATTGCATGTGCACTCGCAAGTGAAAACACGTGTGCAAACACGTGAAAAACACGTTAGTTAGCCCTTAGCCCTTAGTGTATCTAAGTTAGCCCTTAGTGTATCTTAGTTAGCCCTTAGTGTATCTTAGTGTATCTTAGTGTATCTTAGTGTATCTTACTTAGCCCTTAGTGTATCTAATAAAGGAGTTATATTGGAAGGAATGACAGTAATGTTCTGTTGCATATTGACTAAACCCACAAACAGTATAAATAATTGATGAGGCTGAAGACACACTGTAGTGCTTATGAGCGTGACTGAAATAATTGTGCAGGCATTCTTAGCTCGTGCGCTGTGATCATGCAGTGTTGCACACTTGGAGTGCATGCAATTGTGCAAAAAATGTGTATCACTTCGATTAACGGATTGTATGGCAGCGCACTATTGTGGCCACAACAATTAGGCCACGCTTGTGTGCGCCTAGCCCTAAGACAGTTTCTTCAAAATGCTGTCAGATTTCTATACATGCAGGCCAGTTCTCGTGTATATAGCATTTGCATTACTGCTTTTATTCAGTTTTAGGGTATCCAACCCTGATCTTGCAATCCAGCATCCAGGGTTTGTATTGAAAAGAAGGCTAATGGTTAATGGTATTAGCCAGGTAAACGAGTCAGGTGACTCAGAGCGAGTAGAGTGGGGGATGGCAGCCTGCTGTGTATGCTAATGCTAAGCCTGAGCAGGGAAGTTTGAAAATGCTTTATAAGGATTTTGCAACCCAGACACTGAGGACCCTGACTTCTATACAGTAAGTGTTGGGATTTCAATTTATTATTATGCTGGAACAAAACCAGATGAAACTGAATTACTGATTAGAACTTTAAATTTGGCTCCAAACTTTTACTAAACATTGTGTTATGGCCTAGATCCTCTCTACCGAATATCTTGGTTATATCAATTCTTTTATTTTGATTTTATACCAAAAAAAAAAGGGGGGGATTTAGGATTTGGTCTATTCTAATCATAGGCCAAGTAAGAAGGGGGGGACCTTCGACCTCTCGTGACTTAAGCTGGGTACACACAATGAGATATTTTGGTCCGATCGACCGATAGTTCAGTGTATCGGTCGATCGGACCAAAATTATTGCATCCGAATGTGCCCATGTCCGATCGACCGTTCTTCCAAATCGGAGGAAAGGACGATCGGACAGGGTGGAAAACCTCATCCGATCGTGCGGTCCTCTATGGACCACACGATCGGTCGCGGTGACTATTGGACGCAGCTGATTTTGCCGCGACCGATAGTCCTTCCTCCTGGCCGACTGTTCGAAAGTATCGAATGGTCGGTCAGGAGGAAAAATCGCTAGGTGTGTACCTAACTTTATGCCAGATTGCATCCTACAATTCCACAGCATAAAAACGTAAGAGATTGACTTCAGTGGTTTCATGTTCAGCTAAGTTTGTCTAGGCTTTCTATTTGTTCTTATGGAACTGGTTATGTATAAAATAAACGATTACTCTATACATACCACAAATGTTTTTGCTGACTCGCTTTACAACTTTGTTCTGCCAAAGTACCATGTGTTGGGTGTTATCGTTTTACTATCTATATTTTAAGCAGCACTGTTATTGCACATATGTGTTATATTTTATGGAGGCATGGCTATAGGAGTTAATGCTGCAAAAACTATTTTACACTTTGGGCTAGGCCACACTTGCACGTTAAAAGTGCACACTAGTGTTGCATTGTGATCCCCATTTCAGATTGCAAGCACAATTGCATGCTCTCCAATAGAGCAAGATTTTGAAATCACATTGCATGCCTTGAAGTGTGGCCTCACCCTTAAAGCACTTTCAGGCTCATTTACCCAGAACCGCCATCGCTTTGGGTAAATGCTGCTTCTGCGATTCAATTTTGCGATTGCGGGTAAAGGGATTTACCCACTGCTGGATGTTAATGCCAGCTATTAGCTGACGTTAAAATCCAGAGATAAAACTAGTGCAAACACGATATTAAATTGCGAGCGCCGGATGTGTGAGTTAAAGTCGCGCCAACCGATAGCGAACTGGTTAGCGCGACTTTAACTCCATATATTTTCCCAGTGAGTCTGGGTAAATCGGCCCCTTTGCCTTATATCAAAATCTTTTACTGCAGTGCTTTACAATCTTAAATGGAAAGCAAGCAATTTCCCAACCTGTTTTAATGCTGGGCTTAAAGGGAAAGTGTCCCATTTACCAGCTTCTTTCCCACCAGTGCAATGCATTTTTAAAATGCACTGCTGCACCCATTTTTATGATGAAATGCAATGCATTTCCATTGCATAGAACCAATTGAGAACCGATATATTGAGTGTTTATTATCCACGGATTTCACATCAAACTTTGTTTTCCCTTCTATTATTAACTGATCACTTATATTTTACCATGAAAAGAATGATAAGAAGAAGTGTACCAACCTGTGCTGTCTACTACTTGATCCAGCCTATTGGAGGGTCAGTCCACGGAGGTGTGGCACTTCTGAACAAACAAACAAAATATCCAATAGAACCAAGAAAGGACGACTCCTCTGCCAAGTGCAAAGTCCAAACTTTTTATAAATCAAAACTTTAGCGGTGCAGAAGGGTAGAACACAGAAGAGATGCTCTGCTGCCTCTCGTGAACAAGTGATGAAGTGACTTGTGGTCACAAAACGTGTCATGTACGATAACGCTTGCAATTGGGTGCGTGATTTGGTGCACTGTAGTGTGGCCTCAGCCTAAGTGCATCTGCTGCCCTGAGAACATTTTTCAAATGGTTTCATTAGAGCAGTGCCGTTTTGCATGACCTTCCCTTTGTGGGTGTGTGTCCCAGGCCTCTGACCCTGATACTAACCCCTTCCAAAGAAAGTACCCAGGGTGCAGGCCGATAGATTGCGACATTACTGTTTTACTTGGTTCTGTTGTTTCAAGCAACACACGCATGTACATGATTGTTTTCCCTTAACATATAAATTGCCACCCTCTGATACTAAAGATTTTTTTTCTGTTATAAGTGTGGGCAGCAGGCCGTAAGCTGGTTCTGGAAATCTTTTTGTACTGGCATTTTGTTCTCTTTTGTATTGCTTTAAAAGCCTGGACAAAACACTTGCATATCACTCCCACGCTGAGATCTAAGTTGATGCAATGGAAATGTGACTGCAAATGTAGTTTTCAAATATCATGATATAGCCATTTAATAGCAATTACAGGACAAACATAGGTGTCAGGAATGGAATAAAAAACACTTAGACTGCATTATGAAACCCACTGAGAAAATTTTAGGATTGTACAGAATTTAAACACATCATTTAGCAATCCCACCTACTTTCTAAAATTGACCTCAAAGCCATATCTGCCAAATCACAGGGAAAGACTTAGTATAGTACTGCTCCATACTATGTGGACACAGCAAAAGATGTATGGGCTAAATTACAGAGAGGAGCAATCACAGTAAGTAATCATCACTCTGTGGGCTGATTTAATATAACCATTGCGACTCTCAGTATATTGGCTTAGTTTATTTAACACAAGCCCTGAAGTTGAAAATCCAAAAATCAGGGTTGAGACGTCTCCGTGGTTCATTCACAGAACCTCCTGCAGTTGCTGCCCGTCCATTCTTAATGATGTGTTAACCTTTATTAAATGTGTGTGTTTTTTACACGATTACAACAATAGAGGACAACAATAGTGTTCTTGGCATTCCCCCCTTTTTTGAAAGTAACCAAAGGGAGGACCTAAACCTCTAAGCCCTCATCCCTTGGTACTTACCTCTAGAAGGTCTGAAATAATTGTTTAACACATCTGGGTGTTAACACGATGTATCCCACCCTGCCAACATGAACATGATCCCACAATGTGCTAAATCTCCAGTAATGATAAGGACATCGCAGGATCTCTGGCTGGTAAGTAACGCAAAAAAAATATTGGATTTCCTCAAGTGTATTTACAGGTATTGCTTTCCTTTCATTGCAAATATACCCAGTCCTTTATAGAAATTATATTATAAAACTGTCCGTATAATGTTTTCTGAGAAACCAAGCTTTGTTATCCTTAATGTAAAGAACCCCCATCCTCACCTAAAGATCAAATAGTTTTTTTTATCTTGAGGGATTCTCACACGTCTGCTTAACAATTTACTAATAAACTGTCCCCAAAGAGTTGTGATGCTATTTGAAACAGTCTGCTTCTCTTCGCCGAAAAAAAGACCATGGTCTGTGTGTTAAAGGAATTTTTCTAAAAGTAAAATTTTTTTTGCTGATGTTTCTTCACCCACCATATAATGATCACTATTCCCCAGGCTTTTTATGACATAGGAATCACACATTTCTCTAGATTGTTAGAAATTACTAGATCCAAGTTTTCTAGTAATAGCTTCAACCTTCTGATATACTGGTAGCATTGATGCTTTAGTAAATAGTAGTGTAATGGGATAGGACCAAACCAACTACTTATGAAACCTTTTTCTCTTAACGTTTGTTCATTTGTAATAGTCAGCTTGCCTGGACCACATCTTACCATTGAAAAGTTCAATGGTGCAGTACTACAAGACGGCCTTTCATGGCTTAGGTCCTTAGGAGGGTGGTTTGTTAGGTTATTGTTGTCATTTAAGTTTACGCGAGTGTAAAGCGTAGGTTTTTTTTTCAAGGGGAAGGTGCTAATCAGGAAGCTCGTGTTTTTGTTTATAATGATGCATAAAAAAAGTTACCGTAACTGTTTGGTAGTTGTTTAAAATAAAATCTCCTCTTAATGTTAATTAAATGTATTTGTAGTTCAGAACTTAAATTGCGGTCTTTTACTTTTTTACTTGTTAGTTCATATTTTGAAAAATCCACCCATTGTTTCCAAATCATACGTCTTTGTACTGCAAATACCTCTATGAGATTTGTACAACATCCTATAACAATAACTGGATCCTTTGTCACCATATGATTTCATTCTGACTGTTTAAAGGTTCTATTAGAAACATTTTCCTTTCTACCATTTCATTCATATTTGTTCATTACCCTTGCTTAAGGTTGGTTGCAAATAGCAGTACAATAAGCTATCTTTATACATTATTTGTTAAGAGTTATTCATGATACAGAATAATTGCTCTTGTTAATCTGTTCTGAACATTTTGTGGGTTGTATCAATTCTCTTAATGTCTTTACCTTTAAGTGTGCTTTCTTGTTTGACTTACTGATACCCTTTGTACTGGACAGAAGCAACAACCTCTATCCACTTGCATTAACAATCTAATTTCTATGTTTGCTTTAGACACTTGTTTAGCACTACATTAAGAACCTTTAAGTAATGGTGAAAAGCTGTTGTATTTAACACAAACCATACAGCCACTATATTATATCATATTCACCATCTAAAATTGCTTTTCTGCTTTGGTACCTGAATTTGACCTTTTTTAAAGTCCACTAAACATTTTTAGGGGAATTAGCCCGCTAACATTATTGAATGCCGATTTTACCCCTTGCTTGCAGCTTGTACATGGGTACTGCAAAAGACACCCACACAACTATCACAAGCGATTCAATAAAGTTTTTGCAGCCATTTCTGCGTGACTATTTAAGCCGTTAATAGCCATTAAAAGCCATCCATTAGAGCAAGGATTAATCGCGATGAGGATTTACCCAATGCTGTAAAATGGATATTAAATCAACAGAAAGAGATCTAACCAGAGCAAATGCAGCACTGCGTAAATCATTGGTCCTTTAGATATATTTGGTGTAAAAATTTCTAGATGATTAGAAGTCATTGACAGGTTATTTTTATTGTGATTTATTTTATTATTCTAGACTAAACAAAAAATACACAAAGGACTGAAGGTCTGAAGACCCCGAGAAAGCACTTACACTAACAATGGATAATCTATGGTTGCAGTGAAAAATACCAACATTTTAATTGTGCTTTCCTTTTCTCTACATTAGGAGGTGGCTGTTTAACCAGTTGCACGCTGTAATGTATGCTGTTAATTTCTCAGAGACTTAGGGTAGCACAAGGACCCCTCGGGCTTTAGGTAAAAAAAGGATTGCGCCATCAATGCTTGATAATGTAGTGATAAAGAGATAATAGTGGTAAAACAGTATAGTTCATTGACACAATCTGTTGTGTTTGTTTATTAAAGCCACGTCACAAGGAGGGAGGAGGTGAGGTTTAGATACATTTGGCGCATGCACCAAATCTCTCAGAGCTTAGGGATGAGACAGAAAGAATTGGCTCCATGTCTTTACTTTGTAGAAAATGTTTTCCAGCAGATAACACACAGAGAAAAGATGGGGGTCGTTTTATGCTACATATTGGAGCCAAATCACTGTTAAATTTCTTGTCTGGAGGCCCAAATTTTAGAGATACATTAGCTCTCTACTATCAATGCAGTGAGGTGTAAGCAATTAATTTTTAGCAAAAACTGAGAAATTCAGACATGTCTCCGCTATTGACACTGATTCCCAAGGCTACAGTCCTATGTGTCTAATGTTCCAGACCGTACCTGCTTTACTGGTGGGTTTTAGACTCCCAAACCGACCCAAACCTGCTTTTATTGTTTCTTCCTAAAATTAGAACAGGGAGGTTTAAAAAAAAGACTAGAAAATGAAATAAATATTTTATTCACAACAAAAAAGTTTATAGAATAATCCTATGTACTGTATATAGATTCTGGTTCTAAAACTTTTTAAAGGATAAGTACACTCTAAAATTAAATTAAGTATTCGTTTCTTTTCCCCCCCCCCCTTATTTTTTATAGGCATGCCTTAGCCTACCTCTGATGATCTAAAGTTCCTGACATCTTGGATCCTAATTGAAGTGTGTTTAGCTCTGCCCCCGAGAATACCCGGCTCTCCTCCTTGTGGAGATCCAAGAAAGCACGGTCTGTTTGTGGCACGCCGCGCCCTTGTATGTGATGTAAGCACGTGCTTTGAATTTGTTTGTGACCTTATTCTCGTAAACAGCAGCCAATGAGGTTGTGCGCACACGCACTGATGCGCGTGCATAGGCGGCGCCCACATGGCACAAACGGACCGTGCTTTCTTGGAACTCCACAAGAGGAGAGCCAGGTAGTCTCGGGGGCGGAGCTAAACACACTTCAATGAGGATCCAAGATGTCAGGAACTTTAGATCATTACAGGTGAGCTCAGGAGGGGTCTAGGATAAAAGGCGGAGGTGATTAGTTAAAGCTGCAGCTTCCATTATACTTACTTTGATTTTAGATTGTACTTGTACTTTAACAACAAGGGAGGTCGCAAATGGAAGGAGACCAGGGCAGGTGCGACAGTAATTATTTGAAGACTCGCAAGGAGACCAGAGCATTGTCAGGAGAGTAGCTGCAGGTCATGTAAGTTACGCACGTCTCCTGCAGCCTTTCCAATAACGTCTGTCTATGGGTTCTGCAGTCTTGAAGTGTCTATGGGGGTCTGCAGTTTAGAGGTGGCTGGAGGGTTTTCTTTTTGATCGCCTATAAACCCTGTGCAGTAGCGGGGGGATTGATTATGAAATGTATATATTTTTATGTAAGAATTTTAAAACTATACTACTGGATTATTGTTATTATAGGGGTTAATTAACTGCTTTAACTGTATAGGCCAAGGTATAGAGGGCAACTGCTTGTTGCATTATGACTCTTCTATAACTGTATGCTGTAATTGGGGGTCAATTTACTCTGTATGGAGGAACAACTAAATTCTGCTGTTGCAGTTGCGGTCAAGTTTGGGACTGCCACATTCCCTTCAGACGCGGCTGACTCCCCATACTTTAGTACAGGGAGATGACCGCAGGAAATTTTAAAGGAATGCCGAGGCCAATGGATACCGTTGGCAAATGATATGATCATTGGCCCATGCATGGGCAATCGGCTGAAGATAGTTTTTTTAAACTGGGCCGGTTGGGAGAAAAAATTGTCGTTCGCCAGTATGACCGTATAATCCCCATGTGCGATTAGATTGATGCGTCTATGGCCACCATTACACTGGGACCGGTAAGGCTGATCTTGTAGTGTACAGTGGTTCTTAAGTTTATTATATTTCCTACTTAATTCATTTTCAGTCTAATTGAAAGGGGATGTAACACTTGCTAAAAGGCAGCTTATAGAAACAGGTCTTTTTTCCAACATATTCTGCTAAAGCTCCCTTTAGGTTCACTGGTACGTCAACATCAAAATGGCAAAGCTGCTAACTAATTCATATTTGTCAATCATTGTCCATGATGCCTGAAGTATTTTTTTTTCTATCGTGTTTCACATCTAGCTGTAATGTCATCTAGTCTGGATATGTTTTGGTGTTTGTAAGATGTTAAAGTGGTGTACAGTAAGGTCTTACATTGCTACAGGCAAGTCAGTGTTAAC
Organism: Hymenochirus boettgeri; assembly: GCA_019447015.1. Classification (NCBI taxonomy): domain Eukaryota; kingdom Metazoa; phylum Chordata; class Amphibia; order Anura; family Pipidae; genus Hymenochirus; species Hymenochirus boettgeri. The sequence goes on from CM033471.1 coordinate 64,989,718, forward strand.
AGTATTAATTGGAACAGAACTCCATTGCTTTGTGTAGAATACAATAAAGCCACAAAAGCAAATAACTAAAATAACAAATGCCTGCTATAATAAAACTTTATTTACAACTGAAGATGTATAATTTATTATTGAAATGGATGTGTTTTTTGTTTGATTTTCACTAAACCTATCAGTATAGACACCTTTTAGGCTGGTTACACTCAGGCTGTTATCTTGACCAGACAGACCAATTGGTACTTTCAATAAGTTGGCTGTGCCAAAATATCGACAGTCCACACAACCCCAAACCTGCGGGACATTGAAGACCGCACAATCAGACACAATTTACTGCCATGTCTGATCGAACCTTCGTGCAAGTCTGAAAAACTTTGACCAACATTGGTCCATTGCAGCTAAAACTTACTTTTTCAAAGATACATACATAGTAACTGCTGTAATTGGAGGTTCTCAAGCATAGTGTTCTAGTGAAAGAGGGAAGGGGAATTTGTAAGGTGATCTGTAGGGAACGATTTTACAGACCTCACAATGGTGGAGTAAAATGATTTTACTATAGCCATTAACTTGAATCCATTTCAATCAGAAATTAATTGATTGCCGATCACACGTGGGAATCAATTCTTTCCATTTAATGGTTTTCAAATATGCAGTGAGTTCTATGTGTTAATGTGATCAAACAAGAATTGATCAAGACCTCTCAAAAACCCATCAGATACCTGTATGAATGATAAATAATTTCCAAACTGTGCAAGCAAGGCTCAATTAAAGGGGAACTAAGAGGAGCTACAGCAAGCTGCTTCTCGCTACAGATACAAAAAGTTGTCGCTTGAGTGAAATTAACCTTTGTGTACAAGGGGTCAGCAACCATAATCCACCTCTATTGTGGAAGTCTAACTGGTCATAGTACACTTAACATGCTCTAGTGCACAGTGGGACAAAACAAGGAAGCTGCAGGCTTGCCCCCTACAAGCTGACAGTCCTTTAATTAATTTGGCTTGAAAAAGTTCTTTCTATTTCTTTTTTCTTTTTCTTCTTCTTCCGTTTTATTCTTCTGCTTTTTTGGACCGTATATCCTCCCACAGTTTTTGAGCTAGAGACATGAAATTCGATACAGACGTGCGGGACATATAGGAGAAGTGTGCTATCTTCTAGCTAAGGAATTCGCGGAAGCGTTACGGCGTTATCTGGAAATTTCCGGACATTTTCCCCCATAGTCTATAATGGTAACAAATGTGGATATTTCAAAACAGTTTGTTTCATGTTCATAAATACAAATGGTGGTACCCTCAACCCCCCACACACACAGGTACACCCACCTACTGACCTACCTTTCCATTCATATGGAAGCCATATTTAAAGGGCAACTAAAGTCAACTAATTTAGATTTTTCCTCAATAAAAGATAGTTTTATGGTTGTAAACACAAAAAAGACATAACCCTCAACCAAACCCAAGTACACACACCTACTGATCTACTTATCCATTACTGTGGCAGCTATACTTAAAGGGTAACTAAAGTCAAAAAAGCAAATTTTGATCAATAATCAAAAAAGTTTGTTTTTTTAACCCACAACGTGATGCAGGTATACACACCTACTGACCTACCCCTCCATTATTGTTGCAGCCATACTTAAAGGGTAACTAAAGTAAAAAAAAACAAATTTTGACCAATCATCAAAAAAAGTTTGTTTTTTTTTAACCCCCAACCCGACACAGGTACACACACCTACTGATCTACTTATCCATTACTATGGCAGCCATACGTAAAGGGTAACTATAGTAAAAAAAAAAAACACATTTTGACCAATCATCAAAAAAGTTTTTTGTATTTTATCCCCAACCTGATATGAATACACACACACCAACTGACCTATCTTTAATGCATGTGACATATTAAAAGGGTAAGTAAAAAAACAACAATGTCCTCTTCATTGGCATTATTGAGTAATAAAATCTGCAGCACAAATTCCCTACCAAAATGCAGGCTTTCAAGTCAAATTCAAAGTTTATACTTAAACTTTCCCTCTATTTATACATTCTACAATCCTAAAGCCTCCTACACACATTAGATAAGTATCATTTTGTGTGATTGCCTGTACTACTCTATTGGCAGGGGGCAACAATCACAAAGATTGCATTGTTCCACCGGCATCATTGAGTAATCATTCAGGACAGATCACTTAATGATGCCATTGGGTGCCTCACACATTACCTATGTACAGTGAGTAAGAAAATGTTTTACTCCATAATTCTTAAAATAATGCATACTATTGAATATTATAAGAGGGTAATCCTTGTTGACATCATTATGTTTTGACTAAAACCTATTGATTGACATTTTGCCTGTCAAACAATATTTAGGGATTTTAAGAATCTTTAGAAAAAACAACAAAGGGTCCTCTAAAATAAAATTGTTCAAAAATGGTTGAACACAAAGAAGTTAAGGAACACTAGAAGATGGAGCTTTTTAATGGTCATAAATTTGATGTTTTTTTTTAACTACATCTTTATCCTGATTTTTTTAATGGTGATGATTGAAATGTAAGAAAAAGATAGATGTGGGACAGACTTTACTGATACACCAGATCTACTAAGGCCCTTACACATACAGCTGGTCAATTTTTTTCACCGAAAGTTATCGATCACTAAACCAATCGGTTGTCTGCCGGTCAAACATTCGCATTACCAAAATTAAGTGATGTGTCCAATTAAATTTGTATTCTGTTTGGCAAAGAATTTTACCATGATTGGTCCATCAGAGAATATTTTTTTTTTAAACGTCAATCTGGCTTTAATATCATCCTGTATGTACCAGGCCAAGGGAAAGGACTGATTAACATCCAAATGACACATACTAAGGTTCTGACACACATGTATATAATTGAGCAGCACGGTAGCTCAGTGGTCCTGCGTTTGATTCCACCCTTCGACATATCTACAAGAAGTTTGTATGTTCTCTCCATGCTTGTGTATTTTGCCTCTGGGCACTGCAGTTTCCCCCACAATCATAAAGACATACTGGTTATATGTGTCAAATAAATGTGCTTAGATTGTAAACTCTTCGGGGGAAGGCCTGATGTGAATGTATACATGTAACTATAAAGAATCATGGAATATGCTGGCACTATATAAATCCACAATAATCTTTTTTTTTTTAAGGCAATTGTGTTTGCAACTGATTTGTTTCAGTCCTGTTTGATGTTCTACCTCTAGTAAATGTACTAGTGCAAACCTGTATTCCGCTAGTCTGATAAAAACCCTACAATGTACTGACAAGCTTCAACAAGCCTGATAACCAGTCTGTACCTCTAAACTAATCAACACCTGCCTCAGCTGTGTTTGGAATCTCCCTGCGGATTGATATTGACTTACAAAGGTTTACCGAATATGTGAGAATGTGAAGTAAAGCAGGAGATTACTATAAATAAAACTTCTTTTTAAACTTTTACAGGTGTATAAACATAATGCAGTGGTACAGTTAATTATTCTTCCCACATAGCTTCTTAGTGGACAATTATAATCATCTTGATTTTACCACTTGATTTGACACTATGCAATATTTAGTAATGATCTCTGTAACTACAAATACATATTTTGTTTTCTATGGAAAGAAGCCAAACATGACACCATAGAGGTGTCATTTGACCTCCTACATGTTGATTCCCATGATCCTCTGGCGCTTCACATTGCTTATATATACTTTTCCCATAGATGTGTGTTTTTCCTATAGAAGTGTGTATGGCCTGATATTTCAGCCAACTAAACTGCCAATCGATAAACCAGTATAATACTCCCTTTAACAATAAAGTATGTATTGAGCTTTATTGTATGTATGATAAAGTATGTATGAGCTTTTATGTATGTAAAGCTGAAACAAAAGAATTAACTCCCTGTCAAGCCTATTATCCATTGGAGGTTAAAATCATGATTTAAATTAAAACCTTTTCCATGTCTTATTGCCAGTTTCTTCATAGAACAATATATTAAAATACACGGTGTGTTAATTATCCCATTACTAAGAAACTTGTGCATATTTAGAAGTGCCAGGTCAACTCATTTAAAGAGCAATTGTTTCTGAGTTGAAATGATAGGCGCTGTTTCCATTAGCCTTAAATCTATTAAGCAATCAAGAGTAATTAAGCAAATATTTTCAAACCAACAGTAAGAAATCATCCTGAATAAATTAACCTTCCTATGTTAATGATCTACACACTTACATTATAATGTTAACATTCTGTCTTTTCAGGTAGGGGATTTCAGGTTAACAGTGCTGGTACCATAAAATTTCATTAGTTAGTGCAATATAATACTTTCTGTCAGTCTGTTTTGTTTTACTTTTGCAGTATATATAAAATATTGATATAGTCAGGACCTAGCATGTTACTTTGTTTGAAATTGCTTCTGTATCATTATTTCTGATGGATCGTCTCTCTGTGGTTATAGTGGTTACATGTGTAGGCTGGGGGATTGATTTTGAGTGACTAAAAGGGACAGAATTCTTGTTCAGCCTGCCACATACACAGGGCATATGGTTTCAATGTAAAAACAGCCCCAATGACAACTTCCCACACAGCCCTTCATTTAACCATGACATCATTTAACCCTTGGTGTGATTAGTTACTCACACCAATAAAATTTAACATATTTTAACAAGTAGAGGCTGAGAGCAAAAAAAAGTAAGAAAGGTACTTGTACCCCAACAAAAAGACAAGTATTATCATAGTCAATAAGGTATATACAATGTATAAGCACTTTCTTTTGCTTTATCAAAGCATTAAAAAATTCTACAAAAAATACTAGGATTGCTGTTATGTACTGTAAATGACAATAAACTGATGGTTGCAGACCACTGTTACCCTTGACCAAACAGATTATTAGGCATTGGCCAAACAGCCTTTTCTGTCATATGGGGAGGATTGAGGGAGTGGGGGACCCTAGTACATTAGGTGAAGATTAAAGAACATTGCTGGCAATTATTGTTTAGAGATTTGTCTAGGCAAAATGATATGCAATTTACCTGATTTACCCATGCTAAACAATTTAATTCCAGGTTAGCATGACTAGCTTGCAGTGGCTGAGTATTTCAAAAGACACGCACAGTTTCCGCAAGCTATTTACTAGTGGCTATGCAAATGATTGGAGGTGAGTATTAAACGTCAACTGAGTATCCCTCTCCCTTTCTTAATGACTTCTTATTCCATCTGACGTGACTTTCTGCAAAGTTAAGTATGCTCAGTTGGTATCTGTGAATTGAACTGTGGGAAATTCCCTACTCCAGTACTATCACCCTTCCAGTTACAGCAAAACTGTACACAACTGAAAAGTTTATTATAAGTGATAATGCACCCCTTACAGTGTAATATAAGGATCTAATGTTGCAGAGGAGTTCCCTGACCATATAAATGCACAAGGCCACAGGCCAAGTGATTATACAGGGCAGTGAACTGTAAATTGATATTATAAACCTTATATTACACTTTAATGGGCATATTATTTAGTATTTCGAGCCATTTTTATTTAAAATAATTAACCCCCCCCCAACAAAATGGTTTAAACACAGGCTCTCCACGTTACCAATAGAAGACTTAAGATACTTCATTATAAAAAGCTATAGCACGGCACAGACCTGAATTTTATGTCTTCAACCAGCCACTGGATTACTTTCTCCTGCCGGTGTCCATAGTGATTTATTCTGCGTTTGTTTTCTTTCACAAAGTTTAACTGCCAGGTCCGTAGCTGCTGCCTGGGATACCCGGATGTGAAAGAAAATGAAGGCAGAATAAATCCCTCCGGAGACTGGTAAAGGGAAAGTAATGCAATGGCTAGTTGAAGACATACAACTGTTCAGGTCTGTGCTGTGTTATACTTTTTATATGGAAGTAACTAAAATCTTTTATTGTTAATTGTGACAGGACTTTCAATGGGGAGGTGCAGTGGTATATATTCTTATAAAAACCTGTTAGCTACATAGTTAAGAGGTTTTTAATAAGGGTATATTACACTGCACCCCCCATTGGAAGTCCATAGCCTTATGTATTATAATAAGGTACTTGAGTGACAGCTGAAGTGTAAGATGTGAGAGAAATAGGGGGCACATCAACAAAAAATGCTACAGTTATAGTTCATAAGAATTCTAGTTTTGTTATAGTTTACACTATTGGGCAATTTTTTTTACAAAATTTTAAGCATTGACTTCCTTTTTTAAAAGCACCACAATTATGTGCAAAATAAAAAGAACCAATCAGATACAAGGAAGCAAAGTAATAATCATTATATTATAATGTAATTATTATAATATAAATAGTAAAATTAGTTAAGTAAATAAATACAAAATTATATAAATAATAAAACTAAAGTAAACAGATTAGTGAAAATTTTATGCAAACAAACAAGGAACTACTGCTGTTTATTGCACTGAACATGTGCAATAAAACCATATGGTTCAATTATTTATTCTGTCCAATACATGTTATAAAAAATTACCTTGTCTTGGAAATTCATCGGCCTCCCTATGAACAAGTTCAGAGACACGATTTCCATAATGCATTCTGTTTTCATGGTCATAGGCCTTTAAGGTTTCACTTGAGCTGTAGGATTTTTGAGTAGGCACTCTGCACTCCTCTCCATCCAACGAAGAGCTGGTGTATCTCCATTCTTTTCCACAGTGTCCTCTTGTCAAAGATCGGTGTCTACGATCTTTTATATCCATTTTGTCCTCTGAAAGGATTTTCTAAGATTTGAATTTATCCTTTACCTAAAAAAGATAAAGAATTGACCTCTCAATTGGGTTTTCATGGGAATTTTAGAAAGTTGTCTGATGGGATGAGACAAAACAAAAGCATGCTTTTCAGCAGATCTCATCATCAGTTTTTAAGGTTTAAAACCTATCTTTCATTTCAATTTAATTTTAACAATTGAGAAACAGCAAAGAAAAACTGGGCAGTATTTAATGGTAATGTCCCATAACAAGCTTTTTTTGAAAAAACATTGCTAATATCTGTATGGTTTTTAACTGTAAGATTGCTTCCAATGGGTGAAAATGTTTGCTTGCATTTCTAATCAGATATTACCATTGTTCATTCCCTTTCTGGCAGAGGTTGCTTCCTCCTTTCCATGCTCAATAAGATTTTAGGAATTCAAGCATGTGCAGAGGAGGCATCGGGGGAAAGAGCAGTCAACTGTTGGCTGTGATGTCAGCAGTCATAGCCATGATTAATGACATGAAGGGAGGAGGCTATTTTCATTGCCAAAGCAGGGGAAATATATTTCTTTAAATATCTGGTTAGTAATACATCTATTACAGCCTTATGTATTATTTCGATATAATACATAAGGCTATGAACCTTGAATGGGGAGGTGCAGTGAAATATATTCATATAAAAAAACTTAGCTACGATGATAAGAGGTTTTTATAAGAATATATACCACTGCATTTTCCCATTCATTTTACAGCCAGTGTGTCACACTTAACTGGTAAAACATTCCAGAATATAAGTGTTAATAAACATAAGGCATAGACCTGGTTTACAAAATCCAAGCAGCCATGTGGTTAATCTTTGTCCTTTTCACCGAGATTGAACTTAACAAGCTGATAGTATTCAGTCAGCAGTCCGGGAGAGAGACCTGGATGCCCTACCTATGACTAATAGGAAAGGCATCTGGGTCTCCCTGCTACCTGAATAATATTGGCTCATAAAGTTCAAACTCAGTGGTCTGGGAACTCCTCTGTGAATTTATATCCTTATATTACACTATAAGTGGTGTATTATGCCTTATACTGTAAATCACTATTCAATGAATGTTACGACATAATGGGACCAAGAAACTTTATAGCATTAAAAAAAAAAAAAGAAATCATTATGACTTCATTGCTCATGTGAGGTATTGTATCTGTCCATAAATTATTGAATGACAATTATAAAATTGTTGTAAAGTTTTCTTGAAATTATGCAGAGCAATTCTTTGGTACACTTTATGTATGATATGAATCGCAAACCCTTTGTTGCATATTCACATTTCAGTTTTGAGGACAGCAAGAGAGATGAACAAATGAGCCAAAATACTAAGTCATAGATGAGCTGTTAATTTGCAGAATTAGTAGATTAAAACTGCTGGAGTCGCATTTCATCATCAAAGAAATGCACAGCAAGGTTGTGTATTGAAAGTCTCCCAAATCATTTATCTTTTTTTAATGAGTACTTGAGAACTTCTGAATCTATTTTTTGTGCATTGTTATCTATTCTTTAACTGGAATCTTTTTCTTTTTTTTTTTGATACAGTGCGGTAATGGTTTGTGATGGATTAAAAATGAAAACCTCAGTATATTACCATAGGTGCCTACAAATTGTAAAGTTCTTTTATGACATTGTTTTCAAAAAGATTCACCAAGCTTGATATTCATAATAAAATACATTTATCAAACAGTCCTTGTTCAGCTCTCTTCTAGAACTGTAATTCATTTTGCCTGAAAGCAAACTACCTGGTCTGGCTTTATTAGAGTTTTTATCATGTCAACAACTTGGATTTAACCTATTATAATAATATAACATGGTCCCAAATATTTTTTTTGTTGAATTAAACTATAGTTAAATGCTTGAACAGGCTATGACTTACTTAAAAGGCATGTCCACCCCCCAAACAATATATCTAAAGATATATTGTATCCTTTAAAATAAGTAAAATAACATGCCAACCTCTGTAGCCTAAACACAATGCCTTCTGCATCCCATTATGCTTCTGTGATTTTACTGAGGAGGAGAATGAGGTAACTTCAAATCCCCTCCTACTTTGTTTCGAGCAAAGTGATACATGCTCGTTTCCAGTGAGTCACTCTCCTCCTCCCTTCCAGGAAGCATGAAATCAGTATTTCACTCCTCAGCCAATCCGGAAACTAAGATTTTCAACCAATGAAGAAGCAGTATTCACAAACCAATAGGAGCACATTATTCTCACCAATGAATTTAAATGTGCTGCACATAACATAAGTAAGTACACAGAGTTGTATTGACCACACTGTGACACATGAGGGAGATTGATTGGCAGAAGAAACGTGAGGTAGCAGGTAACATGAGTTAGAACTTGGACATAAAAACTTTTCTTTTCTTTTTTTTGGACTATGGGTCTGAAAGGTATGCAGAACATGCAACTTTTCAACTTTAAGTTGAAAAATTATTTTTGGGGTGGACATGGCCTTTTAACAACTTTGCTGCTGGTAACACCTTTTGTTCAGCCAAATCTTAATTTGTCGTAAGCCCTATATATAAAATAGGGACAGGGCCACCAACCACAAAGAACTAGGAAACAGAAGGCCGTATCGGTGATTCAAAGCTTTATTAAAGGGGAATTGTGGTCCAAAAATGACTTTAGGTAAATTGATAGGAATTGGTCTCCTGAGAATTTTTTTTCATTGTTTATTTTGCATAGTTATATGCCTAATAAGATATTAACATTTTTGTGTGTGATATGGAAGCAGCACCACCAGGTCCCCTGCACTTCCTGCTTCAAAACCATGTCAGTGGATGACAGTCAATCTGCCCTGTGTCTCCTCCTCCCCTTGCAGCCCCCCTCCTCTTGCAAGCCCCCCCGGTCCCTCCCACTCATGGACCCCATGGACCCTCCATTTGCAGGCCCCCTTCCCTTACAGCCCTATGTGGCCCTGCCCACTCGCGGGTGCCATGGGCCACTCAGACCCCCCTACAGAAAACTGTGTTTAAAAACAGCCTTTTCAGGCAGAGTGATAACTCTAACTGAAAAGGCTGTTTTCACATACTGTAAAGGGAGGATAGGGCTGTAGATTCCCTTCCCTTCTCTGTGGGGTTCTTCACACAACAGGGAGGGGGAGGGACTTCCTGTCTCCCTCACACAATGAAGTCTGAGGCTGTGCTCGCCGCCGGAGAGGTGGAGGAGCTGCCTTAAGAATGTCACATGTCATCCTCCCACCCATTAACTTTCTTTATATCTTGGGCTGCAGAGCATGTAGAGAGGTAGTTAATGGCTCATTTTAAAGGTAGGAAACTGGACTTTGATTTAAGAATGAGACCACAGTTTCTTTAAAGGATGGATAGAACAGTTAAACATAGAGCAATATTTACTATAAGTAGCACTTTTGTGTGTGTGTTGCTGCATGTCTTCAATTGAGCTTATTTTGCTCCAGTACCCCCCGTCCCTAACTAATTTGATTAATCTGTAAAGGGGAATGCATGCCCAGTAATCACGTAAATAAGATTGAAATCTGACATCTAAATAAATAGGAGACAGATCAACAAAAAACAGTACAGTAAAGAATTACACAAATAGAAAAAAGAACATCAACTGACTTAGTTATAATACATTTTATTTCTCTTTCACAAGAGTCCTTAAATTTTACCGAACACGAGTGTAACCTTAATTTCCATAAACTGAGAAATGTCCATTTGATTTACACAAATAAATAATAAAACTAAAGCTAAAATATAAACAAGTCATTTCTAAACAGCAGATGGCAACATTTCAGTCAATAACTCTTTACTTACCTGACTGAGCGATCCCACGACGTTCGATTGATCCTCCTGGAACCGCCTCTCCTGTTCTTCTAAGCGACCGACGTCGGGATTTTGCAATGGCCACCTTTACTCTCTGTCAGTATGCCTAAAGGCAGCTTGGGATGTAAATGATATCCTGTTATCTATGGGACTAAATCACCATGTAAATCTGTTGCATTCATTTTAACTAATGTGGTAATTAAAGGGCTAGCTTGCGTTCTCATTTAATATTTACCAAAAATAGCCCACATGTGGCATGGGGGGAAAGGCAGAAAGAAGCAGGTCTCCTCTTACCATCCATGTTCCCACAATGCAGTAATCATTTCAGTTGCTGTATTGTAGGAGCCAGAAAGGTAAGGTTGCACAAAACTCAACAATTTCCTTTATGCATCCGGTGCCCTGGTAGTTAAGAATAAAGCCCAAACTAATACAATATTACATCAGGTTGCCACGGAATTTCCAGTAGGCTTAATGCATGAACAAGCAAACAGAGTGATGGTATGTGGTCCTGAGGCCCATCAGAATGTATTAAATCAGGAGCCCACTCACCAATTTTACCCTCCCATTTCCTCACTCATTTTTTCTAGTTTACTTGACTTTTTCTCTTTCCCTTTGCTGTAAGTGTCAATTTTGCCAATACGTTTATAGATGAATGGGGCCCTTCTTCACTTTACTGGTACCTTGGTAGTCCAGTCTGGCCCTAAAATCTACTTATATATTCAGCATTGAAACATAGAGTTAAACCTGCTGATGTTTTGGTAAAAATAATTTGTGAAGAAAATCAACAAGTCTGTCCAATTTCCAAGGGCAAGTTAATGTCTGGCATAGAAGAGTAAGATTACATTAAATTCAGCTGATTTACTGCACTCTAAACCCCAAATCTCTAAAAATTTAAGAGTAATGAAATCATATCAATTTTAGAATTATGTCCCTGCTTTCTGGCGTTTTCTAATGGCCCCTTAAGGCATGTCATTGTGTTTTTTATAGCTAGTCGCTCTGCCAGTCCTGCAAAACATAATGCTGCAATCATTTCAAAGCCCCAAAAATCAAAGTTCTTAATATTTTCAATCATTGAGTCCATGGAACTCTGCTCTTTAATACAGGCTCAAACTGTTCCAACAATACATACACATCCAATTAAATGAAATGGCTTTCATGAATATCTGTTGTTCATTTAGCTCATGTACAAAATCCGCACATTCAACACTTATATTTATTAACAATCTAACAATGTGATTAATTTGAATTATGAACTAAAGAGACTATTACTACAAAGAAATACATGTTTTTACTTTGCCTATAAATATGGGTTGAATATGAGGATAAAGAACAACTACAAGATTTTTTATCTGACATATTGAAGCAGCACAATAAAGTATTAAGCTGAGTACGCACAGTAACGATAAAGCCCTGATACCGTCGCTTTCCTGAATGTGCGTGTGGCCACCGAACGATCGGGTCGGCCAAACGCTCGTTTGGGAAAGACCGAAAATTTCCATCGGCCTCACTAGACTCCCTATAGAGGAGTCTAGCGCGGCCGATGGAAACACACAGTCCCGAGCGTTCTCCCTATGATGTTTATAGGGAGAACGCTCAGGACTGTGTGTATGCAGATCTTTGAAACATGCCAGACAGGATCTGTCTGTCATCTTTCAGAAATCTGTACTGTGTGTACCTAGCTTTTCTTTCTTTTCAAGTGCTTCCTACACAAATTCCAGTAATGTTTAAGAACGGAAAATGGACCAGGAAAAACTGTACCTTTTTAAATTACACATTATGTCTCTCATTTTTTGTAAGCCATTGCCAGAGTTACTGAAGATAGACAAAGTAGACTTGCACTCCAAAGTTCAAAGTATTGGCGTGCAAGTCTACTTTGTCTCTCTTCAGTATTTCGTCCCCTTTGAAGTAGGGGAATTGGACTTTTTGCACCCACCTGGGGATAGTGTGCATATGGACTTTTGTTACTTCATTGGCAGAGTTAACCTTCCCATTTTACTTGCTGGCCTTTCCTGCTCCACTGAAATCTCATTCAATCCACTACTCCTGTGAGACTTGCTGGAGGTGAATCTCATTCGGTCAAATAGTCAGGACTGCCCTGCTTGCTGCACATTACACTTAAAGTAAAAGGTGGACTGGATTAGCAAAGTGCTGCTTCTGTGTATATAATCCATTGATGTTTTAAGGGGTAACACCGTGGCAAATGAATGTTTGGGGTATTGAGCAGAAGTCCTCTATCAATGTGAGACTATATATGTAGTTAATCTTTTGAAATGATCATGTGCACTTCTTGCACACTTCAAATAAAGTGTTTTTATTTTCCGTGTGTCATTTTTTTGCAAGCATAAATTTTATGCGAGTGTGGCATCTGCATTGTGTTTTCTGGGGGAAATTGTCTGTCAATGTAAGGTTGTTGTGCAATACGCCTTAGTGTATCATATCAACTTCCCCTTTAACATTAAAGAGTATCACGCCAACTTCCCATTTAACTTTAAAGTGCTTTATATCAACTTCCCCATTAACATTTGGGTGCAATAACTTCTCACATTATTTGATTAGGGGTATGGTTTCCTCTGTGCCTATGGATGTGTGAGAGGCCTGTAAGTGTCCGGTACTTACCTCTGGCCGCGGTCCAGCGCTGCCAAGCGGGTGTACACGTCACGCTCCGTGCATGTGCACGTCCGTGACTGCGCGAAGGAGGTGTGGTGTCAGTCTCGCATGTGCAGGAGCGCGCGGATGGACCGGTCGCGCAAGGATGACGGTGGAGGGGCCTTCATAAGCCTTTCCACGTGGAGCAGTTCTTGCTGCCAGTTCAGATTGCTCTTCTGTATCTGTTCTTCAGCTCCTGTGGTTTGTGTTTTCCTGCGTTGTGTGATTCCTGCTTGGCATATTATTCAGTTTCAGCCTGTGTACTCCATATCATCAAGCCTGCATATTCTTCCAGTTCAGCCTGTGTACTCCATATCATCAAGTCTGCATATTATTTCAGTTCAGCCTCTGCGCTCCATATCATCAAGCCTGCATATTGTTCCAGTTCAGCCTGTGTACTCCATATCATCAAGCCTGCATTGTATTCTAGTTCAGCCTCTGCACTCCATATCATCAAGCCTGCATATTGTTCCAGTTCAGCCTCTGTACTCCATACCATCAAGCCTGCATATTATTCCGGTTCAGTCTCTGCACTCCATATCATCAAGCCTACATATTATTCCAGTTCAGCCTCTGTACTCCATATCATCAAGCCTGCATATTATTCCAGTTCAGCCTCTGCACTCCATATTATCAAGCCTGCATATTCGTACAGTTTCAACCTGTGCTCTCCATACCATCAAGTCTGCATACTCTTACTGTCTCAGCTTGTGAACTCTTTATCCTCCAATCAACATCTACGTACAGTTTGTGTATCTGTACCATCCTGCCTGCGTATATCTTCAGGTCAGCCTGTAATCCCCATCTACTCCTGCCAATATCTGCTTACAGTTCAACTTGTGTACCTATACCATCTTGTCTGCATATTTCCTTTGGTCAGCCGGTGTAACCCTACCATCTATCCGTGCATATTTCTGGTTCTGCCTGTGCATTCCATATCATCCAACTTGCATAGTACTCTAGGTCTTTACTAGCTGCCTCTCTACACTGCGGGTTAGTTTCCTGTGTTCTCTGATCTGGAGCCGCAACCTGGTGTCTGTCTTGCCACACAACATCCTCACCATCAGAGGCTCTGGAGAAGACCGGCAGACACTTAGACTCTGCGTCCAGTGAAGGGTTTGCAGGGACTCTCCTTGAAGAAATCCTAACAAGGCCTTTTAAGGTCACTGCGAAGCACAGTATTCACTTATAAAATTCTAGTTTCTTTTATCTGTTTCTGGCTGCATGATACTCCTCCCCGTATTTATTTTGGTATGATTAAAAATAAAAAAAAAATAAAAAATATTGTGCAGACTTAGTTACTTATCAGTTGCTATCTTATACATTCCATATATAAATAAATAAGTATAAAAATACTTACATTCGGTTTCCAGTGTTTTATTTTCTCCAATCAGCATAACATAGTAAAAAAGTGCTTAAAAATTACAGCCCAACTCCACTTTTTGGGGTATGCTCAGGATCTATGCACCTTTACAGGTGTTTTAGGTCTAGGGGCTTTAAGCTTTCTGTCTCAACGCATTTCCCTGACTTTATTCAGCTTTTTCAAGAGTCTATAATCTTACCTTGATGTTTCTGGTCTTTTTATAATACAATTGCAACATTTTCCTGCCTTTCGCGGGTGTCGCACTAATGATGACATCATGCGTTCCAAAGTGCCATTACTTCCGGTTTTATTTTTGGCCTAACTTTGGTTTCCTAGAGGTTAGAAACAAGCTTTTTGCTATCTGGGTCTAGGAGGCTATATATTCTACTCCTGCTATAGAGGAAAAAACTAACATGAAGTTGTATTCCGTTAGATCAACTGGACTTAAAGTTTAGTTCTTGAAGACGTTTCGCTAGTCATCCGACATTCAATTAAGAATGACTTGTACAAGAATCTGTTGGCAATTATGTAATTAGCATATCACAGCCAGGTGTTAATGACATTATAAATGCAAGGTGTGATTGCATTGTGGCTAAGAGGTGTTTTAGGAAAGCCCAGGGTAAGGCGTCATATAAAACAGACTGTTTTATATGTTTTGCATTTTCTTACCTTTTCTATTTTTGATACTTGCTTTTATATGGTGGATATTTATTCTGGTGTTATGCATTGTTTTTATATGGTGGATATTTATTCTGGTGTTATGTATGGTTCCTCCTCTAGGTGTAACTAAAGATATACTTCCTGGGTCTATATAAGGTTCTATTTTAATGATGTATTGTAATAAAGTTTTTGTCTGAAGAAGGTACCTAGTACCGAAACGTCACTCTGATGTACCTGTGTATGACACAATAAAGTACACAGGATCACTCAAGTCTGGTGTGCATGGCTCAAGTTCGTTTTCTGTATCTGTGACTACTGCCTTGGCCTCAGTCTGCCATTTTTTTCATTGAACTGAACTAGGTGTGCAGGATTACTCTTTGGATTTTCTGTATTTGAAATAGGTGGCATTCAGGCACAAGTCCAGTATGGATCACACCTGTTCTGGTTAAGATCTGTTGCTGGTAAGGGTGCTGTCTTGGGGGGGTTCACACCAACTGTCTGTCATGTACAATGCTTTTTGACGCCTTACACTAGGCATTCCTATAACACCTCTTAGCGCCAATGCAATCACTCCTTGCATTTATAATGTCATTAACACCTGGCTGTATATGCTAATTGGGACTTTCCAGGTACAAATTGCCAACAGCTTCTGAATTGAGAGAGCCAGTCGGATGACTAGCAAAACATCTTCAAGGACTAAACTTTAAGTCCAGTTGATCTAACTCAATACAACAGATATACCATGACCTGGATGAATGAGAACCTCCACAAACACGAAAGGTTTTCTTTTTCATCTAGTCATATTATATCCTAGGAGACTCCCCCCTGTTTGTTACCTGGGATAAATAAATATTTCTAAAACATGCCTTTTTTGCAATTAGAGGACTGGATTCATCTCCTGTCAGGTCTATTTGGACATGTATCTATATATTATATATGAATGTATCAGAACATATTGCAAAATACTTATATACTCGAGTATAAACCGTCCCGAGTAATAAACCGAGGTCCCTAGTTTTAGGGAAGTAGGAAAACCACACTGACCCGAGTATAAACCGAGGGAGTATTATTTGCCACTAAGATGTTTGGAACAACAACCCCCAATAAAGCATGCTGGGAGTTGTAGTTTTCAAACATCTTAAGTGGCAATACTTGCAAATAGGGGTAAATCCTCCTATATTTGTGCATACATTATGCACAAATAAGAAGGTTTTACTCCTATTGATGTATTATTGCCCCCACTTAAGTCCCTGGCAAGTACCAGTAAATGTTTCTCCTACCTTGTCCGGCGGCCCTGCGATCTTCATCCTCGCTCCACAGCTCTGCGCATCCAGTATGTCACACACACCAGCGCCCTCACTTTGCGGCGCCGGGTAGTGACATCATCCGGTGCGCGAGGCTGTGGAGCGAGGATGCGGATCGCGCGGCCGCCGCACAAGGTAGGGGAAACATTGACTCGAGTATAAACCAGGTAAGAGTTTTAGGCTTTTTTTAAAGCCTGAAAACCGGTTTATACTCGAGTATATACGGTAACATATATGAACAATAAGCATAAAGATGGGTGAAAATAATAATAAAACCCTATCATAAAATCTTTAAACAGTCAGTACATAATAATGTAAATAAAAGGTCTCTCAAAGTTGGGTTGGACTTATACTGGATTTTTTCATTTTATGCACTTTTTTACTATTTTATAGCTGATTGGAGAAAATAAAACACTGGAAACCAAATAAGTATGTTTATATTTTATATATGGAATGTATAGAATAGCAACTGTAGGTAACTAAACTATATTTTTATATTTTTAATCATACCAAAATACATACGGGGGAGGAGGATCTTCTCACATAAATTTATCCAAACAATATTTGCCCCAAAATTTGGACATTTTGCAATATCCCCTTAATACAAAACAAAATCCCTACATTTAAAAGTACTGCAATCGACCAAAAGAATTATTGACATCAATGCCCTTCAAAAACACATTTTAGATTCTACACTCAATTTATGCTTGCAAAAATAAAAATGGCACAATTAAAAGAAAAACACTTTATTTGAAGTGTGCAGGGAAATTCACAAGAACATTTCAAGAGATTAACCACATAAGGGCCGATTTCTAAAGTGCAGTATCCTTTTTATTGATATCGCGCCTTTAATGATCAGTATAACTATCGCTAAAACCGATTGTTAACTTATTTGCTATCATTAATAAAACACTTGTAGATTTACAATCCCCAAAGATGCTATTGTGGTAGTTTATTACCGGTGGTATTCTATGACCAAAATGTTCGTTAAGTAACCGCGTCTACATTATCGATAATGTTCGGTATTGCTACATTGCATAACGTGCGTTAACAAATTGGGCCCCTATATTCACAGATTAATAGATGACTGCTGCTCAGTGCCACCATCATTCATTTCTACAGTATTAGCCCTTTAAACAAGAATTACATTATATACATAGAAGCGGAACTCTGTTAATCCGCTAATCCAGTCCCCATTTTTAATGTACAGCTAGCAGGGCAGTCCTGACCATCTGACCAAATGGGATTCACCTCCAGCAAGTCTCGCAGAAGTACTATCTGACCAAATGGATTCACCTTCTCAAAACCTCCGCCTCAGGCAAGACGATAACTGCTTTTATATTAAGCTCTCTGCCTTCTGACTCTGACTCTTCTGATTGACCTTTAAATATTTTATTCTATTCTATATGGACCAATGTTCACTGTGCAAAAACAATGCACATGTTCACTTGCTGACAACAAACCTTGCTCCATCTCTTATAGTGACAATCAAATTATACACTTAAAGAAATCAAAGTGGACCTCTTAACATCCTGCTAAATGCCACCAGGTATTCCTTCCCCCAGCTAGAAAGTATTGTTCTCCGAGCCCTAGAGAATATTCAGTGTGTCTTGATCTGCATATTGGAAAGTGCATGATATTTATTTCCTACTTTAGAACAAATCGGTTGTTTGGGTTTTTTCTTACATTTGTGTAACCGACTGGTAAATAGGAATTGTAAATACACTGATTGAACTTAATGGGCTGCAGTTCTATTAAGAATTGTTTTCATAACAATTGAAGAACTCCATCATTCGTTTTTTTTCCCATGCAGGTTTGATTACTTCCAGCCAAAGTCTACTGCAGTGTAAAATGATACGGCCAAGTCAAAGAAGTAGTTTACTTTTAAAGCTATAAACCTGAGCAAAATTTATAGCCTCAGACTTATTATTTTGGCATTTGTCTGCCTGTAGAGAATGCTAAATATATTGGAAATACACAGCAGAGATCCTTTCTTTAAAAATGTTCTAGGAAAGCTTTGTAAACACAGTTTCATTCAAAAAGAATAAAAAATTCTTAAGTAAACATTTATGGAAAAGGTCTAGAATGTTAGCACTTAGACTAATGCAGTTGTTACCAAACGATTCAACAGGCCATTAATGTTTTATTTTTTTAACAAGGTATTTTTATTTTATTATGGGCAAGCTATTTAGAATGCCTATCCCCCCCCCCCCCCCCCCTATAAGCAGCACGAAAAATGGAAATGTTGAAAAAAAAATTCCTTGTCCTATAGAAAAATCAAACTGGGATTTAAATATTTTTTTACACTTTATAGTTTTCTACCCCTCACACAACTCTCTTACCCTGTCAGCATAGTCCAGAAAAGGCAAGAGCCACAGGCAAAGTTTAAAACACAAAAACATTTCTTGTGCAACTGGAGCAACATTTTTTGGAATTGTGTGCTCCTTTATCAAGCTTGTGGCATAAGTGGGTACAACATAAAGGAGAAGTTTATTTAACCCTTAGTTCTCCTTTAAATATTTATTGATGTCCACACTATTGTTATTATGCATCCTGTTTATAATTGTAAACCGCTGCAGTCCTATCATGTATTACCTAAACTACATTGAATATGTTTCCTTAAGAAAAGATAAAATGTATTTCTATATCAATATTATTCATGTCATAGAAATTTCTTTTTTTTAGGTTCCAAAACGATACAAAAGCAATGTAAGAACTAAGAAGCGGGCTGACTGTTTGAGTAAATTCCATTTTGTGTTATGCCCCTCTTTTAAAGGATACTGTCGTTTATAAAAGCTAGTGAAATATAAAGCTAGGAGTATTTATCCATTACAGTCTAGTACAAGAAGTACAACCCATGCAGAATACCACCTAAGAAGAGCATGAGGTCTCCTGCATCCTTTATTCTTTCACAGTCTGTAAAACATCTTTGGATCTATTTATATCATATAGTAAGGCCTAAAAACTTTCTTTGAAAGTTAAAACACTGAGCAGTCTCCTTGCTTACAGACAGAAGAGTAACAATGTTCCCTTATGAAGGAAAATAAATGGAAGACTTTTTGAGTAAAATGTCTGCTATGATAAATGCAATTAGATTTAATGCTAGTTTTTTCTTTATTTAGATCACCCATTGTAATTGTGTATAATTATTTTTTTCTAATCCCCTCTATAATAATAAGATTGTCTGCAGACTTGCATGTATTGTAACTTTTTAATCTAATACACAGTAAAGTGTACATTTCTCATTCCATGTCCATTTAATCATCTGAATGCTAGCGGGTTGGGCTGTAGGAAAGAGCGGAGATGGCAAAAAAATACAATACACCTAAATGGAAAAGGTATAAAATAAAATCTGTAAACAAATTGTAATGTCAAAATGTTGAGTTAAGCACGTGCCACTAATGGTGATATTTATAATGTGAAAATTATTTAAAGCCACACTTCCTCATATAGTGTAGGGTTTAACTCATCTGCGTTTGTATTAACGACACAGGCACCTGTACAAACTAGAACCTTGTTTTTCCTTACATATATGCAGCACAAAATAATTTTTTATATTAGTTGGGATCCAACTGCAGAATCTCATACTAAGGGGCATATTTATAAATGTCCTTTATTTTTGTGTTTTTATAAACCCCACAAAAAAAATCTGCGTTACCCTCTGTATTTTTAAGTATCACCATGGCGGTGGGTAGCGCTGATATTTCTCTTTTTGCCATGATAATGTACTTTTGCGCCTCTGCCCCACGGGGTCATGCATCCGATGCTGGAAGGGGGCTCACATCTGCAAAGGGGGATGTGCCTTTTGGCCACTTATAAGTGCCCTGCAGCAATTACTTTTCCTTTGTTGGGGTACTGCAGCTCGAAACCGGGACCCCATTGGCACTTAGAGAGCCCTTGTGGCTTCTAATTAGAGCCTTTCTGAAACCCGGGACCTTTACAGGTCTTTGGCGTCTTCTTGGTTAAGATTTCAATAATACCATCGTTATGATCACACTTAACCAATCATATTTAAAATTTTATTCAAATATGATGGTTAATGTGTGAAGGACTGAAATCTAACCAATTACAAACGGATTGGTCCTTCAGTAAACTCAGAAGGGATTTCAGTGATACACGAAGAAATAAGAACAGAAGACCGGTTAGGGTGGTGTCACTAGCGGCCAGTGCATGGACTGCATCAGCAACATCAGCGCATGTGGTGTCGCAGCCGATATGGGGCAAAAGAAGACAGTAGACACCAGGGTGTTCCAGTTTCGAGCTGCACGGACCCCCAATAAAGGCACCTATCAGTGTTGCAAGGGAGTGCAGGATGGTCCTGGATAAAACACCGCGCGCTAGAGGCGACCCGGGGGCAGCATTCAGCTGCCCCCTATCCCCACTCGACCCCCCTCGGTTGTGTCCAAATCGAAGAGGGGGGGACGGGATGTACGGTACCTTTTTTGCCGTGACCGTTACAGCAGCAGCCATGGTACAGTGGAGTCCAAGAGAGGAAGCGGAAAGGGAAACCCCTGGTGACGTCAAGGAGCTTCTCCTTCTACGGGGTCTCCACTTGAAGTGGTAGGAGACTGCCCCTGGTGGTCTAGTTGAGGTTGACTGCAGCCTGATTCCATAGATCATGCCGCAGTACCTAAGTATAGTAAAAGCTGTCAAGCTGCCAGCTTTACTATACATTTGTGAATGGAACTCAAAGTCCCTTCACAAATAGGATTTTTTCTAAGTTTTGCTACTTAGCGAAGACTTAGAAAAAAAAATGGGGACAGAGATCAATATTTGGTGTCACTCTGATCAACCAAATTATTGATCTTTGCCAATGATTGAAAAATCACTTCCTGGAAAATGATTTCCGGGGGGAAGTGATTCCGACGGATTTCGAATTGGAAAACGGGCATTTATGCCCGTTTTCCAAGTTCAGTATATTCCCTAAGATGATCTGATGATTATCTTTGGGAATGGACGGGAAAAAAAGGGGAAATACCACAATAAAAAAAAATCTTAGTGATACACACACCCTTTTTTTTTTTTACCCTAAAACTTAAATTAGAAAAAAAAGTTGGTCTTCTCAAGCTCCCCAATGTCCCCATGTGATATCGGTAAAGTAAACGCGGATACTTATTTGTTCGATTTCAAGGGAACAAGCCCTATATTTATAAGGAAATTTTGGCAGAGGTACCAATAAGACCGTTTGAATTTTAGGATCAGTAAAGTGTGCAAAAAAGTGTGTGACTCTCCATTACTAACGACGTCACTAAAATACCACTAAAAGGGAGGAGAGTTGGTGTGTGGGGGGTGGGTTGTGGCGTTTTTAAAAAAATTTCTTGTAATGCACTTCTAAATGCGTCCCATTTGAGCTAGTTGGTGGCCACGTCTCTGTGTGAATCCACGCATATGGCATACCGTTTGATTCAGGACATGTGAAGATGCTATTTAGTGGGTTTTTTTGTTGTCAAGTGGTTTAGGAGGATTTCAATCCTTGAATCATCTCATTTTATTTTTCACAAAAACCTCGTAAAAAAACACGGAGTTCTTTGGATCGCTGGGGTCTGGAATCTCTCATGTATGCATGAAAGCATGGAACCGTAACAGTAGCTGAAGGTTGGTAGATTCAAAAATATATAGTTTGTGGGGGGAATCTCCATGTTTGGACTGTTTCCTTAGAAAAGGGTAGGCTGTTCAAATACAGAGCACTTTGATTTTTCTTGTAATTGCATTTGTGCATGCGTCCCATTTGAGCTATTGTGGTGGCCACGTCTCTGTGTGCAACCACGCATATGGCATACATTTGATTCAGAACATGTGGGAGATTGATATTAGTGGGGGGGTTTATTTGCGGGGGGCATTTTCAAAGTTTGGGGCTGTTTGAAATTACAGAGCACTTGATATTTTTCTTGTAATTACACTGGTGCATGCGTCCCATTTGAGTAGTTGGTGGCCACGTCCTGTGTGCATCCACGCATATGGCATACCTGTTTGATCAGGGCATTTGGAAGATTGATAATTGACAATGTTTTTTACATGACATGGAAAATTGCCATGATTTTTAACTTTGAATTGTTTATTTTTATAAATTTTTCCTGAAAAATCTGGTAAGAAAGCGAAATTGTACACAAAACTGCACCCCACACCATGTGGTATGCATAAAAGAATCACACCATTGTGTAGCTGAAGGTGTGTAGAGTCCAGAATATATAGTTTTGGGGAGTATTCTATTATAGAGGGGTGTTTGTCCTGACATAAATCCTTAAAAAGTGCTGTAATTGGGCCAGGAATATATAGTTTGTGGGGGGTATTTTTGAGTTGGGGGGGTGTTTTGTGGAAAAACTGCAGACTGTTCAAATACAAAACTGGCTAATTTTTTTTTGCTGCTACTGACATTTGGCACTGGTCACGCTCTGGGTTAGTTGGCAGCCATGTCTCTGGGTACACCCATGAATGTGGCATACCGTTTTATTCGGGAGGGGTTAGGCTTTCATATTTGAGATGCGTTTGAACTTTCCTCCACAGTTTTTAGCTGAAATTCGCATTTGATTTTGTCTCTGATTTTACAGTTGAGGAAAAAAAGGAAAATGTGAGAAAGTAACTTACAATTTGACGAAGAGCTGCGTCCGGGTATCTGCATTTTGATCGAAACTAACCTCACTCGTAAAATCCTGCGAGTGTGTAGTTTCTAAAAATATCTCACTTGGGGGGATATTTTAGATAATTTGGTAGATATTCTATGTTAACTGTCAGTAGTGGTTACACATTTTAATTTGGTGTAATATTCTAGGAGGTGCAGTTTTAGTTTGGGGGGGTCTCCTGTACAGGAAACGTCGGGTACCTACATATATCTGGTATCGTTGTACTCGGGAGTATCTGAGCTTTTAGAAACAGTAAGATTTTTGTGTGTAACCTTAAGATAACTATAAGTAAAAATGGGAAAAATCCATGAAAATTTGCAAATTTTTCATTTTTTTTACATATTTTACCCATAATTCCAGTAAAATTTCCAGAAAAGTTACAAAATTTTGTTACCATATTAAAGTAGACTTTGTGCTGAAAAAAACAATGTATAATATTCCTGATTTACTGCAAGGTTTCCTACTGTAAAATTAGTCTAAAGCGATTAAGGACAAAATCCTGAAAATCTCCTGGCAGTGAAAGGGTTAATGATCAGTACAACTATCGCTAAACCGATTGTTAACTTATTGCTATCATTAATAAACACGATTGTAGATTTACAATCCCCAAAGAATGCTATTGTGGTAGTTTATTACCGGATGGTATTCTATGACCAAAATGTTCGTTAAGTAACCGCGGTCATACATTATCGATAATGTGCGGTATTGCTACATTGCAATAACGTGCGTTAACAAATTGGGCCCCTATATTCACAGATTAATAGATGACTGCTGCTCAGTGCCACCATCATTCATTTTCTACAGTATTAGCCCTTTAAACAGAATTACATTATATACATAGAAGCGGAACTCTGTTAATCCGCTAATCCAGTCCCCATTTTTAATGTACAGCTAGCAGGGCAGTCCTGACCATCTGACCAAATGGGATTCACCTCCAGCAAGTCTCGCAGGAGTACTATCTGACCAAATGGGATTCACCTTCTGCAAAACCTCCGCACTCAGGCGAGACGATAACTGCTTTTATATTTAAGCTCTCTGCCTTCTGACTCTGACTCTTCTGATTGACCTTTAAATATTTTATTCTATTCTATATGGACCAATGTTCACTGTGCAAAAACAATGCACATATTCACTTGCTGACAACAAACCTTGCTCCATCTCTTATAGTGACAATCAAATTATACACTTAAAGAAATCAAAAGTGACCTCTTAACATCCTTGCTAAATGCCACCAGGTATTCCTTCCCCCAGCTAGAAAGGATTGTTCTCCGAGCCCTAGAGAATATTCAGTGTGTCTTGATCTGCCATATTGGAAAGTGCATGATATTTATTTCCTACTTTAGAACAAATCGGTTGTTTGGGTTTTTTTCTTCTACATTTGTGTTAACCGACTGGTAAATAGGAATTGTAAATACAACTTGATTGAACTTAATGGGCTGCAGTTCTATTAAGAAGATTGTTTTCATAACAATTGATAGAACTCCATCAATTCGTTTTTTTTCCCATGCAGGTTTGATTACTTCCAGCCAAAGTTACTGCCAGTGTACAATGATACGGCCAGTCAAAGAAGTAGTTTACTTTTAAAGCTATAAACCTGAGCAAAATTTATAGCCTCAGACTTATTATTTTGGCATTTGTCTGCCTGTAGAGAATGCTAAATATATTGGAAATAACACACAGCAGATCCTTTCTTTAAATGTTCTAGGAAAGCTTTGTAAACACAGTTTCATTCAAAGAATAAAAAATTCTTAAGTAAACATTTATGGAAAAGGTCTAGAAATGTAGCACTTAGAACTAAATGCAGTTGTACCAAACGATTCAACAGCCATATTGTTTTATTTTTTAACAAGGTATTTTATTTTAATGGGCAAGCTATTTAGAATGCCTATTCCCCCCCCCCCCCCCCCCCAATAAGCACACGAAAAATGGAAATGTTGGAAAAAAAAATTCCTTTTCCTATAGAAAAATCAAACTGGGATTTAAAATATTTTTTACACTTTATAGTTTTCTACCTCCACTCAACTCTCTAACCCTGTCAAGCAATAGTCCAGAAAAGGCAGAAGTTTAAACAGCAAAAACATTTACTTGGTGCACTGGAGCAACATTTTTTGGAATTGTGTGCTCCTTTATCAAGCTTGTGGCATAAGTGGGTACAACATAAAGGAGAATAGTTTATTTAACCCTTTAGTTCTCCTTTAAATATTTATTGATGTCCACACTATTGTTATTATGCATCCTGTTTATAATTGTAAACCGCTGCAGTCCTACATGTATTACCTAAACTACATTGATATTTTTCCTTAAAGAAAAGATAAAATGTATTTCTATCAATATTAATTCATGTCATAGAAATTTCTTTTTTTAGGTTCCAAAACGATACAAAAGCAATGTAAGAACTAAGAAGCGGGCTGACTGTTTGAGTAAATTCAATTTTGTGTTATGCCCCTCTTTTAAAGGATACTGTCGTTTATAAAAGCTAGTGAAATATAAAGCTAGGAGTATTTATCCATTACAGTCTAGTACAAGAAGTACAACCCATGCAAGAATACCACCTAAGAAGAGCAGTGAGGTCATTCCTGCATCCTTTATTCTTTCACAGTCTGTAAAACATCTTTGGATCTATTAGATCATATAGTAAAAGCCTTAAAAACTTTCTTTGAAAGTTAAAACACTGAGCAGTCTCCTCTGCTTACAGTACAGAAGAGTAACAATGTTCCCTTATGAAGGAAAAATAAATGGAAGACTTTTTGAGTAAAATGTCTGCTATGATAAATGCAATTAGATTTAATGCTACAATTTTTTCTTTATTTAGATCACCCATTGTAATTGTGTATAATTATTTTTTTTCTAATCCCCTCTATAATAATAAAGATTGTCTGCAGACTTGCATGTATTGTAACTTTTTAAATCTAATACACAGTAAAGTGTACATTTCTCATTCCATGTCCATTTAATCTGAATGCTAGCGGGTTGGGCTGTAGGAAAGAGCGGAGATGGCAAAAAAATACAATACACTAAATGGAAAAGGTAAAATAAAATCTGTAAACAAATTGTAATGTCAAAATGTTGAGTTAAGCACGTGGCCACTAATGGTGAGATTTATAATGCTGAAAATTATTTAAAGCCACACTTCCTCATATAGTGTAGGGTTTAACTCATACTGCGTTTGTATTAACGCCACAGGCACCTGATACAAAACCTAGAACCTTTGTTTTTGCTCTTACATATATGCAGCACAAAATAATTTTTTATATTAGTTGGGATCCAACTGCAGAATCTCATACTAAGGGGCATATTTATAAATGTCCTTTATTTTTGTGTTTTTATAACCCCCACAAAAAAATCTGCGTTACCACTGTATTTTTTAAGTATCACCATGGCGGTGGGTAGCGCTGATATTTCTCTTTTTGCCATGATAATGTACATTTGCGCCTCTGCCGCCACGGGGTCATGCATCCGATGCTGGAAGGGGGCTCACATCTGCCAAAGGGGATGTGCCTTTTGGCACTTATAAGTGCTCTTACAGCAATTACATGTTTCCTTTGTTGGGGTACTGCAGCTCGAAACCGGGACCCCATTGGCACTTAGAAGAGCCCTTGTGGCTCTAATTAGAGCCTTTCTGAAACTGGGACCTTTACAGGTCTCTGGCGTCTTCTTGTTTAAGATTTCAATAATACCAATCTTATGATCACACATTAACCAATCATATTTTAAAATTTTATTCAAATATGATTGGTTAATGTGTGAAGGATTGAAATCTTAACCAATTACAAACGGATTTGGTCCTTCAGTAAACTCAGAAGGGATTTCAGTGATAACAGAAGAAATAAGACAGAAGACCGGTTAGGGTGGTGTCACTAGCGGCCGCAGTGACATGGACTGGCATCAGCAACATCAGCGCAGTTGGTGTCGCAGCCGATATTGGGCAAAAGAAGACAGTAGACACCAGGGGTGTTCCAGGTTTCGAGCTGCAGGACCCCCAATAAAGGCGCCTATCAGTGTTGCAAGGGAGTGCCAGGGAGGGGGTCCTGGTTTTGAGCTGCGGGACCACTTAAGCCAGGTAAGGAACTTCAGGGGCATCTTTGGAATATATTAGTAATGTGAAAGCTAGGTTTGGAGGAATGATTAACATTTATAGCAAACTTTATATTTGGCTAGACATGCCCTTTAAATGCAGTTTTTTTCTTAGTGTCTATAAATATAACATTTATAAAAAAAAATGCAAAAACCATCTGGCTGTACACTCGGCTAACATTTGTTTTAAATAATAAATGACTGGCATAAATAGAATTCATAGCAATTATACAACAATCAGAAATGTGCATTTTTATATAACCACCATCTATCTGTTGAACCCAGAATAATGCACAAGTCAGGATAAATCCTTTTGCACATCCTTCACACAGGCAGCAAAAAAATATATTGCTTGCAATAAATATAACATCTACCCCATTACAGCCATATCATAATTTGTTTATAATATAACTGTACTAAAGTTCCTTCTACTCTATCTACATTGAGCCAATTACTATTTCCATTAAGTTTTCATCTTTAAGGAGTATATCACACAGGCAGAAAACCATGCATTAAGCTCTTGAAAAGAAATATGGGAGCTTTTTTTTCATCTTTAGCAACAGAAATTTCAAAGTGATAAATAAATTTGCTCTTTCAGAAATTCCTTAATTAATAGGTTGTAAGCTTAGATAGTTGGAACTGAGAAATTAAATATTAATAGCTACATCTTTATCATTTTAGATTGGATACAAAACTTGCTAATACTTGATATGGTACATTCTTGCTATTGGTTAAGCTGCACATCCTGAACTGTGGTTTATCAATTAAAAAGATATACCGTTTGAAACAGAAGAAATTTCTGGAATAAAAAAAAAAACTACTATAAGTGAATGAATGATTCAATTAATACCTTAAGTAAAATTGTCTGCAGCAATTTAGAGCAAGGCTCTCTATAATGTTAGAAATCTGTAAGTAAATAAGCTTTCTATGACTAATAGGATGCTACCTACAGGCACTTACCTACTGGTAAATGGTTTTAAAACGTTTCTTCATAATACTTGACCGAAATGTTGACAATGTAATTATGCTTTGCTTTTGGTAGTTATATCTCCGAACATTTTTTCTCTCTGGGCACCGACTCATTGCTGAATGTCTGCTGCAGTATCATTAACTAGCCTGTACTTTTTAGTGAGTCTCTAACATGACAAGAGAAACGTATTGCCTTCTGATTACATAGTCTAGATGTCATAAACTAAATCTAAATTGCCCTATATCATATTTGGAAAATACCGCTGGTACTGGTATAGCTGAGCCCACATTGTAAAATACAGATAAGTATTTTGCAATATGGCTCAATTGCCAACGCTAGCTGTATTTTAGGACCCCGATATTTAGATATTTATAACCGCATTATTTTTATTGCATGGTTGTAAAATAATGACCACAATAATAAAGGAGCAAAATGGATATATATATTTATATATATATATATATATATATATATTTATGGATATTTTCCAATATCGCTGTTTTGTAAATATAGCCCTGATGCGCTTGCAGAATTTTCAAAAACATTTTCTAATCCCAAAATTACCCCACAATAGGAAAATAACCGTGTTTCATAACTAAGGAATGAATATTCAAGAGATAACGAAAAAGTTGCAACTTAACCTGGAATATTGTATACTGGCTTATGTTAAATTGTTATTCACCTGCTTTACTTACCGTTGCATGTGTAGGAAATTTGCTACTTTACTGTACTTACATAACTGTAGTAATCAGGGGGTGATGGTTTATTCAGCATTAAGGCAAAAAAGTTCACAAGCACATTCATACTTACCAGTATGTAACATATCTTACATTTCTCTACTTGATTAAAACAAATGTAAAAGAAAACAAAACGACTTTAATTAAATTGTGCCGTTTAGCCACATATATTTCTTTTGGTTGTTTTATAGTTTTAGTGGCAATTATATACTTGTCTAGTTTTGTGTCTTGATTTACATCTTTTACTTATACTGTGATGCATCTGATCTTACTTTATGTTTATCAGATTTTGAGTTGGATAGTAGAGATTAACAAAACCGTCAAGTTCCATCCCACTACTGTGTTTACCATCAATCAGCAGAATCTCCTTCAAATGATGAAATGCAGCCCCATTTCAACCTGTGTTCAAATAGTATGCGGGGGTTTCACATTAGCCAAGCCCCAGACACCAGCATGGGTGGGGCAAACTGAGACTGCGATCCCAACTTTAATGAAAGATTTCTGCTGATAAAAGGTAAACCCAGGGTTTAGGTCCTCACCTTGGGTTTGCCCTTTAATTAGGATGGCATTTTGTGTTTATGAATAAGTATAAAACATTGCTAAATTTCAAAAGCAATAGCTATTGTTATTTCACAATGCTGATCCTTATGATTTATTTTATTATGAATTATTTTATAATATTGGTAGTTCTTTTACAGTCACATTATCTTACAGTAGCAAACATTATTTTAGGAGCACAGCATTTTGTTAAGTAATATCGCACTCTATGAAATGTAAAACAATGACTAGTGATAAGTAGAGATGGACACAAATCTGAACTCGAACATGAGTTTGAGCCGAACTTTATGATTTCGGACGAACTCGAACTATTCAAACTAGTTTGGGTTTAAACCAGTTAATTTTTCGGACTTGCGGCTGTATTTTTGATAATTATCGTAAGTTCGGCTATCTCTAGTGTACGCTTGATTCTGTTTATGGGAGACTTATCAAAATTTTAAACCCTTGATTCAAATATGGGATAATTATCAAATATTCAAGGCTATTTTAAGTATCAAATTTTCATGATAAATATTGTCGAATCTGGAAGCTCGAAAGTAGCACACATGAAGGAAGTTACTTTATTCCATGTTCAGGATATTTGTATGTGTTCCCCAGAACTTTCCCCAGGTCCCAGAGTCATGTACAGTAAGTTTCCTTTGCTATTTTAACCTTATTTTAATTAGAAATTTAAACTACTTTAAAGAACTTTTAAAGGACAATTATACTCACTAAAATGCGAAGTCCTCACCTCTGGGTACTTTACAAAAGTCCTGCACTACTTACTTGTAATCTCCCTCGTCGCTCCGGTCCGATCCTCCCTTATTGGCACTTTGAGTAACAGGTCGCGAGGCAGCCAATGGGAAGACGCGCTCTGCAAGGAGGCGTGTCTTCCCATTGGCTGCCACCCGGACTGTCACTGATAGTGCCAGTGGGGAGGATCTGACTGGAGCGACGAGGGAGATTACAAGTAAGTATTGCAGGACTTTTGTAAAGTACCCAGAGGTGAGGACTTAGCGTTTTAGCTCCTCACCCTGGGTACTTTGCAGGAGTGGATCGGGGAAATGGTAAGTATAATTGTCCTTTAACTATTTGTCCCCATTGACTTTAATGGGTCTAATTTTGGATTTTTTAACTTTTTCAGTTTGAAAGTCCAAAATCCGACTGGATTTTCAGAAGTTCAGCCATCTTTGTGATGTTTCTAGGCAGAAATTTACAGATCTGGCAGAACTTTCGGAAATTTCCAAGGGTGGGAGTTTCAAATTTAACGTTTAGAATTCAATGTTAGATTTTAAATTTGGTGTTTAGGTTCTGTGGAATTTTGACACATTCAGTGGAACCACAAGCAGAACAAGTTTCACTCATATCCAAAACATCAGCGATAATTATTTTAAGTCCGCAGAACAAAATAACAATATTGTTCTCTGTGTAAATTAAAGGATAAGTGCACTGTAAAATCAAGTTATGTTCATTTGGAAGCTGCAGCTTTAAAAATACCATTGCCATATGTTTTTTTTTACCTATGCCCCTCCAGAGCCTAGCTTTGTGCCTTGGAAGTTGCTGACATCTTGTTACTGGTTTGCTGAATGTTAAGCTCCGCCCCTCTGAGATTTCCTCTGCTTTCTCCTGCTTGAGCCTCAAACGGTAATGCTTGCGAGTTCCGTGCACATGCACGTGCACGGAACTCAGACATTACTGTTTGAGGCTCAAGCAGTAGAGTGCACGGAACTCACAGGCATTACTGTTTGAGGCTCAAGCAAAAGAAAGCAGAGGAAATCGCAGAGGGGCAGGAGCTTAACATTCAGCAAACCAGTAACAAGATGTCAGCAACTTTCAAGGCACAAAGCTAGGCTCTGAGGGGCATAGGTAAAAAAAAAATATGGCAACGGTATTTTTAAAGCTGCAGCTTCCAAATGAACATAACTTGATTTTACAGTGCACTTATCCTTTAAAGATGCGACTCATCTTTAGTAGTGCTTTTGGATTATGTTCTCAAATATATTAAATAAATACAAACAGAGAGGGAGATGGAGAGGTGGGCTCATGAGTAGGCTATAAAGGTTGGACTGGATGGATATCTTTATTCAACCTCCATTACTATGTAACCATTTAAAATCTGAAATCACAACTTACCTGACTGTTCTCTCTCAATGCCCTAAATCACTTTACCTGACTCCTTGGTGGACACAGATGAGTACCCAGAGGAACTGGGGCACAGGGTCTAAGTGTGGTTTTCACCAGAGCCCCTGATGGGGGGGATTTTGCGCTGCTGAGTCATACCAGGTTGCGGCCCCCAGTACCTGCAAGCGACGAGTCAACAGACGGTAGCGTCAAAGAGGCTCAGGAACAAGGCATTGGAGCAGAGTCACAAGAACAAGGCACAGGAGCCGAGGCACAGGAACAAGGCACAGGACAGGAGTGAGGAAACAGGAAGATCAGGAAGCTGGTGTGGTGACAAACATCCAGCTCCGGTCTTCCCTCCTCACTGGCTTTTTAATTCTGGTGCCTTGCCAGCATGCGCACACGTCTGTGCCCGGGCCATACCAGCGAGCACACAGGAAGACTGGCCGACGAGGGACCCTGGCCAGGCAAGAGACTATCGTGACAGCGGGAGCATATTAGGTAAGCTCTAACTCTTGGACACTTTGATGCATAAGATATTAGATTTTGCTTTAGTATATAGCGCAAAACGTACCCCTTTACAGCATTGCCCAATATTTCACTATTGCATCAGGTCGTGAAAATGTAAGCTTATTTAAGCAGTAACGAATGTTGTTGTATTTGAATTCACAGCAGGGAAATAATTTAACAAAAATGCTTTTTTTCCTGTTACTTTGCAACTTTCTCTTGTAGAAGATATGTTTTTTTTTTTTAAAAATCTAACTTTTAATTTACTGTTCTTTTGACCACATCTTACCTATGTGGTAGAAAATGCCAGTTATGCAGTACATGTTCCATTCTTTATTCCCAACAGAGTAAAATTATAGTCTATAGTTTGATGTAAAGAGTAGCAGCAATTTTACCTTTTTAATTTAAAAAGAAAAAGTACACAGTGTACAGCAAAGATTGTATGCCCTTACATAAACCTCCAGATAATTGTTACTTTAAATACATTATTTTATTTTTCTCCGGTGCCACCAAATTCTGGGAAATTCACACACGGTTCAAAGTACTATGAATTATTTTAGTAGATGCATCAATTTATCAGGAGGGCACAAGAAGCTTGTTTGGCTGTATCTTCATAAGTATTAGGTAATTTTATGTCATTTTAGGCTGAGGCCGTATTGTCGAGAAAAGGGTGTGTGCATCAGCATACGGCTCCTACATGTCACCGGCCATTTGCACTGTGACCCACACAATAGGGCGTAATCGGTTTTCTGGAAAACAGTCCACAGCGCATGCAATGTGGCCACCTACATGCACTGTGCTGTGATTCTCCTGCGCTAACGGATCACAAGCACAATCATAAGCATGTGAGAAATCATGCTGGGGAGGCCTAGCCTTTATAATGTTCAATGAGAACAGGCTGATTTGGCCATTTCTTCAGTTTATGAAGAATATCTTTAGCTACCTATCCCCAAATATTTCTAGTTCAGTAAACTGAACATGTCATCTCAATGTGTGCTTACTTTTCATAATGTCTAGGAATTAACTCCCTTTTATAGGATAACACCCTTTAAAGGGTATCTCCACTGCTTACAATTTTTTTTGCTCTTCGGTTTTATTGAACAACTGGAGGTAAAGGAGCTGTGTCTTACCTCCCATTCTTCAATAAAACCTGCAGGAGCCAGGAGAAAAGGTAAGGTACTTACATGATTGCTTGCTTCTCCGCCGCTTACTCTGACAGATCCTAAGCACAGTCCTAAGTGTGATGCGCATACGCATTGAATAGAGAGTCCATCGGGACCTGTAAGACTACGCCGCAGAAATTTTAGATAATTTTAAACATTCACTGGTACTGCTTACCTGACCTTGTTCCTGCAATTCTGTAATAATGTAACTGTGCAGCAGTTAAGGCATAACTGAGAGTACAATCAGATAAGAAGCCCTGGGAGCAGGGTTTTTACATCATGATACAGTCAGGAGATTTACCCAACTGATCATGAATCAGTTAGCGGAACTATAACTGCTTTACAAGCGGCTCTTGGTAAATATAGGTAAGTATGTGTTTCATGGTTTGGAAACCATTGATTTTACACCTTTTTAGCC
Organism: Hymenochirus boettgeri; assembly: GCA_019447015.1. Classification (NCBI taxonomy): domain Eukaryota; kingdom Metazoa; phylum Chordata; class Amphibia; order Anura; family Pipidae; genus Hymenochirus; species Hymenochirus boettgeri. Next base: position 65,023,354 of record CM033471.1, read on the forward strand.
GTTAGTGGGAGAGCTTGCACCCTCCCATAAAAGTTAGTGAGAAACCCCCACATTAATCTGTGTTGCATCTGCATTTCATGAAACCCTCCTTCACTTTTCTAGCCTACCCTCCTACACACAGCTGCATTTGCTACAAGGTGCAGATAATTGGTAGGCAGAATAATCTGTTAATAATGCAATGTATTAATCAAGTTAGTGTAACAATGCAACTTATATTAACATGCACAGTAAGGGATATTGCTAGAAGCAGGATAAACATAGACTGGAATAAACAAATTGGTAATCTATGTAAATAATTTACACTAAGATATTTTTAAAATAACTTTATTATTATAGTATAGTACAGTATTTGCGGTTGAATAAAGACATACGTCCATCCAGTCCAACCCATCTAGCAATATCCTCATTTCCTGCCTAACTGTTGATCCAGAGGAAGGCAAAAAAACCCACCAAATTTATAAAGGGGGAAAAAAATCCTTCCTGATTCCAAGTGGCAATCGGAAATTTCCCTGGATCAACTCTACTTTATGTATCAATACCAGTAACTTGCCACATTCCTTGTTTGCAGAAACTCATCCAGCTTTTTTTTTTTTAAACTGACCAATGAACCTGCTATAACAACGTCAACTGGAAGACAGTTCCATAGCTTTACCGTTCTCACAGTGAAAACCCTTTCTGAACTTGAAGCCTAAACCTTTTTTCTTAAAATTTTAAGAAATGTTCCTCTGACATGCTATGCTCTTTTGGTAGAGATGGTCGAACTATTGAAAGTTCGGTCCGTTTTCGAACTTTCGAACTATTGTAAAAGTTCGAAAGTTCGAAAACAGACCCATTAAAGTCTATGGGAGGCAAATAGTTCGAAAAGTTCGAGTCAAATACAACTAAAATATTAATGGTAACTTAATGTAAATGGCGGTGGGACCTGGGAAATGGTCTGGGGAGCATGTTCCAATATCCAGGACTTGCGTAAAATCGATTTTACTCTCACGCGCGCTACTTTCGAGCTTTCGCGTTCGAACGTTCGAGGTAACATGGACATTTTACTCGCAGATTCGATGCTCGCTTATAGGCTGTAATGGAGACTTTACTCGCAGATTTGATGTTCGCGCCTAGATACCATGTACATTTTACTCGCGGATTCGATACTCGAACGTTCGAACATTCGATAAATCATCGAAAGTCCGGGAAATATCGAAAGTCCGCGTCCGAGATAGTTCGAGAAGTCTGGGTCCGTTCGAACTCGAACAGTTCGGCTCGAACTCGGGTTCGAGTTCGAAGTTCTATGCCATCCCTATCTTTTGGTGAACAATGCCCCAGATAGTTTATTGTATAGCCCGTTAATGTATTTATACACAGTAATCCTATCCCCACGCATTTTCTCCAGTGTGCATAATTGTAGCTTTTTCAGTCTCTCTTCATATTCAAGCTCCCCAATCCCCTTATTAATTTAGTTGCCCTTCTCTGAACCCTTTCCATTTCAAAGATGTCCTTTTTGTACACAGGATTCCAAAATTGCACTGCATATTCCAAATGAGGCCTTACCAATGCTTTGTAAAGAGGGAGAATAATATTTTCCTCCCTTGATTTCATACCTCTCTTTATACAAGACAATACCATGCTGGCTCTGGCTGTTGCCGCCTGGCACTTCTTGCTTCCTTTAAGTTTATCCACCAAAACTCCAAGATCCCTTTCCAACAGAAATTCACTTAACAGAGCCATTTATAGTATAAGCAGCACAAGGATTTTTAAGTCCAAAATTCATCACCTTACATTTATCAACGTTGAATCTTATCTGCCACTAAGCAGCCCAATGTGACAATCTATCTAGATCCCCCTGCAACTATTGCGCATCCTCTGAAGTTTTTAATGGTCGACTAAGTTTTGTGTCATCAGAAAACACAGACAGGGAGATGTAATTAAAGTTCTTATTGTTAAAAATGGTGCTAATTTTGACCCAACCAATCAAATGTTAGCTTTCAAATGTTAAATAAGATCTGATTGGTTGAGGCAAAATTAACACCATTTTAAACGATAAGAACTTTTATTGAATAACCCTGAGAAACTTTGCTGACAATACCCACTGTGACATATGTATGTACATCCTTAAAATGCATGTTGCTTTTTGACCTCTCACCGTCTCTATAACATGTAACTAGTTTTCCCAGTATGCATTGCTACCTGAATAAAGGAGTTGCTTGCTTCAGCTGCTGTTGTGTGAGTTATCATCAAACTAAGTAAGGCCTAAATGATATATGGCCACTGCCACAATATATTATATGGTGTCAGAAGTGAACTTGCCTTTCATTTAGTTCCCATCCTGCAACCTTATTGACTGTTATACACCATGGAGCAGTTTAAGCTCCCTGAGGAATTATGTTTAACTGGCAATCTGGGGGAGAACTGGAGGAGATGGGAACAGAAGTGTCAAATTTATCTCACTGTAACCAAAGCCCATTCACAGCCAGAGGAGTTTAAAATTGCTGTAATGTTACACTGCATTGGTGAGAGGGCATTAGAGATTTACAATCATATGCACAATATATATGCTTCCTGCACACCAAACACTAGCAGAAGCACTAAAGTCATTTAGAGATTACTGTGAGTCAAAGAAAAACCCAATCTTTGAAAGATATCAGTTTTGGCAGCACAAGTATGACGAGGAAGCAGGCATGGATACCTTTGTCACAGAATTAAGGCAAAAAGCTAGAGACTGTGAATTTGGGGTCACTGAAAACCTTATGCTAAGGGACAAGATAGTTTTTAGTGTCATGAACACCAAAGTAAAAGAGAGACTGCTTGAAAGTCCCACATTGACTGACTCAACCACTTGATATTTGCAAAGCCAAAGCACTAACAACTGCTAGAGTACAAGCAATGACAACTGAACTACAGGTATTGGCAGTTAATAAACAGCACAGATATTCCACAAGTGAAAAAAATATTGCTAATATACCAGAAAAACTGGCAAACCAGGAGATCTACTGCCCCAGATGTGGCCAAAGCCACAAACCTAGATCTTGTCAAGCATTTGGCGCTCACTGTCATAAATGTGCCAGTCACATTCATTTTGCTAGGATGTGCAAGTCAAAGCCCACAGAGAAATAATTAGCAAAGCCTGCTATTAACTATTTATAGGGACTATGGCACCTGCATCACCCTTGTTACCTCCAGTAAACCAAGATGCATGGTTCTCTACCATTAAAGTTGCAAGCTTATCTGTCTCTTTCAAATTGGACAGTGGTGCAGAAGCAAACACAATGCCAGTCACTGTTGCCCACCTCCTTCAATGCAAAGTACAACAGACACCTGCAACACTGTGATAATTGCATTTAGTGGTGCAAAAAAGCAGTTCTACTTGCTCCCTGCACAGCTGGTCCCCATACAGCTATGCTCTGATTTTATATTATTAACACAAGTGACCCACCACTTCTAGGCTGGGCAGCATGCACCACACTCAACCTTCTCTGGCGTGTGGAGAGTTCCCAGGGACTCATCACATCTACACAGACCCATCTATTCCACCAGTCATTCACAGATGCAGGAAAATTCCTCATTCTATTTTGGACAAGCTCAAAGTTACCCTACATAACTTGGAGGTCACAGGAATTATTTCCAAGGTAACCAAACCTACTGCATGGGTAAACAGCATGGTGATCACAGAAAAGAAAAATGGCTCACTTAGACTCTGTCTTGATCACAGAGACCTCAACAGAGCTATTTGGAGACAACATTTTTCCATTCCAACAATTGAGGATGTTAGATTAAACCTAGCATGTTCTCAGTTTTTTACCATCCTAGATGAAAAAGATGGATATTGGCAAGTAAAGCTAGACAAAGAATCATCAGACTTCTGCATTTTCAATACCCCTTATGGGAAGTATAAATTCCACAGGCTCCCATTCGGCATTAAACCCGCAAGTGAGCGAGGTTTTCCAACAAAAGAACCATGGATGCTTTGGTCATATTAAAGGAGTTTATATTATAGTAAATGACATGATCATTGCTGGAGCTACAAATGAAGGGCACATGAGATGGGTGTGAAATTTAACAAGGATAAAATACAATATATGATAGATAATGTAAAATATATGGGTCACATCATATGCAAGGAAGGAATTAAGCCAGATGATGCCAAGATAGAGGCAATTTGCAAAATGCCAGCACCTACCGACAAAAAAGGTCTTCAAAGAATTCTAGGATTAATCTAATACTTGGCACAGTTTATATGTAATGAATCCACTCTCACTGTTCCACTAAGAACACTCCTCAGAGATGATGTCCTGAACACCAAGAGGCATTAGATAAGCTTAAAGAAAAAATCGGCACAACTAGAAGTGCAAGCTGATGCATCAAAAGATGGACTAGGCGCATACTTATTGCAGAACAACCATCCTGTAGCATATTCCTCCCATTCCTTAACACAGGCAGAACAGAACTATGCCCAAATTGAAAAAGAGTTACTGGCAATTGTTTTTGGACTGAGCAAGTTTCATCAGTATACATTTGGTATGCCTGTAAAAGATCACAAACCACTGGAGGCCATTTTTTCAAAACCTATAGGAAAAGCCCCAGCAAGACTTCAGCGAATGCTTTTACAACTCCAGAAGTATGATTTACACATTGTCTACACAAAAGGCAGAAATATGTGCATTGCAGATAGCGCCACTACAGGTGTCAAATGAGTGTTCTGACTTTCTGCTTGAAGAGAAAGTGATTTATAGTATGACTAATACAGCAACTATCAGCGATGATTCACTGAAGTACCTTCAGGATTGCATACAAAATGATCCGGACTTACAAAGTCTTAAAGCTCAACATCTTTAAGGGTGGCCACAGAGATGCAAACAGGTGAAACCAGAGCTTAAGCCATACTGGCCTCTGCGATACCAAATAATAAGGTTGGAAAATGGTGTGCTACTGGCTGGCACAAAAATAATTCCCACAGGTGCTAGTAAACACATGCTGCAGTGCCTTCACTTGCCACACCAAGGTATCAAAAGATCTAAGGCACGAGCTTGCACAGTGATGTTTTGGCCAAGTATGAAAAAAAGACATTAAATAATGGATAGGTGACTGTTCACCCTGCCAAGCTCTTCAACCCAGAAACTGCAAGGAGCCAATGCTTCCACACAAGATGCCTAAATTGTCCTGGCTAAAGGTGGCCACTGACATTTTTATAACATGATACAAACGGTTAAACAGTTTTTCCGAAAGACTCACCGAGACAACACTGGCCCACACTTAGCCCTGCTGAATTTAAGAAACACCCCAGTAACTGGATTATCATATTCACCAGCATAGTTGCTCATGGGCAGGCTGTTGCGGAGTACACTTCCTACCACCACAACACTTTTAATGCCCCAAACACTCAGTGGAGCTTACTCATCTCTGTGTAAATTAAAGAAAAGACAAAAGGCCTGTTATGACAAGGGTGCTATCCCACTTCCATGCATTCAAATGGGAGACAGAGTGCACAGGCAAACCAGTACACAATGGGTCCCAGCAAGCGTGGTTGCTGAAAGGGAGGAGCCAAAGGTCATTTGTTGTCACCCCCTCAGGAGGCACCAGTTATCGGAGAAACAGAAGGCACTTAAGGAAAGACCCAATATCGGCAACTGTCATTCCTTATGAGCAAAACAATGACATCAGCATCCACTTCCCAAAACCAACAATTAATGAACCAGATTCTGCACCTACCAATGAGTAAGCAGATTCTGCATCAACATCTGAATCCGAGGGACCAATACAAACTAGAAGTGGTAGAGTTATATGTCCTCCATCCAGATTCACAGACTGACATGTCAAGGTCATAGGGATTATAGCTTAAAATCTTGTTGACATCCGTTGTATGTTAAAATCAATTAATTGTTTTATGTTGTTGGTTGTCCTAGCATCAGTTTTAATATGGTTCCTTGTAAGAAGGATGTAACAGCCTTAAAATGCATGTTGCTTTTTGACCTATCTCTCACCCTGTCTCTATAACCTGTAACTAGTTTTCCCAGTATGCATTGCTACCTGGAGTTGGAGTTGCTTGTTTCAGCTGCTGTTGTGTGAGTTCTCATTAAACTAAGTAAGAACTAAATGATATATGGCCACAGCCACAATATATTATACCACTTCCAAATCATTAATAGATTAAAGGGCATGTCCACCCCCAAAACTATAACCCCCCCCCCCCCACTACTGGCCCCATTGTGTAGTGTAGTTTAATCCTTACCTTACATCCCAGCTCCATCTGGTTCTCCTGTAGTCCCTCCCCAAAGTCCCAAAAACTGCCCACCAGGAGGATAGCAGAGTCCATATAAGTTTGGCATGCATGCATACTGCAGCCCTTCTTCCCCTCCCTATACCTCTCTCTTAGGATTCCCTCCCCCTAGTGTAAATCCCTTTAGATATATGATTCCCCCTGTCCCCCCAGCCCCAACCGCTCTATTTGTATTCTTAGAAAGTGCCCCAAACTCTACTTACCTTCCCTCTTTCCCCCGCTGCAAAAAAAACCCTGGCAGCCGTGTCCGTGATTGGCTGCCGCTCAGCCAATCACAGACGTGACTGCCGGTCCCGCCTCTCTGCTTGCATTTTCTCGCAAGCAGAGGGCCGGCAGCGCGGCGGAGGAAAGAGGGGAGGTAAGTAGAGTTTGGGGCACTTTCTAAGAATAAAAATAGAGCGGTTGGGGCTGGGGGGACAGGGGGAATCATATTTAAAAAAATATTTTTAAGGGTGGACATAACCTTTAAATAGAAGCGGTCCCAACACAGAACCCTGTGACACCCCACTTAGCACTTTAGTCCATAAAGATGAAGCCCCTTTAACAACTACTCTCTGCATCCTATTCATTAACCAATTTTTTATCCATGTACAAATGTGCCTCCCTAGACCAACATACCTTAGCTTATACATTAGTCGCCTATGGGGGACTGTATCAAAATCCTTTGCAAAATCTAAGTATACTACATCTACTGCTATACCAGAGTCTAAATTTCTACTTACTTCCTCATAAAAGCCAAGCAAGTTAGTTTGACAAGATCTATTCCTCCTAACTGAAGTTTAGCTTTCAGGTTTGTAATTACCCAGCGGTAAACTACTACCCTTTTTGAATATTGGAATAACATCAGCCTTTTTCCAATCCAGAGGCACACATCCGGACATAAGGGAATCTGCAAAAACAAGAAACAATGGCCTAGATAAAACTGAACTTAGCTCCCTAAGTACCCAAGGATGTATTTAATCCGGTCCAGGAGATTTATTAATCTGTACTTTTCTGTACTATATCCTCGGTTAACCAAAGTGCACTTGCACCTTTTATACCATTATTGCTACTATACTCTATCTGTACTTGGATCTTCTATAGTGTATACAGAGGGAAAAAAAAGTATTCAAGACATTTGTTTATCGCCATCCTCCGTAACTAACTTATCCCCATTAATTAATGGTGCCACATTCTCAGTCCTTATCCTCATGACTATTAATAATATTAGCTAGTTTGATTGATTTCTTACACTCCTTGTTACAGTTTTTATAATCCCTAAAAGCCCTTTCCGTTCCCTCTGACTTAAAGGTTTTAAATGCCTTTTTTTTCCTTTCCATTTGCCTCTTTACATCAGAATTCAGCCACATGGGAGCGGATTTATTTTTTTAAAATTTTTTTCCCCGAAGGTATAAATTTAGATGTGAAATGGCTTAGAATCCCCTTAAACACACTCCACTTCTGTTCAGTACCTTTACCTGATAATATCTTATCCCAGTTGACATTATCAAGGGCTACTTTTAACCTGGGAAAATTTGCTTTCCCGAAATTAAGTCTTTGTTAACCCAGCGCACTTTTTCTTTCGATTACATACTCCAAACGACACTATTTCATGGTCACTATTCCCTACGTCTCCAGTTACCTACATATCTATAATATGCTCCATTAAATAAGATATTACCAGATCCAACAGAGCTCCTTTTCTAGTAGGAAAATTATCCTGCAGCACATTCAGGAACTCCTCGCCCTTTTCTGTGATGGCAGTTCCACTCAATGTCAGGGTAATTAAAGTCCCTCATAATGAGTACACTCCCGAAACTTGGAGCCCTTGCCTACTTCATATAAAGCCTCACTTCCTCCCTGATAGCATTTGGCAGCTTATAGCAGACACCAACAATAACCCCTTTTCCTGTTGCCTAATTCCACCCATATTGCCTCCACTTTAACATCCATATTGCCAGTTCTCTTCTTTTGAATTTTGCTTTACATTTTTAATATAAACACATACTCCTCCCAATTTCCTTTTTTCCCTGTCCTGCCTAAACAAGGAGTATCCTTCTAAATTTACAGCCCAGTCATGAGAACTGTTCAGCCATGTTTTTACACCATACTTTTCATTCCTTCTAAAGAGCCTGTAGCCGACAGAAAAGTATGCCCCCCATGTAACCCTATCAAAACTACGTCCCCCCTCAACCTTCCCTGTACTAGCATTTTTAAATTTTTATACACATAGAACAATCAACAGTTAAATTCTTTGAGGCTTGTCCTGAGACCAACAGTCTGTGAATATAGATCAACTGGACTTGAAGTTTAGTTCTTGAAGATGTTTCGCTAATCATCCGACTGGCTTTCTCAATTCAGAATGACTTGTACAATTATCTGTGGCAATTATGGATTATGGAAAATCCCAATTAGCATATCACAGCCAAGTGTTAAGGGCGTGTTTGGATAGTGGCTAAGAGGTGTTATAGGAACACCCAGAGTAAGGTGTCAAAACAGCATTGTACATGGCAGACAGTTGGTGTCGAACCCCCCCACCTCTATTAAGGCTTGGTTTCTTTATTTTCACATAAATGGCCTCCTTAACACCTCTCTTAAACCAGTCACGTTCCTTTGCCAATATGTTAACATTACAATCTTCTATTCTTAAGATGCAGGTACACGGCTGAGACCTGACCCGAGAAATTGGCTCTTCTGTGCTGGGCCATACGTTGATGCAGTTGCTTTTTGGTCTCCCTCACATACAAATCAGAGCATTCTTCACTGCACTACACTGCATATATGGTGTCGCTTTTCTTGTGTTTGGGTATTGGGTCTTTCGGATGTATCAATTGCTGCCTCAGTGTGTTGTTCGGTTTAAAGCAGACAGGTATACTGTGTTTTTTGAAAATTCTATTTAATTTTTTGGAGACCCCTGCTACATATGGGATGACCATGTTCTTTCTCCTGTCTTGCTTTTCCCCTTCACTGTTGATATTCGTGTTCTTTTCTTTCCTTCTACTTCTTTTGACAAAGTCCCAGTCTGGATATCCACAAGTTTTAAGGGCTCCTCTGAGATGTTTCATTTCTTTAGCCTTCGCCTCTGTGCTAGTGGGGATGTTCTCAGCTCTGTGTTGCAGGGTTTGATGACACCCAGCTTGTGATCTAAAGGGTGGTGGGAGTCAAACATCAAATACTGATCTGTGTGTGTTGGTTTTCTGTACACCTCTACTTCCAGTTTACCATTTTCCTTAGCTTCTACCAAGCAGTCCAAGAAAGCCAGTTTGTTGTTTTGTACCTCTTCCCTTGTAAATTTGATGTTTTGGTCTACCGCATTAATGTTTTCTGTGAAAGCTTGTACTTCCTTCTAGTGGATTTTAACCCAGGTGTCATCCACATATCTGAACCAGTGGCTGGGTACTATGACCTTAAAGGTATTAAAGAACTAAACTTCAATTCCAGTTGATCTAATTGAATACAACAGACATACCATGACCTGGATGAATGAGAACCTTCACAAGCATGTCTCTTCTGTGTGTTCTCTGTCAAACCCGAGTTCGAGCTAGATTTAAGAAGTTTGGAAGAACCTGGATTTTTTGGACTTCAAAGTATGAACTTCCGAACTTTCTCCGAACTCACGGATTTGTTTTCAAAAATCCTCCAATGTTTGAGGATTCTCAAATTCGGAAATTGCCGGACGGCCAAGAATCACATGTTTGATCATCCGGCAGCTCAACCTGACTCTTAAAAGAGCCCCTGTGACTGATAAGGGGGTCCCACAGCTTGAAACCAGGGCCACCCGTAGTCCTAGTCCTTTTCAGGTCTCCAGCGTCTTCTTTTTTCAAATATTATATTCAAATATGATTGGTTAATATTTCAATCCTAGCAATAATATGATCACACATTAACCAATCATATTTTATTATGTGTGAAGGATTGAAATCTTAACCAATCACAATTGATTTGGTCCTTCAGCAAACCTATATAAAGAGGTGCAAACCACCGAATTAGGTCATCGTAGTGATTGCAGAAGAAAGAAGACTGCAAAGATCAAGAGGTTGGAGATATTAGCTACGTTGATGTTACCAGCATCAGTGTCACATGGGCACCTCTAAATAATGCAAAGGCACTTAAAAGTGCTGCGGAGGGGGGGTTTGAGCTGTGGGACCCCTTAACCCCCAAAAGGCACTTGTTAGGGCCACCAGGGAACTTTTCAGTGCCAGGGAGGGGGGGCTCCCGGTTCAAGCTGCAGGACCCCTTAAGCCTCAAAAGACACTTCCCATGGCCCTCGGCCATTCAGTAATTTCCAAATGCCCAAATTCGAGAATCTTCAAACATTTGAGGGTTCTTAAATTCAAACCTTCAAGGATTACCAAAAATGCCCCCCGGAAGCCCGGAAATAGTGCGTGTGTGTGTTAAGTGCGGGGTTTTTTGCTGTTCTTCTTTTTCAAACTATTTGACCCTTTTTACTGAAGTTCTATAGTTCTAAAACAAAACAAACTTTAGGAAGTTTGGCCATCTCTAATTTCTAGCTTGAGCTTCTTAAGGCTTGTTTTTACTGGAATAGGTTCATATAACTATAGAATTATATAATATAACTGGGGATTGGATGGGGAGACCATAATGGTCTTGTCTTTGTGACTAAACATTAAAATATATTATATACAAAGTAAATATAGCCAGTAAAGGGTAACAAAGCAAAAACAAAACTAATTGGACAATAATCCTTAAAAAAACATAGTAAAAATATAGCTTATTTCGGTGTATGACATTTTATGTTGTTGGCCACTCCACTGGCAGGTATATTATTGTTTCAAGGAAGAATAAACTCATTAGGATGGTAATTTGAGGGGAGGGGGGTTGGAGGCGCACACAGACTTCCTTTTTCTACAGACCTCACCACCTCCTATGTTCCCTTTCCATTTGATCTAGGACCATAGCTGTCAAGATTTCCATGGTTCGTATTTCTGCTATAGATTGTAATAGGTCTTCCTATTTGGGGGCAATGTCTGTTTCCAAAAAAGGGTGATTGCCTCGTGGCTACCAGGGATATGGACATATTATTTAGTAGAGGTCTTGGAGTGGTCTTTAAATGGGAGTCCCAGTATCCAGTGAATGGGCTCCATGGGAGTGTTATATGCAAATATGGTTTGGGTGAAATAAAAATAATTCTTCACCACACCCTCTCCAGCACCTCTCTGATACCCATGGCCAGATCCTATGGAGCTTTTCTGGGGTGTAATACCATTCCAGAAGCATTTTATATGCGTTTGCCTTATAGGTTGCACATATGGAGGACCTGGATGCTTGTTTCCATATGGTTTTCCATTTTTCAAAAGTTATTTGCTAAATTAACATTGGCTTCCAGTGAGTCATGTATTTGTGTGTGTTAAAGGATAAGTGCACTGTAAAATCAAGTTATGTTCATTTGGAAGCTGCAGCTTTAAAAATACCGTTGCCATATTTTTTTTTTACCTATGCCCCTCCAGAGCCTAGCTTTGTGCCTTGGAAGTTGCTGACATCTTGCTACTGGTTTGCTGAATGTAAAGCTCCGCCCCTCTGAGATTTCTTCTGCTTTCTCCTGCTTGAGCCTCAAACAGTAATGCTTGTGAGTTCCGTGCATGTGCATGGAATTTACAGGCATTACTGTTTTATCACCATCCTCCGTAACCACCTTATCCCCATTAATTAATGGGGCCACATTCACAGTCCTCACATCTTCTTACAATTACTTTAAAAAATATTTAGGCTTAGTGATGCTTTGTTCAGCTATCCTAACTTCATTATTAATTTTAGCTAGTTTGATTGCTTTCTTACACTCCTTGTTACAGTTTTTATACTCCCTAAAGGCCCTACCCGTTCCCTCGGCCTTAAAGGTTTTAAATGCCTTTTTCTTCCTTACCATTTGCCTCTTTACATCAGAATTCAGCCACCTGGGTGCGGATTTATTTTTTTTACATTTATTTCCCAAGGGTATAAATTTAGATGTGAACTGGCTTAAAATCCCCTTAAACTCAGTCCACTTCTGTTCAGTACCTTTACCTGATAATACATTATCCCAGTTGACATTTTGAAGAGCTGCTTTTAACCTGGGAAAATTTGCTTTCCTGAAATTAAATGTCTTTGTTAACCCAGCGCACTTTTCCTTTCGATAACAAAGTCCAAATGCCACTATTTCATGGTCACTATTCCCTAAGCCTCCAGTTATCATTATATCTATAATGCGCTCCACAATGTTAGATATTACCAGATCCAACAGAGCTCCTTTTCTAGTAGGAACCTCAACCACCTGTGAGAGAAAATTATCCTGCAGCAAATTCAGGAACTCATCGCCTTTTTCTGTGATGGGAGTTCCACCACACCAATCAATGTCAGGGTAATTGAAGTCCCCCATAATGAGCACACTCCCCAAACTTGCAGCCCTTGCCAACTGCATATGAAGTTGACTCACCTCCTCTCTGCTAGCATTTGGCGGCTTATAGCAGACACCAACAATGACATTACCCCCTTTCCTGTTGCCTAATTCCACCCATATTGCCTCCACTTTATCATCCATATCACCAGCTATCTCTTCTTTTAAATTTGGCTTCAATTCTTTTTTAACATATACACATACTCCTCCCCCTTTCCTTTTTTTTCTGTCCTGCCTAAACAAGGCATATCCTTCTATATTTACAGCCCAGTCGTGAGAACTGTTCAACCACGTTTCTGCTATACCTATTACATCATACTTTTCATTCAATGCCATCATTTCCAATTCACCCATTTTGTCAGCCAGGCTTCTCGCATTTGCAAACATACATTTTAGATTATGATCCTGTAATTTATTCGTACACTTTGATACACATTCCTCCCTATCCCCTATGCTAGCCCCACCCCCCTTTCCACCCACCACTGGCCTATCTACACCCTGCTTTCCTCCTGGACAATCTATCCCAGTGAGACTGCTAATACCCTCCCCCCCCAACCTAGTTTAAAATCTCCTCCAACACTCTAGCCATCTTCTCTGGTGACTTATCATTTATTTGCTCACAGCCCAAATAATATTTTTACCAGTTTATTACATGCTTTGTAAATAGGTATCGAATGAGAAGTTCTCCTCCATTCTGATAAAGGTGTCTGCCTTCTTTCTCTGTGTAACGTTGAGCATGTGCAGAAGAGGCAGCAGTTGAAACAGCAGTCAATCATTGACTGTGATGTTAGCTGTAATGTCCTTGTTTGAATGCATGGAGAGAGGGGCCAGCTTTCTCGGACAGAATGGCGGCAATAATTATCCTTAAATATCTGGTTAGTAATGCATCTAATAATGTGCTGAATTTATCAGTTGAGTTTGGAGGGCAGGTTTTAGGAAGGAACATGCCCTTTGAGTAGAGATGTTGTTTATGTAAGATTCAAGAAGGCCATTGCTGAATAATGCTAATTTTATTATTATAGATCCGGTAGCATCTCAGACATGTATTTATTACATTTTTTTATGCTAATTGTATATGTTTTTAGCAGATTACCACATTTTCAAAGCTGAAAGGTGCTGTTTTAAATGTAAATTTCTGATTGTTATTATAGAACCTTAACTATGGGCCTTGAGAGTGCTTAAATAATAACTCAAGCAAAAACATTACTTTTGCATTTTACAGATTTACCATTACTTACCCTTGCTTTTCCTGAGAGCATTTTAGAATAATATAATCTAATAGTAAGTGGGACTGCCAACAGGTACAGCAGCAAAAGGTGGAAAATAAAACAAGTTATATGTCTTTAAAATGCGCTATAAGGAGGCAGCTGTGTTGGGGGGGTGAAATGGCACATGATGGAAATTTAAATGAAATTTGTGGTCTCCTACAGGTGTCACAGTTTTTTGCCAGAGTGCATCAATTTTTCTTTTTCATAATATTGGGTTGTCATTGATGTGATAGGAGGATAGAGCTGTTGGTCATTTTCTGAAGAGCAGCAGAGCGTGCGGAGATAGTTACAACATGACAGCCCTCTCTGGTCTGCTCCTCTATGATTGTCATAGAGAAGTACATAATTGCATTAAACACACTGACTGTACAGGGGGTTTGGGCTGGAAGCTTCCACTTTTTGAAGCAGACAGAGAGAAAGAGAGAGAGAGAAGAGCAGTCTAATACAGACAGCAGAGGAATCCAATGGGGCTTCAAGACTATTTAATGTGTCATGAGCAGCAGGTAATACATTCTGGGCAGGGAAACATGATAAGAGCTGCAATGGTATTAGAGTCCATATGGCAACTGAACTAAAATAGGGGTTAAAGTTGATGTACATCTTATGGCTCTTTCCACCACCAACATACTGAAGCCACATTTCTCTAAAGTTTTATTTGGACTATAGTTATAGAATTGATCAATGCCCTTTTAAAATTAGAATGGCCAGCCTTCCACAAGCCAGTTTTAATCAGGTCAGCCTTACAGTACCCCAGCCCAGTGTTAGTCAGCTCTCAATTTCATTGACCATTGTAAAGGTAGCCCTCCAGTCCATTAGCCAGTGAATCACTTAGTTGTGGGTTATCATTTAACAAATAATATTTCTGTTACTGTTAACAAAAGCCAGAACTTATCTTAATCATACCATACACTTGAAAATTTAATTGCAAAGTTGAAATAGTGATCTTAAAAAACAGGCATAACCTAAGCAAAATGGGTGTGGCATTAGAAAAGTGGGTGTGGTTAAAATATTCCATGGGGGATAAGTTCCTCTCTCCTTTTTTGCACTTCCTAATGTTTGTAGGAATGTATACAATACTTACTTTAAGTTTAGCTCCCAGCAGGCGGAACAACTTATGTTATTTACTAATATGTATTTATTTTATTTGTGCGTTAGACTTGCCCTTTATTATTAAAAATTAAAGACCTAAGACTGAGATAAAAAATTTAAAAAAAATGTCATAATGTATTGAAAATTGAAAATCGCAGTCAAAAATCGAAATATCAAAAATTGTAAAATTTCAGGGAGGGAGATTTTTTACAAATTCCATAGCCACAACCATCCTGAAGTGCCTCACTTTGTCCAGCAGGGGCAGTGCAAATAGGCCCCCCTCTGCAGACACTGGTACCATATGCTGGGCGATATTGATTATTTAAAGTATATGAACACAACTTTTTACCTCTTAAAGGGCATGTCCAGTCAAAAATAAAGTTTAGCTATAAATGTTAATCACCCCCCCAACCTAGCTTTTGCATTACTAATATATTCCAACGATGCCCCTGAAGTCTCTTACCTAACTTGGTCCCTTGCTGCTCCAACACCATTACTTTTTGTGCAAATAGTTAAAACTATATTTTATTGAATCATCAGGTACAATTACAACTGTTCCATCCATTTCATATTACATGACATAAATAGAAACTTTAAGCAGTAAACTAGATAGAGATTGAACGTTATCAGTCTGCTCTAAAATGTAATTGCTTATTATTCACTAATACAAAGTAAATGAATTGTACGTGTCTATAAATAAAAATCTACATATTTTAGCTTTAAAATTCATAAGCATATTATTTTACTTCACTCTGAATTTAATGTTAATTAAAATAATTAGTCTTTTTAAAGACAAAGTAAATTAGTTTGGCGTACTAATTCTTGGTGATGAGTCCTAATATATATAGACATAATGACACCTGCAAGCACAACATATTTTGTGGTGCATTATTTTTAAATGCTTTTAAAATATCCTTTTAAGATTTCAGTGATGTTTACAAGGTCATCCAAGGTCTTTAAAAGTAAAACAGTAGTTTACGTAGTCCACTATTAAATCTACACAAACCATAGGAAGGGTCCCCTGTGGCCCATGACTTTGTTTGTGGTGCTTTCAAATAGCCTCTTATTACAGAAATAAAACACCTTGAATCTCACTATGAGAGTACCTCTGTAGGGTTCTTAATACAAAAAAAAATAAAACACCATTCACATTTTTAAATGCTAACAAATGTTTTGGTAAACCTAAAGAAAAATTAATTTTGGTGCATAATAACAATTGGAATGTCAAAGGAATTTTATTTACAAGCAATGACTTTACTAGCACAAGAGCAGGGCCAGGGACCCCATTTTAGCTTTGCTTAAGGCAGGGCTCCCATAATCCTGTCTATTGAAAGGGTTGGGGCACTGGAGGAAATCTGCTCCTGGCGCTGCTCCCCCTAGTGGTGCTCCTAGCTGCTTTATATAAACAACCACCTCAAAATCTCAAAATAAACAAGCCTTGGGTTTGTGTGGGAGGTAAAACATTGAATCTAGGTTTATAACAAGCATTAGTATAGCATACAAACCATTTGGAAACATGTTGGCTATAACAGTATTTTTGGGATACTTTAACATAAATATTGTAAAATGTTCAGTTATAAACTTCATATTTTTTATCAATACTAAGGCGAGATTTAAAAAAAATATATTTTTAATTGTGTTCCTCAGCTTATGTAAATTCTTTGTGTTTTTTATTTTTTCTGGCTTTACAAATAAAACATCTTTAATTAATTGTGCTTTTTAATACATATACCTAGGCTTGTTTTTATCTCATGTTTAACCCTCCCTCAGAGGTCTTTGCTATCATTATCATTTTAATAAGCAAATACGCCCAAAAGCTATTATCTGTGCATATATCTGCAGTAACTGTATTTAATAGGGAAATTAAATTCTGCCATTTTCTCATTTTCTCTTATCTTTTAAATTAATTTAATAAGAAAGGGTAGGTCCACCGGTACTTTGGGGAACTTTAATTTTGTTGAATGTATGCAGAGTAAAGTCAATAGCGCACAGTCAGTATTTGCAGATGAATACTTTGAATGTGAAATAAGGCAGTGTTATCAAGTAGAAAATATATACAGTATAGCTTTATTTTCATAATTGCCAAACGGTAACTTTTTTGCTCTTCAAGAACCTCTACAACACCCTATGGCTGTTAGACCTAACAGGTGCTATGAAGAGAAAAATAGAATAGAAAGCTTGGTAAACATGGGCCAGTAATTTGGCTGAATGACCGTGCCTGGCTTGATATTTTGGTTTTATCAGGCAGTATGTATGCACAAACCTGCCAAGTTTCATTTGAAATTTCAACAACAAAACCGGGTTTCTATGCCGGAAAAGCCCTGTGCAAAAAACAGTAGTTCTGATCCAAAAACTGGGTCAAGCAGTGATCAGCTGTGCCCCAGACATTGTTAGGTTATATCAATTAAAATGATCTGACATAATCATGTGGCCTTGGTTATGTAATTGGTCAGGCTGAAATATGGAGTGTGGCACTTCAATTCTCAACTGGCAGATCACTACTCAACTTACTGATAAGTAGATCTGTTTGTGAGAAAATCAAGTTGTATTTAATAATCTTTTTAGACTATGGATTCTCCTTGCGGGTACTAATAAATTACATTACATTTTAAATAACAATTAAAAAATGTTAACAATTTACATATAGATTCATTTAGGATTTTCAAGATGGATACATATATGGCAGATAATGTAAATTCCTTTGAATTCAATAGACCACAACCTCTGCATGCTCCTAATAGAAATGATATTGGGATGTAGAAAGTACCAATCCCACCTCCCTTTCCCAGGTACTTGGTACCTATGTACTATTGTTTGCCTTTAGATAAACTTACTAATCAGTAAAAAACATACCATGAATTGCATTGTTTCTGGTCATATGTAATATTTGCTTTACACGCTTTTACCACAGTCCCTTAGAAAAACGTACCTATTGCAGACTGGAACATGTGCAGTTTGTCGAGGTAAGCAAGAGAGCAAGTCAGATTCTGTGGGAACCACTTTATAACCATCTTTTGTCATCATTGAGCTGCTGTTGCTTATAAGTTATGGACTTTAGAACAGTTTCTAGTCCATGTGGTGTAGCCATGGGGATTCCATGGTTCAATTGTAAAAGGGAAGTTATGTTTGATACTTCGATTCTGCCAAATATTAACTAGCATCTTGCAGATTTTCCACAGAATTAGACTGGCTGGCTGCAGGAACAGTAGTTCCCTGGCATTAAGCTGTGCTTTTTCACAAATGTTTCCATTAAACTCCATGACTCTAAAATGTACCGCATCTACTGTAGTATAAATTCATATCATACAACCATTAATCCTCTGTCTTGCATGAACATTGCTGGTATGTCCCGCATTCCACCTCTCTCTGTAACTCCCTATTACTACAGTAGGTGCATTTCGCTTTTGTGAGTGCCGCTAGTGCACCTGTTTGTTTCTGTATAACTAATGCTGAAATTGGCAGGTTTAGAAGCAATCAGTAATAAGAGGTTAACGTTATTAAGGAGAGCAAAATGTTCACTACTGCAAAGTTAATAAATGCAGTAGGAAAAGCAGTAACATTTTTGTTATTGAATGAATCACATTCAAATAGGAAAAAAATAACACAATAACATCCATTTTATTGAAAAATTCCTTACACCTCACTTACATTTAAACATGTTCATGATTACCCGCAGATTCCATATTGTTGCCAAATAATGGCCATTTTTCTACGAGTCAATACAAGAGGCAATTGAATTTTAGCCAACTTTAATAATTATGTGAAGGAAAGATGAATTCAAAATAATTTTGGATGAAATACATCATCTGAGCCTACTCTGATGTAATTCATGTCCATTAGAGATGTTTGAAACTGTTGAGTTTCGTTCCATTTTCGAATGTTCAAAATTCGAAGAATTAAAACGGACCCATAGAAGTCTATGGGAGAAAAAAAAATATAAAGTTTCTGTCCATTTTGAGGGACAAATAGTAATAGTAGGTTACAGTAAATGACAGAGCCCTAGGGAATGGTCTGGGGAACCCGTAAATATAACCAAAACTTATTTTAAAACTATCTTTCCTCACGATCGGGCTGTTTTCGAGTTTCTGCATTCCATTTTCAAAAGTTACCAAAATCAATAGTTACTTTCAAGGATTCGATTTTTGATAATTGTCTACTTTCGATTTTCGATAAAAATCAAAAATTCAAAAAAATCCAGGTTCTGTGAAAGGAGTTGCGAAAGTTTCGTTGGGACTTCGAAACCCTCAGATTCGATTCGAAACTGGGTTCTATTCGAACCAATATTACATCTCTAATGCCCATAATGCTCTACTAATACATTTTATAATTTCATTTGCAAATGGACAATTGTGTAACTGGACCACAAAGCATTTATTCGTATTTTTGAAAGTCACTTGATTTCAAACAGATTTAAAATTTTGGTGCAACTGCAAATATACACGGTGCAAATCATTTCTCCTAGAGTTATATAAGAAGCAGGAAAAAAATAAACAGAAAAATGTTACATTTGGAATAATTGCTCCCTGGAGGATATTAGATTATTAATTACTAAGTATATATTTTTTTAAAATATAATTACTGCAGTTAGTTCAGGCTTTTCAATAGAATATTGCAGCTTGAAATCCTGATATGATTCTTTGTGCCTTTCTGAACACAAAATTGCTTTTGCAGATGCTAGGTGGCAATGCAGCTCACATATCCGAGCAGTTTCATATTTAGAATGTTTCTAATGTTCAGCAAATGTAACAAGGTAAGAAAATAAATAATTAAGGGGGAAAATGCATTTGTCCCTAAATGAACTTAAATGCTCAGGAATAACCTGACAATATTATCATTTTACACCAGCAATATACCAGAATTTTATACAGGAATTTCTGAAATCACTGCAGGCATTAAGAATATGTATTCTTTCATGGTTTGGTAGAACAGAAAGCTCACCAAGTAAACCTAAATGCTATGATCCTTTAGAGGCCCCAGGGAGGATCCACAGTTTCCAACCTACTTAAAAACAGCCCAACCTTGCCCTATACTACATTGGTGGCTTTCAGTTGCTTTGCCAGGGATTTGTAAAGAAGGAGAATAATATTTTTCTTATAAGCCAACAAGGTGTGCATGAGTGGTGATTTCTCTTCTACTGTTCTGCCTCCGCAGTATAATACAATTGTTTTGACAGGAGGAAGAGGACAACCATACAGTTCACACTGTGAATTACCTTTAATGTGACATATTTCGAACACCACTGTGTTCTTTATCAATCATAAAGTAATCTTGCCATAAAGGACCCTCAGCCCCAATGGACACGGACTCTCACAAATGGGGTCGAGGGGCAGGCTATGTGATGGCTAGTACACTTTCAGGGAGATTTAATAAAAGTTCTTATAGTTATTTACAAATATATAATCATTACAAACTGTAGGATATTTGTCGCTGATAGAAAACCATGTGCAGTAGACGAGCAGCTGGAGCAGAAAGGTAGACCAGGGGGTCTTAACCGAGGGACTCTGAGAACACCTTCACCCACAATACAAGATCTTTGGGTGGAACTGGGGATAAAATGAGGTCCCTGGGAACAGACAGTAGAAACCCACAAATTGGCTGCTTTATATCCTTTCACACTCACTGACCAACCCACTGCAATTTGCTGAGAGGTCCCTGACAGACAGAAATCAACTGTGGAAATCCCTGGGCCTACACACACCACAAACAAAACAAGGGGGCAGGGTAACCCACCTAACCCCCAGAACACCCTAACCCAAGCCAAGTGGCATCCCAGGCCTGAAAGTATAAGCTAGAATCTGCACATACTGAATAAATGGAGAGATATTTTAAAAAGCCCACTGCCCACATCACCGTGGAAGATTGGCTTTGACATACAGCCCACCCAGCACCAAACATCAATTCTCCACTCAAGAAATAAAACTGTTTAACTGCATATAAAATGCCAGACCTCTCTGCTGACTGTAGATACATGCAGTTCCCCCTTATCAGATTTGGCAGCACCCTAAGGTTCAGCCAGTTACTATAGGTTCGGCTACGCATACCTACAACCACATTCAAGACCAAAACAATAACAAACGCTCAAACTCAAATCTAAGATGATTGGATGACTCAACCTATACACATCTTTTCAAACAAATTGCATAAAACTAACTAATCAGCCCGAACAATACCATCAAAATTGTGACTCAACCAAAGGTTACTTCAACCATTCTATCTCCTAAGAATATCAAGCCTACGCAGTAGGGAAAACAATGGACAAATTAGCTGACAAACTCCTACCAGAAATAAGAACAACAACCACAGTCAGAAAACCTGACTCTTACAACCCCAAAGGAATCTTATAAAGATAAATCAACTCCGAAACCCCAACTCTCAAGAGATCTATTAACCCTCCACAACTATACCCTAAGTAGAAATGGAAACCATAGAGGAAGAAGAACAAAACTCCAGAAAATCACACCAAATATCAGTAATACAAGCAACTAAAAATGAGGAGGAAGTTTCAAACCTCCTATTGCCCCCTTTTGATATACTTCACACAACTATTTCCTCTGCACAAATTACAGACAATACACAGAAGATTACAAGATTACAAGAAGATTACAACGCTGGTAGAGGCAACAGCATAGTTCTCTCTCTATTTATTTAAAAATAGATATGACCACTAATTCTTAAGGCGTATTTGATCTCATGTAAACCTAATATAAAACCTAGAGTTAATATATACCTGTTTGTTTCATAACTTCATTTTAAATAGTAAGATGTTTGAAGTTTTCGACTTATTTTGTTTCTTAGTCAGCAGCTGGCTAACCTCCTATGGCACCAGGCACACCGAATAATGACCTCCTCTATTACCAAGACCCAATCATGGAGGACAAATTGCTCAGGTAATACACAAAGTATTAAATAGAACATGAATAGGTTAATGCCAACACACTTTACTCCCAACAAGGGACACACCCCTACAATATTCCTATCCCTTAAAAGACCCCCAATGGCAGATATGTTGTCATAAACATTGAAGACAAAGGCATTAAGTTTACTATAATCAACATATTTGCCTCAAACGGACAAAATGCTCACTTCATTGAACTACTCCAACTTTTATTAACAAGACCCACACATGACATGATCCTGGGGGGAGAATGTAGCACGGTAATAGACAAATCAAGATACAGACACACCAGATACCTGCCCACAATAGCTCTTCAAGAACTATTTACACCTATGACTAAACAATTCACTTTTTACTCTCATGCCCTAAATTCCCACTCACATATTGATTTTCTACTTGCATCCACCAATGTATTCCCACAGTATCCCTGGATCAACCAGATCTACAGTATATGTATTAATAACTGTAATATAGGAAAAGAGTATCTAGTGAAAAATATTCTAAACTTACAGAGGCATATAACAAGCACATTCTATACCCCACTGAAGCTAATCTAAACCTTTACACCGCTACAAAAAATTTTTGTAGGTTCTTTCCTACTAACCCAAGCTCATTGGTTGGTCGATGCAAGATGCAGCAAATACCACAGATGCAGTGGTGTAACTAGGAATTACTGGGCCTCCCAGCAAAATTATAATGGGACTACAATCCACGCTTTCTGGGAGGAGGTGATATCTGTCATAGGAAATATTTTAAGATGGGGTCACCCTTGGCTTCTGGGCCCCTGCAGTTGCTCCCCCTGCTCCCTGGTAGTTATGCCCCTGCACAGATGGGGAAACCACACAGGAGGTCTACTAGCAAAAATCTTGAAACCTAAGAGACCGGCCCAAGATATTTTACAAATAACCCAAGCAGACACAAAACAAATCACACACTCACAACAAGAAATCCAAGATGAATTTCTCCACTATTACACTTCCCTATACCAAGAACACTACTCACCCCAACAGCCAATTGACACGTACCTAGAGGAAACAAACTTACCAAGACTAACTACAGAGCAACAAGACATGCTTAATGCCGAATTTACATGCCAGAAAGTTTCAGTAATCAAGTCTTTACATAATAATAAATCCCCAGGCCCAGATGGGTTTTTCGGCAGAATATTACAAAATTCTCCACACAACACCAGTTATTACTAACCTGCGTAACAGGGGACACATATTGACACATTCAACGACTCACAAACTATTTTACTATTAAAACCCAATAAGGACCCTCTTCTCACCCAATCCTATAGACCCATACCCTTACTCAATTGAGACTATAAAATAATAACTAAAACAATTGCAAATAGACTTAGCAGCATTTTGCCGCAATTGATAACTGACTCCCAATCAGGGTTCACTCAAAGCAGAAATACCACCAAAGTGGTGAGAATGGCCCTGACGGTAATTTCTAATCACAACATTCACGGCCTTCATTAGGGTTTCATGGGATTCACTATATAAGATATTAAGCATGAAACACTTCAGTCACAATTTCACATAATTAATACAACTCCTCAATTCAAACACAACCCTAAACCTCAATAAGGTCAAATCTATTCCCTTCCGAACACACAGAGGGACCAGACAGGTTGCCCATTGTACTCCTTTCTGTTCATCCTCTGTCAGGAACCACGCTTACAAAGACTACACAAGAACCCATCCTTCACCCTATTAAAATAGGCACCCTAGAAACTAAAATAACAGCCTACTTAGACAATGTCCTACTTTATATCTGTGGCTCAGAACGCTCACTACCCACCATATTCACATAACTATCTCTATTTTAAACACTCTCTGGATTCAAGATCAACTACTAAATCTGAAGCCCTAACTCTAGGACCTCACACCCACATGAACCAGATACACTCTTACAAATTTAGTTGGGCTAACTGTAGCTTTTTAATCAACTAGGAATTACAATGAAGCTTGGATGTACAATGAACTAAAATACTTTTCTACGTCCGTTTTATTTTTACATTTACGTGCTAACACTACAATTAATTACCTAGGAATCACACTCCCTAAAATCATATGCCAGCTCTATACACTGAACATTAATCCCTTATTTAAAAAACAACTATAGCTTATTGCAAATATATATTAATATAGAATGTTAGCAATGTAAAAGTATAACGGATGTAGAAAAGGGTTTTAGATCATAGTACATCCAAGCTTCATTGTAATTCCTAGTTGATTAAAAAGCTACAGTGCCAGACTTAGTAATAAGTAAAGTCTGTGCAGGATATAGCAATTATAATAAACACACTAATGTAGAAAGGAGTTTTCCAACTCCTAAAATTGTGCAGTAGTAAAGGTAAATTTACAAAGCCTAATTGATAAGGTAGTAATGCTAAAGCCTTGTGCGCACCATGCTAACTGAAATAGTTTTGGTCAAACAGTGGCATACTCTTTTTGTAGCTTGCTTGCCAAGGGTGTATCTATAAATATTTAGAAAAAGCTATAGTCAAACCTGTGTTGGTCATTTGATGACATGAATGCTATTCTTTTACGCCATACTAGTGGGATATCCTACACTATGTATTATTGATTGCATTTGTTCAGTGAACTGTTGCTAAAGCTCAACTGTGTTTGTGTCTAACGCTGTTTCCTCTTTATCGGAGACTGTGGGCCAATTTACTTATACATACATAAGCAACGTTTCGGGGTGCTTACTGCCCCCTTCCTCAGGTAACTTAGTTTTTTTAGATAAACAATAATGGAGGTGCACTCTGTTCAACTGTGGGTGCAGACGCCTCGTGGGTTCTTCCCTTTGGAACTGATACTTCGCAGGAAAAAAGGCAATTGAGGGTCGCACTCCAAGAAATTAGAAAATTTTATTGTGATCCACACAATGGATAAAATTGTTTTAATTTCTTGGAGTGCAACCCTCAATTGCCTTTTTTCCTGCGAAACTTAGTTTTTTTGCACTAATAAATTGTGAAGTTCCCTAAGAAGTAGTGTGCTCCTCTTACTTCTATGTCTTTTGTGTCCCTTTTGCTTGTTTTCTGTGCTTAAAAGCAAGCAGAAGGGGCTTGATTGGCATCCAAGTTATTGCACCGTAGCCAATTACAGGAGCGGATGATGGTCGAGCCCCTTCTGCTTGTATTCCATGCACGGAAGACAGGCAGGAGGCAGCGAAGTAACAAAGGCTGGTAAGTACATTTGAAGGGAGCCTTTAGACATATAAACCTTGCGAGGTCAAGGTTTGTGCCCATTTCCTGCCGCATATTAAATTTTTGTTTGTGGGGTGGACAATGTGTGTACCCAACTTTATATAGATATTTTTAATGTAAAAGGTTTAAACTTTATGAACTTAGCCTACTTTTGACTTCTATCTTAACATTATTTCATGATGTGTCCTAGCTCTTTTTTTTTTTCAGTGGTAGAATTGAAAACAATAGTAATCAATCATCAAGTGATAATACTACTCTGTATTTCTTTGTCAATTGTAATTCCTGTTACAATATCTTGCTGTATGTTTGCTGAGTCCTCCACGTTAGTAGAAGATTAAAGAAGAAAAAGTAGATTGTCAAAATGTTATTAGTTCATCTAAAGGTGTCTAAAAATGATTACACCTTGAGTTCTTGGAAACTTTTCCTATATTTCACAAAAGCTTACAGGAAAAGTGCTTTGTACAACAGAGCTAAAATAAAAGCTAGGTTAAGGCTTTCTCTTTTAAAGGCTTTTTGTGTGTTGATCACACGTTGATCATCTGCTGTTTGAATGCCATTATGATTTCAACTTATATCTTTTACTTCTTTGGAAGGGTTTAACCCTGCTTGATGGTTGTTCTTATCCTATAATTTTGTTTAATTCTGTTCAAAATCTTTGTTTACATTCCATGCTATGGATACGTAACTGTCAGTTTTGAGAAAATAATTGTCTTTACCTGTTTTTGCAGTTTTATGTGTACTGCTATTGTTTCTTTAAAATGCACCTACTGGGTATGGAAGTTTGTGAATGTCTGTAAACAACTACAAGGTAAGAGAAGTAAGAAAATTTTTATAAAACCTACTTTTAAAGCTCTATACATTCCTTTCATCGATTTAAGTCTTTTGTGAAGTTATACACCTCAGCTTTGTGTTACTTCCGTTCTGTCCTTTTCTGTTTGAAATATTATTTGATTGAACTGTTGACATTTTTATTTAAATGTATGAAGGCTTTAAAGGGAATTTGTAGTGCCATAACACTTATGGACAGTTCATTGGAAAACAAATTTTAGGTTTGAGTGATATAACACAGTCACAGCTTTACATTCAAAGCTGTCCCAACACTCATGTCATTCTTTATACTATCCCCATATTCAGAAAGAAAGTAGTAAATTGGAAGAAAGAAGAGAAAGAAAATGATGCTGTTGTTGTGATGCTTGATTGGGTTATTAACAAAAATGTGGAGCTGGAATAATCTGCTCTGAAGGTTTATTCTCCTTCAGATAGTCATGGTTTCATTCAATTTCAGATAGGTACATTATTGAGAAATGCATTGTACAGGGCTGTGCTAAGACTATGTTTACCTCATTATCTTTTATCATAGATACTATGCCAGATTAAAAGCACTCTTGTGGAGCATAAGAAATCTACTTATTACAAGGCTATGTAGCAGATCATTAAAGGCATGTAAGTAATATGCATGAAGCATATTAAGTGTGTCTCAAATGATGAGAACCCAGTTGACACCTTTCCCACAAATACATATAAAATCTATATGCAGAAAATCTGATTTGTTTTTACATTACAAGTATGATGCAGACTCCATTGTTTTCAATGTAGCCATACATCAGATCATAATGAACTGTTGCATACATAATATGTAATGTAATATGTGTTATGCTCACAAGACCCACATCAGATCCATCATCAGTGTAGCACAGGCCTCTGATTTTGCAATGTGAAGCGCCTATAGACAGACATCACTGATAAATTAAATAAGGCAGATTATAAGGCATTTACAGGGAGATGCAATATCCAGCGCTAACGTGAAAATAAGCGCTAAAATTACGCTAAACGATGTACTAACGTGTTAACAAAGGTTTTGCACTGCCTGCACCATGTCGCAATTTTTTTCTTTGCGCAGTGCAAAGTGATGCAATAAATTTTGTGCTAGTTTTTTTTGCATGACAATTAACGCCTCTTCAATGGTGTCTTTAAAATATGCGCAAAAGGTCTCAACTAACCGCTAGCATTTTCGCAATGTATTAACAGTCGCAAAGAGGTTAATACATTGCAGAAATTAGTGCACGTAGGTTGCGATAGCGAAATATATTGCATCTCCCCCTTAGCAGTTTTAGGAATAGGAAAATATTATATGAAATCTATATTACCTAGAAAGATAAAACAGATAATGTTATTAAACAAATCTCTTCCATGGTTAAATATAGAAAATCATTTAGAATATTCCTTCAATTGATATTAGATGTAGAAACTGAGGCATTAACAAATACACTCCTTTAACAATAACATTGCAAGTATTGACTGTGTAATTGTATGCTGTCCTCAGCTCTGTTTTGATCATGCCATAGACTAGATACTAATAGCAATGTAGATCAATAAACCTGATTATAATTGGTAATAGTAATCTATATACCGTAATTGATTAACTTTGGAACTGACTTGAACTATGTTCACTGGAGGCTAAATAAAATGTCCACTATGGAATTGGGATTGTTAACCAGAAGAATACATTGTCCTTCTGGTTAACTGCTTCCTTTAGCTATTTATTTTATTAGAACAACTTTTAGATGTTCCCGTAGGGGAAAGACAATAAGCTGTAAATGCACGTGTAGTATAAGGACCAGTGACACATGATCAATAGCAACATAGGTTATTTGATTTTTTTTTTAGTGAAATCTTTGCCAGAATTGTGAGTTTGGATCAAAAAAGACGCTCCCACCTTCTTTAAAGGGTTTTAGATAACATCAGTAACATTTAGGTAATGGTTCTAGTCACCATCAACAGCAATTTGACCAAAATATTATTTTTTTAATTAAAAGGAACCCTTGTACAGTTTACAAGACTTTGCACTACTTTTTCCAGTATTTTCTCTTTTTCTGTTACTTTTAATTTTAATTAACTATACAGCAAAGCACTGTGAAGGTACACATGGGGTCAATATTTTGATATTTTGGTAAGTCGTCGGCCATCATAGAGGGCAATGCATGGAAAGCTTCTATCGGCACACCTGTGCAAATGCTCCGGTAATGCTATATTCCCCTAGCAGTTTTTTTTAGCGTTGCAGGAATTAAAAACCAGCCATTGTCTGGCTGCAATGGTATGTCACTAAGGGGATATAACATCAATTGCGGTGACTACAAGGTTAACTTGAAAATTAACCACACAGGCATCAGTTAGCATGAAATTTAACTTCTTTTTTGGCACTGCACCTCTTGGTACATCGCACTGATAGGATCTATAATTTGTGTATATATATATACAAACAGTATATCATTGGTACTTTAGAATTCCCAACTGACAAAACAAACCCAGTTTTTCCTCTGGTTTAGAGAATCTTTGAATCTTGTGGAATTTTTAGAAAAAAATCTGAATGTCTGAAAATCCAAAAATCAAGATTGAAAAATTAAATATTACAACAAAAGTTGCAAAAATGGTTGAAAATTGAGATAAATGTAAATCAAAAATGGGGGTAGAAAAATTCAGCTTCAGTAAGGTTCAATTTTTTTTTTGAAATTTCAGTAATTTAAGAAATATTGCGATCATGACCAAACTTACAATTATTTTTCACGCTGGTGATCTATTGGTCTGGCATAAGAAAGCTTAACCTTATTGTGCTTTGACCAAAATGTTTTAAAATTATTAACTTTCCTTTACAGAAAAAATAAGTTTTTCTGCAACCAACTGATGTCTAAATATGTATTTAATTAAATTCATGACTGTGTTTCTTACACGCAAATATTATTTATATATCAAAGGCACTGCTCCTTCGCACTCCATTCCAACGTTAGGATGCCCGGATGCTGCCGTGGTATTTGGTATATCAAACTCCTATCAAAGACGGAGCACTCCTTGGACTTCAATCAAAATGCTTTTATTAGTACATCAGTAGGTCTGAACACCTGATCAGACCTACTGATGTAATAATAAAAGTATATATATATAATTACTAGACATTCTGAAAAATTCCTAAATCCAAGCTAATGCTTATTATTTTACATATTTATTATTCATGCATTCTTCCACTAATCCAATCCAAATCCATGATATTGTTATATTTTCAATATTTTCTTCATTTTTTCCCCACAGTTCTTTTATAGCAACAGAAATGATGTAAAAACACTCAAAATATGTCTTGTAATTGGCAGGAATTCTCTAGTAAAACAACATTTTTCATCTTCTCACTTCATGTGAGTGTACAGAGAATTAATAGCAATTCGCTTAGGAATTTATTACACCTGTACCACGTTTACACAAAGTGGGTCAACAACTGCCTCATATCATTAAGATGGAGACATGGGAGTAGAAACTGACAAGTTAAAAATGAAAAGTACTTGTCCAACAGCTGGGACACAGTAAGGTCATTTTACTGTGGGTGTATGTTTGGCTGCACAAGATGTATGGAAGATTTTACATTATTTTGTGCAAACTGCTTTATTTAAATCTAGTTAAAGGAAAATATTAAGAAACTTTTAAAAAAAAAAAAAAAAACCCATGTTCCTAAATACTAAATTGCCATCTTGTGAACAGAAATGCAGCTGGCACTAAACTTAATAGCAGGAAATATAAGCATATTTATTTATTGATAATGCCTTTGAAAGCATTTGTATTAATAGTAGGCATGATAGTGATATTGTATCATTTTTGAAAGAATTATATATACTTAGTAATTATCTTATAACTGCTCAGCAGATAGGAAGTGATCAACAAACGACCCCCGAACGAACGCATATACACGGATGATTCTCAGCCGAAATGGGCGTTCGTCGAGTGTAGCGCTCGCCCGTCGGCGGTCGTTGCTCTCTCTGAAATTAAGTGTGTGTACGAACCTTTAGAGCTGTGAGAGCTTAGCCACACCCGTCAGTAGCAGTCATTTGCTGTGATGTAATACACAGCCAGGATGGCATACACAACTGTTACAAACTGACAGTTAACTATTCTATACTGTATTTACATGGCAAGACACTTTCCTTGTAGTAGTAATCTAGTAGCAGCATGTGGGATGGAGAGCTAGTGAACAGATTCAATAGAAATAAAGTGAAATATATGTCATTGATTATATCACGGAGTCCAAAGGGGGGGGGTTGACTTCCTCTGGATAAACAGACATGTAATGTGGGTATTGTAGAGTAGTTTGGACTGGATGGATAAATCTATTACAACACTAAACTATGTATTACAAACAGGGAGGGTTTAAAGTCTATAGGGGTCCCTGGGCAAAACATGGGGTTAAAGGTCCCCGCACAACCCTATACCACTTCAAACCAATAGTTTAGGGCCTCCTTTTTGACACTGCAGGCTAAGTATGTAAGTTCAGAAACCATTTTGAAAATACTATAAAGAGCTTTACAATTATTATAGCCATTAGCATCAGGCCATGCCACAAAAATCTAAAAGTCTAATAGCTGATACACACGTGCAATCTTGTGGGCAGGTGGGATCTAAACTAACCTCAACTGAATGTCCATTTCATCTGACAACGCACCCATACACATCACGATTGTCAGCTGAAATGTTCATGTGTACTCATTCTGTCCACGATTACACATTTGTCTGAGCCTTTAAGGGTATCTCCACTGAGGGAAAAGCATTTTTTTGGTTTATTTTAAAGTTCACCATCCCCCAACCCTCCCCCTACCTTTTTTCCCCCCGAATTAACCTTCATTTGTTTGCAGCAGCATGGGAAAGTTGTGCTGGTTCCTGGGGGGGTGTCTTCCCCTGTGCTGGGAGTGCTGTCACTCCCTATCTCTCTAAGTTCATTTTTACAGCAAATCATGCAGAGAGAGAGACAGGGGAGGAAAATTTAAAACAGTCTTCCCACAATACTGTAACAAAGGCAGGGGGAACTTGTGCTGTTTTTAATAAAGATTTTTTTGTGTCTAACTCTGAGAGGAATGGTTGAAAAAGTGATCAAAGATTGATTTCATAGGGGATGCTGGGAATACGAGACAATCTGGTATGGGAGAGGGTGGGAGAAAGAAAAAGATAGTACCTGATTACGCCTCCATTAATTAGTGAAGTCAGCAAGCTGCTGTGATGGTCATGTGATTATTCCTCAATTATTTACTGAACTCAGTAGCTGCAAGAGTGTGTGTGTGTGTGTGTGTGTGTGTAGAATCGACCAACCAGTCAGATCACACAGACAGCAGCAGCAGTCCCGACAGATCCTCTCACATTCTGCGCATGCCCTAAAGGAACACGCGCATAGGACATTTCCCAAGCAGGCTGTCACTGAAAGTGGGCGGACCTGCACCATCCACAGCGTTCTGGGAGAAACTCGTTGAATTTCTTCCAAACTACTGCTCAAAGACACAGGGTACTGCAGGTACATATCCACCTTACACATATCTATCCTTACAACCCAGGTGAATTTTATCAGTGGAGATACCCTTTAAGTATTAAACAGAGAAGGATAGGATCCTGCACACCTAAACATAAGTAAGTACACAGTTATTCAATGCTGGGTGCTCTAAGGTCTGTAGCCAACAGTCAGTATCAAAGTAGATAAGACATGCTAGGCACACCAGTCTTAGTGATGGAAAATGTCCTTAATAGTGACGTTTCGGAACCTGTGCGGTTCCTTCCTCAGGTGAGGAAGGAACCGCACAGGTTCCGAAACGTCACTATTAAAAGGACATTTTCCATCACTAAAGTGGTGTGCCTAGCATGTCTTACCTACTTTAAGTATTAAAGCACAGTGTGATATGCATTTGGACTGCAAGGTAAGATATGTATTTGTAACTTATTTGATACTTAAGGGTATGGGTGATCCTCAAGAATGATGATCTGATATATCTGTTGTATTCAATTAGATCAACTGGACTTAAAGTTTAGTTCTTGAAGACGTTCGCTAGTCATCCGACTGGCTTTTCAATCCGAATGACTTGTACAAGAATCTGTGGCAATTATGTACCCTGGAAAATCCCAAGTAGCATATCACAGCCAATGTTAAGGGGTGATTAGATTGTGGCTAAGAGGTGTTATAGGAACGCCCAGAGTAAGGTGTCAAAACAGCATTGTACATGGCAGACAGATGGTGTCGAACCCCCCCACCTCTATTTAGGCTTGGTTTCTTTATTTCACATAAATGGCCTCCTTAACACCTCTCTTGAACCAGTCACATTCCTTTGCCAAGGACTGTACAATGCTGTTTTGAAACCTTACTTGGGCGTTCCTATAACACCTCTTAGCCACTATATAATCACGCCCTTAACACTTGGCTGTGATATGCATTACATTACAATATCAGATCATCGCTTGTGAAAGTTCTCATTCATCCAGGCCATGGTATATCTGTTGTATTCAATTAGATCAACTGGATTTGAAGTTTAGTTCTTGAAGACGTTTCGCTAGTCATCTGACTGGCTTTCTCAATTCAGAATCACTTGTACAAGAATCTTTGGCATTTATGTACCCTGGAAAATCCCAATTAGCATATCACAGCCAAGTGTTAAGGGCGTGATTGGATAGTGGCTAAGAGGTGTTATAGGAACGCCCGGGTAAGGTGTCAAAACAGCATTGTACATGGCAGACAGGTGGGTCAAACCCCCCACCTCTATTTAGGCTGGTTCTTTATTTCACATAAATGGCCTCCTTAACACCTCACTTGAACCAGTCACGTTCCTTTGCCAATATGGTAACATTACAATCTTCAAAAGTCCTGACCCAAGGAATTGGCTCTTCTGTGCTGGGCCATACGTTGATGCAGTTGCTGTTTGGTCTCCCCCACATACAAATCAGAGCATTCTTCACTGCATGCACTGCGTATATGATGTCGCTTTTATTGTGTTTCGGTATTGGGTTTTTTGGATGTACAAATGCTGCTCAGTTGTGGTTCGGTTTAAAGCAGACAGGGATATGGTTTTATCCCTGCTACATATGGGATGACCATGTTCTTTTTCCTGTCTTGCTTTTCTCCTTCACTGTTGGTATTCGTGTTCTTTTCTTTTGCTTCTACTTCTTTTAACAAAGGCCCAGTCTGGATATCCACAAGTTTTAAGGGTCCTTGAGATGTTTCATCTTTAGCCTTCGCCTCTGTGCTAGTGGGGATGTTCTCAGCTCTTGTGTTGCAGGGTTCTGATGACACCCAGCTTGTGATCTAAAGGGTGGTGGGATTCAAATATCAAATACTGATCTGTGTGTGTTGGTTTTCTGTAAACCTCTACTTCCAGTTTACCATTTTCCTTAATTTCTTCCAAGCAGTCCAAGAAATCCAGTTTGTTGTTTTGTACCTCTTCCCTTGTAAATTTGATATTTTAGTCTACCACATTGATGTGTTCTGTGAAAGCTTGTACTTCCTTCTGGTGGATTTTAACCCAGATATCATCCACATATCTGAACCAGTGGCTGGGTACTATGCCCTTAAAGGTATTAAGCGCCTGTTTTTCTACCTCCTCTATGTAAAGGTTGTCCACAATGGGTGAAACTGGAGATCCCATAGCACATCTGTGTTTTTGCTTATAGAACGTATCCCTGTATTTGAAATGTGGTATTCAGGCACAAGTCCAGTAAGGAACACACCTGTTCTGGGTTGAGATCAGTTCTGCTGGTAAGAGTGGTCTTGGCCTAGCCGTTTTCTCACCATGTCAACAGCCTCCTTGGTGGGTA
Source organism: Hymenochirus boettgeri (assembly GCA_019447015.1). Lineage (NCBI taxonomy): Eukaryota > Metazoa > Chordata > Amphibia > Anura > Pipidae > Hymenochirus > Hymenochirus boettgeri. Next base: position 65,057,065 of record CM033471.1, read on the forward strand.
TACAGGTGAAGAGAGATGTCACATCATAGGACAACATAGTTTCTTCTGCACCAAGTACTGTATCTTCAATCTTGTTGGTGAAATCCTGAGAGTTCTGGATGTGATGCTTAGAACTTCCCACCAATGGTCCTAAGATGTTGGCTAGGTATTTTGCTACCTTGTATGTTACAGAGTTGATGCGGATCCATTAAAGTCAATGGTGGAGTGATAGTTGAAAATGTTTGGATGATTTACAGCTAAACTAACAATGGTAACTTACTGTAAATGGCTGTGGCACTTGGGAAATGGTCTGGGGAACATGTCACTATCACCAAAACTTTTTTAAATACTTCTTAAACACGAGCGGGCAATTGTTGGGTTTTGCAAAAACTACCAAAAATGGAACCATAAATTCAAGGGTTACCGAAACCGAACAATATTTTCAAGGATTGCCGAACGAACGACACTTTCGAGGGTTAGCGAAAACGATTCATACATTCGAGGGATACCAAAAACAAATGATACTTTCAAGGGTTTTCAAAAATTAAAGGCTACATTCGAGGGTTAGCGAACAATACATTCTAGGGTTAGCGAAAGCGATACGTACATTCGAGGGTTACCGAAAATGAATGATACTTTTAAGGGTTATCGAACAATACATTCTAGGGTTAGCGAACGGCTCATAAATTTGATAATTATTGTTTTTTTTCGATAATTATTAAAAATACAGCTGCAAGTCCGAAAAACAAACTAGTTCAAACCTGAACTAGTTCGAATTCATCCTAAATCATAAAGTTCAGCTCAAACTCGGGTTTGAGTTAAGTTTTGTGTCCAGGACCATCACTAATCATTATAAGCATTCATAACAATGCAAATCATAGTGTATTCATTTTGGTCCTTGTTGCCAAATTTTGCTTCAACTGTCATTTTATTTTAGTAATTATGATGTTTACAGAAAAGCATGCATTTCCATTCAATTATCACTTAAGTGAGCTCCTAGAAAAGAGGGAGGGGGAGGGAGGGCTGCAGTACGCATGCCAAACTTCTCCCCGAGGCCAGATAGGAGGCAGAGTCCTATATGGACTCTGCTATCCTCCTGATGAGCAGTTTTTGGGACTTTGGGGGGGGGGCTACAGGAGAATCTTATGGAGCTGGGATGTGAGGTAAGGATTTTATTACACTACATGGTGGGGCTAGAGATATAAACATACAACATAAAGGATATTTATATACTTGAATGTTGCATAATTTAATAAACTCATTCATTTCCTATAACTTCAACACAGATGGGGAGAAAGCAGCTCAAAGAGTGGTAGGTATAATGCAATAAAGTATTTGTTTATGCAATCTTATCATATTAGAAATAAATTTTAAAAAATCTGAAGAAAAATGTTGCCATTTATAATTATGCATTACTGACCTCGCAAGAGATACACTAGCTAGAATGGATTAATTGTTTCAAATTCTTTGTGTTTATTAATTACTTAAAGGGTATGTGCAGTGAAATACAGAAAAGGCATGGATCAGCCACAGAACAGCAAAGGAAACAATGTGCTGGTAAGTTTATTTAGGAGCCTCGTTCACACCTGCAAGGTCTAGGTATTGGGGGTAGTTAGGTTAGATTTAATTTAAAGTCTTCACAACCTATCTGTAAATTAGTAGTAATGGTTTTAATCAGCTTGCCTTTAATGAAATTGTCAATGAAATGCTATGCTTTATTCTTATTTATAGATCAAAACAATACATGTACCACTTTAACTATTCATACACACAGTATATTATCTCAATTGCATATCAGTTGATATGCAATTGAGATATTATGTCAATTACATTTCCTTTCTATTTTAAACTTATCTAGATTCTTTAGTTATAGTCATATCTAGAGTTAACATGTAGTCTAAAATACACAGTTAAGGTTCGTACACACGTGCGACTGCGGGTCCCAACCCACGACGCACGATGTGTACGAACATTCGTTTCGGCCGATAATTGGCCTGTGTTATGGGCCCTTTATCGGCCGAAAAGGCCGGTCGTTTGGAGATCCGCCTGGTCGGTTGGGCAATGATCCCCGACCGAACCGCCGTTTCGGCCGATAAAGGGCCCATCACGGGCCAATTATCGGCCCAAACTAACATTCGTACACATCATGCACCTCGTGTCAGGACCCGCAATCGCACTTGTGTACGAACCTTTACTTAAAGGCCATTTTAACCCTTAAATTGTCTCTTGTCATTTACCTTCCACTAACCCCATATGTTATTTTTAGTCCTTTATTTCATGCAATTCTAACAAGATATTTAATGATAGGTATTGTCCCGTTCTCTCACTTTCTGGCAGAGGTTGCCCCCTTCTCTGCTCAATAAGCTTTTTAAGCATGTGCAAAGGAGGCAGCAGTGGGAACATGAGTCAATCCAAATAATGTCTGTGACATCAGCAGTAGAGATGGACTGGAACGCGGTTCCAAGGTGGATTTCCAAGATCTGTGGATTTTCCAGAACGAGAGATCTCAAAAATACTATGCATAATTCCAAATTCCAGGAAGTACGTGAAGTTTCTGGTACTGGGCAGTGTTTTCAAAAGGTTTTTGGCATCGATACGTGTTACTCAGCCATTAACAGCTATTTACCATTGCTATTTAGAACATAAATCCAAGAGGAATTTTTTAACTTCTATTGACTTCAATGGGTCTGCTTGCTGATTTTCGGATTTTTTCATTTTTCTTAAAATTCGCAAATCTGAGAGCGGAATGAATTTTTGCAAGTTCGGCCATCTTAAGTCAGCAGTCACAGTCTGGTTGACTACAAGGAGGGAGGAGCTAGCTTCCTCTGTCAGAATGGGATCAATAACTAACCTTAAATACCTGGCTACTAATACATCTAATAATGTGCCGAATATATTAGTAGGGTTTTGGGGGCATGTAACTGACAAAATAAATGTAATCAAATAGCCTTGTTAGCAATTGGCCTTATACGTGTTAACTGTGAAACGTAGAGTCAGAAGCTGCCAAAGAGAAAAGAAATGCAGTGCTGTCTTTTTCTAAAATGTGAGCTGGTGATTGGAACCATAGTCCTAAGTACACTAATTCTGTATAAAATTACTGGCATCTTGTTCATCTTACTGCTGCTGGCTCTAGGTTTATCTTTCATAGCTGAGAAAATTTGAAACGGCACATTGAATCTAAATTTAGTTTGGATAATGATTACAGTTTTCAGGAATTCCAGTGGTTTGTTTAAAATTTTTATCTTCTCAGAACAATTTGTTGACCCCTTCCATTCAACAGATGAAACAGAGGCAACAAACCTTTTTTTTTGTCATTCATTTTCAACAGTCAGTCAGTGGGAGTCTGTCTAGGCTGTCATTAGTAGACTGCCTTGCCTCTACTCACTATCCAAACATGCACAGTAGGGGAAAGGATACCTAGAAATACAACATGTTTTCAGGTCACCTTTGAAATTTATTTGGAGACTGCATGTATGAAATTTCTTATTAACCATTTTTTTTCTAATGGCATCTAATCTCTGTTTTTCACCACAACAGTCATATTCTAAATAATTTATTTGTAGTTGTCTATGCAAAACAGGCCTTACAGGAGCAAGCATTGTAGCTTGCATAGCTTCAGGGGAGCTTGTTTCTGTGATATTTAGCAATGCATCTTAGGCAAAAACACAATGTTTGTATGTTTAGACAAAAAAGTATATTTAATATTTTTTTATATTTAAGTGCATAAATACATATTAAACCCATTTAAAATTCTTTTGTTTTATTGATTCTCTAATAGTTCCAAATGCAGGTAATGTCAAAAACAGTTATAATAATGTTCATATAGCAATAGTAGGAATGGGTACCCAGACCACAGAATTCTGAGGGCCTTACTTTTAAAATAAAGTAAAGTAGTAGTAGTCAAAGTAGCTTATATTAAAGATCTCACTGTAAGTAAGCGAAAGATATCCGAGTAAGAAAGGAAGGGTACAGATGGAATTGGTGATGGGAGTAAACAGTGCATTTGGGGTTTAACAATCCTTGTGCCACCTACACCATAAATAACTCTGTGCTATGTGAATCTTTAATGGAAAATTCGAAAATGGGTTCTAGTAGATAACAGGCTTAGCTGTAGCAAACAATGATTTAACCTCGCTATGTCGCTATGTTAGTAGAAATAGGACTTTTTGAGTTAAAGGCCTGTCCACCCTTAAAAAAAAAAAATAGTGAATTGTCCGTTATCTGCCTACAACCCCAACTGCTATTTTACCAGTTTATTACATTTACATTATTACATTTGTAACCAGATATTTAATGATAAATATTTTTTTCTGGCAAAGGTATCTGTATCCCCCTTTGCTCAACAAGCTTTTTATAAGCCTGTGCATGTGTAGAGGAGGCAGTAGAAACAGCAGTCATTCATTGGCTGTGATGTCAGTTTTGCAGCCTTAATTGACTGCATGGAGGGAGGGGCCAGCATACTCTGCCACAATGGGGAAAATAAGTATCCTTAAAGGGCAACTCCACCCTCATAAGAACATCTTTTAGAAAGAATGGCCTCTTTAAAATATGTTGATATATCATAGTTTGTCCTATGAATTCATTACTGTATGCCTGCTATGCTTGTGGATGCCTCATGGAAACTGAGCAATCTAGAAACCTGTACTGAGCCTGAGCATGCTCAGAAGAGGCAGATAGGGGATTAACATTCAGTCATTAGCTGTGATGTCAACTGTCAAATCCATAACTGAAAGTTGCTAATTGGAAAAATGAGCAGAAACAGGGAAACAGGACATTGTGCAGGATTTCAGGTTAGACTTATTTATTTCAGATTTCAAACTATTACAGTTTAGGGTTTGGGGGGGTGATTTACCTGTATATAAGTTTTCATTTCAGGGCTGGACTTGCCCTTTAAATATCCGGTTAGTAATGCAGGCAATAAAGTGCAAAATATGTCAGTTGACTTTGGGGGCAAATAACTGACCTTTTTTTAGGGGGTGCATACCCTGTAATGATAAATAGTAATGATTAAATAATATACGTAAGGTTTGTATATCCATGCCTTACTGACCTGCTAAGAGATATACTTGTAAGTAAAGCATTAGTTATTGTTTCAAATTCCCTGTGTACTTGAAGGGCATGTGCAGTGAAAAAAAAAGAGTAGGGGATGTGTTCAGTTAAAATAGCATTTTTGCTTGTTAATTAGATGAGTGTACGCACCATGATAGTTTAGTAGCCAGGCATTTTCTGTGTTAAGCTAATTTGTTTTTAAACTTATTTTTTCACTTAATCTCAACTTTATTTATCCAAAAGAGATTTACTTTGTATGCGTATTGTGGTGACAGCATATTTTAATATTCATTTTGTAAAGTGATAGCAGATAAAACAACCTATTTGCGAGATTTGTATACAAAGATTACTTACTGACAACAGATGTCAGTGGAATTGTGAGCCAGATCATTTGGTGTTAGATTGCAAAGCATCATAATGGTTTATAAACAATCCTTCCAATTTGAATGAATCCGATACAATCACAGCAATACAGATTGCTCCATCATAAAACTAATTTTCAGCAATCTTTTCATGTATTTAAGTAGGCAAAATGTTAATCTTTGTTGACTTCTAAGTAAAAATATAAAATATTTAAAAAAAATAGTATAAATATACTATACATACTATACTATATAGTATAAATGTGTAAAAAATTAAATGCAGTACTAGAAACCTTTTTATTTGTGTTAACTATAATTATTGTTATCAACTTGTTATTAAAGCAAATGTAGATAAACCCTTGGAAGAGCTTCATGCATTGTTTTATGACTAGACAATGCATGAAAAACTGTCCAGTTTTGATTCCAACAGCGGTGCTGCTGAACGTACTGGAGTTCTGAAAATCCAATTGAAACCCAATTCCAAGTTTTGAAATTTTTTTAAAAATCTTTTGGATCCCAGATTTTTGAAATCTGCAGTCCGTGGCCCAATTTAGAATAGAAGTACTTAATGAATTTACTGCCTATGACTCATTTTTTTTATTTTTTTTTACAATTTTCCTGTATAACCTCATATATATAATCAAGTAGCTTAATTTGTGTTAGCTGCTGATGTAAAAGACTAAATATATTTAAAAATATTTTAAAACTAAGAGATCTCCCCCTCCCCAACCCAGTAAAAATAAAAACCTTGAGTTGCAAATATCTCTTTTAATGTCTTTGGTCTGATAAATCTATGCACACTATGCACAGAAAAACAGTATTGACATAGGGAAAGCACAGCTATAATGTCTCTTGTGGATAATGTTAATTACAAAGGGTCTAAGATGTAAATGCTGGAATTTTTTTCACTGCTGGAAAAAAGTTGAATATTGCAGCTTTTTTGATGATATTTACATTTGCAAAAATGATGTTAACTGTAACTGAAAAGTGTATCTAAAGAAATACGGCTGCAGCACTGGCAAGATGGCTTAGAATTGGTTAGCGGGACTTTAACCCATTGCTTGTGGCCGCTGCTTGAGTATCACAACAGACACTTGTGCAGCCACAGTAAGTTATTCACCAGCGGCTGCTCGGTTGGACTTGGGTCTCTTTTAACACCAGCTAATAGCTGGAATTAAATAGAAATGTGAAAGTAAATTACAAAGGTGAACTAGAGCCGCACAGCCACTGGTTAATCTCACTTCAGAGATCTTACCCAGAGAGGCTTTGTAAATGGGTACATGTCATTGATTGATAAATGTCATTGACAGAAACATAATTAGTACAGATGCATACATTTTAAGATAACATGCTGCTCGATTAGAGGGGCAAATGTTTGCCCATGCTATTGATTTGCAGCAACCAATTAGATGTTAGCTTATTAGGTTCTGATTATATAAATTGGATACAGTAACAACATTTAAAGGGCATGTCCACCCCAAAACTAAAATTTGTCCCAGTGCTGGCCCCTCTGTGTAGTGTTCATAAAGCCTTACCTTACTCCTCAGCTTCCTTATGGTTCTCTTGCAGTGCCTGTTGAAAATCGGAAACTGTCTGTGGGTCATCCGGCACCTGCTACTTCCTTGCCATCCAGGAGGACTCTGGCATGCGCAAGGGGTCTCTTACCTATAAAAGAACATTTCTGTAGTGTAGGGCAACCCCCCAACCCTAACCACCAGGTTAAAAAAAGTGCAGAAATAGACTTACCAAGCTTCGTTACCATGGCTCTCTCCATAGCTGGCAGCTTTTGAGCTGACTCTCAAAAGTAAAACATAGTAATTTTAATTTTATTTGTACTTCATTAAAAAGTTTTTCTATCTTAAATATTTAGCTGACCGCATCCTTGTTTTCAAATTAACACATATTCATTCTAAAATGTTCATAAAGAATTAAACACATAGTTAATAGTCAAGTTATTTTAGATAACTATAGTGGGTGGTGGCTAATCGGGTTGAAATTTTTAGAGAAATTAGTTGGTTAAAGGGCATGTCCACCCCTTTTACAGGTTTACTGGGATTTTGTGGGGTGCCCTATTACATGTTAAGTTTTAGTAGACATGCCCTTTAGAATCTCCACCCATAAATTTGGTTTATTTTTATAGCTTGATGTGAAATAACAATTCCTCTGCCGTTTTGGGTGGGTCATTTGTTATACAGTACCTTCATAAAATGATTGTGGCTGCAGCCTTTCTGTGTATACCAGTTACCCTTTAAGTTTTTTTTTTATTTTACACAAAAAGCATTTAGATGACATTCAAGCCAGTAAAGCTGAATGCTCCAAACTTTGTGTGTGGCATCACACAGTCCCAAATGTTCTCCCTATATAAAGTATAGAGAGATCAATCAGAACTGCCTGATACCAACTCTGAACGTTCTCCTGTCTTGCATACCATGTTGCAGGTATACACATTTACTAAAAAGGGATGATACCATCATTACTGGGAAAACATTTGAGAAATGGTTAAAACAGCATCTATGGAGGCTTGGGACTGCAGTGATTCTCTACCATTATGACTTAATTGCATAACAGAAGTCCAATATATAATAGTACATTAATAGAGGGACCCATTTGTTTCTTTACCTGGCAAAGCTACTGTTAAAACCCTGGGTAGTGGCATTACGAGACCAGACTGTCTATGTGACTATTTGGTTATGCTGTGCTTTTTACATCTTGATTTTGTCTGTATAAAACCCGAAAAAAGTAATGTCATTAGGCATAATCTAATCTTAATTTTATTGTGCCCTCAATAATTAAAAATCTTTGTCAAATGTAGCTGTGCATTTCAATGTTCTGAAAGTGTTGCTGATATTATAATTTGAGTCTAGACAATTACTTCAGCCATTCTATTAAGTTTAGGCACATGTAGAATTAGAGAATAAGGTGGGCGCCTTTAGAACGCATCAAAAATGAAAAGAAAAAAGTCTGTTGTATTCAATTAGATCAACTGGACTTGAAATGTAGTTCTTGAAGACGTTTCGCTAGTCATCCGACTGGCTTTCTCAATTCAGAATGACTTGTACAAGAATCTGTGGCAATTATGTACCCTTAAAATGCCATCACCCCTAAAAGGCCATCCCGTGGTGGATACCTTATTACTGTGGATAGAGGCTTCTGTGGCTGCTATAATATCCACCACAGGGATGGCTTTAGGGGTGATGGCAATTTTCCATGGCATTTATGTACCCTGGAAAATGCCATCACCCCTAAAATATTTAGCTGACCGCATCCTTGTTTTCAAATTAACACATATTCATTCTAAAATGTTCATAAAGAATTAAACACATAGTTAATAGTCAAGTTATTTTAGATAACTATAGTGGGTGGTGGCTAATCGGGTTGAAATTTTTAGAGGAATTAGTTGGTTAAAGGGCATGTCCACCCCTTTTACAGGTTTACTGGGATTTTGTGGGGTGCCCTATTACATGTTAAGTTTTAGTAGACATGCCCTTTAGAATCTCCACCCATAAATTTGGTTTATTTTTATAGCTTGATGTGAAATAACAATTCCTCTGCCGTTTTGGGTGGGTCATTTGTTATACAGTACCTTCATAAAATGATTGTGGCTGCAGCCTTTCTGTGTATACCAGTTACCCTTTAAGTTTTTTTTTTATTTTACACAAAAAGCATTTAGATGACATTCAAGCCAGTAAAGCTGAATGCTCCAAACTTTGTGTGTGGCATCACACAGTCCCAAATGTTCTCCCTATATAAAGTATAGAGAGATCAATCAGAACTGCCTGATACCAACTCTGAACGTTCTCCTGTCTTGCATACCATGTTGCAGGTATACACATTTACTAAAAAGGGATGATACCATCATTACTGGGAAAACATTTGAGAAATGGTTAAAACAGCATCTATGGAGGCTTGGGACTGCAGTGATTCTCTACCATTATGACTTAATTGCATAACAGAAGTCCAATATATAATAGTACATTAATAGAGGGACCCATTTGTTTCTTTACCTGGCAAAGCTACTGTTAAAACCCTGGGTAGTGGCATTACGAGACCAGACTGTCTATGTGACTATTTGGTTATGCTGTGCTTTTTACATCTTGATTTTGTCTGTATAAAACCCGAAAAAAGTAATGTCATTAGGCATAATCTAATCTTAATTTTATTGTGCCCTCAATAATTAAAAATCTTTGTCAAATGTAGCTGTGCATTTCAATGTTCTGAAAGTGTTGCTGATATTATAATTTGAGTCTAGACAATTACTTCAGCCATTCTATTAAGTTTAGGCACATGTAGAATTAGAGAATAAGGTGGGCGCCTTTAGAACGCATCAAAAATGAAAAGAAAAAAGTCTGTTGTATTCAATTAGATCAACTGGACTTGAAATGTAGTTCTTGAAGACGTTTCGCTAGTCATCCGACTGGCTTTCTCAATTCAGAATGACTTGTACAAGAATCTGTGGCAATTATGTACCCTGGAAAATGCCATCACCCCTAAAAGCCATCCCTGTGGTGGATACCTTATTACTGTGGATAGAGGCTTCTGTGGCTGCTATAATATCCACCACAGGGATGGCTTTAGGGTGATGGCAATTTTCCATGGCATTTATGTACCCTGGAAATGCCTCACACCCCTAAAATATTTAGCTGACGCATCCTGTTTTCAAATTAACACATATTCATTCTAAAATGTTCATAAAGAATTAAAACATAGTTAATAGTCAAGTTATTTTAGATAACTATAGTGGGTGGTGGCTAATCGGGTTGAAATTTTTAGAGAAATTAGTGGGTAAAGGGCATGTCCACCCTTTTACAGGTTTACTGGGATTTTGTGGGGGTGCCCTATTACATGTTAAGTTTTAGTAGACATGCCCTTTAGAATCTCCACCCATAAATTTGGTTTATTTTTATAGCTTGATGTGAAATAACAATTCCTCTGCCGTTTTGGGTGGGTCTTTGTTATACAGTACCTTCATAAATGATTGTGGCTGCAGCCTTTCTGTGTATACCAGTTACCCTTAAGTTTTTTTTTTTATTTTACACAAAAAGCATTTAGATGACATTCAAGCCAGTAAAGCTGAATGCTCCAAACTTTGTGTGTGGCATCACACAGTCCCAAATGTTCTCCCTATATAAGTATAGAGAGATCAATCAGAACTGCCTGATACCAACTCTGAACGTTCTCCTGTCTGCATACCATTTGCAGGTACACATTTACTAAAAAGGGATGATACCATCATTACTGGGAAAACATTTGAGAAATGGTTAAAACAGCATCTATGGAGGCTTGGGACGCAGTGATTCTCTACATTATGACTTAATGCATAACAGAAGTCCAATATATAATAGTACATTAATAGAGGGACCCATTTGTTTCTTTACCTGCCAAGCTACGTTAAAACCCTGGGTGTGGCATTACGAGACCAGACTGTCTATGTGACATTTGGTTATGCTGTGCTTTTTACATCTTGATTTTGTCTGTATAAAACCCGAAAAAAGTAAGTCATTAGGCATAATCTAATCTTAATTTTATGTGCCCTCAATAATTAAAAATCTTTGTCAAATGTAGCTGTGCATTCAATGTTCTGAAGGTTGCTGATATTATAATTTGAGTCTAGACAATTACTTCAGCCATTCTATTAGGTCTCAAGAAAGAAAGTGTTTCCAAGAAAGATTCCAGTATCACCATTTACCGGCAGAGCAGATAAGGAAGATGCACAGTGAGTACTCAACACCCTCAGACTACCATGATAAGGTGACCAATGCTCCTGGCCGATTAACAAACAATATGAGGCTTTAACAAGGGATCCACCAGCCGTTACAAGAAAGAAGCGTCAAGACTTAATACAACAGCTTCAAAAGGATAAAGCCATTACCGGCAAGAGCAATGTATCATCGACTCTACCCTGGGTGAGGGCACAGACCATGCATATATGGACCCCAAAAGATACATAAGGAAGGGGCCCCCACAGACATATAGTCAGCGCATCAACTCGGTAACATAACAAGGTGGACAAAATATCTAGCTAACATCTTAGGACCTTTGGTGGGAAGTTCTAGCATCACATCCAGAACTCCTCAGATTTCACCAACAAGATTGAAGAATAAGTACTGGTGTAGAAGAAACTATGGTGTCTATGATGTGACATCTCTCTTCACTTGTATACCCACCAAGGAGGCTGTTGACATGGTGAGAAAACGGCTGGGCCAAAGACAGCACTCTTACCAGCAGAACTGATCTCAACCAGAACAGGTGTGTTCCTTGTTGGACTTGTGACTGAATACCACCTATTTCAAATACAGGGATAAGTTCTATAAGCAAAAAACATGGATTGCTACGGGACTCCAGTTTCATCTTTCGGCACACCTTTACATGGAGGAGTAGAAACACAGGCTCTAATACCTTTAAGGGGCCTAGCCACCCAGCCACTGGTTTCAGATATGTTTGATGACACCTGGGTTAAAATCCACCAAAGGAAGTACAAAGCTTTCACAGAACACATTTAGCGGTGGACCAAAACATTAAATTCACAAGGGAAGAGGTAAAAAACAACAAACTGGCTTTCTTGGACGCTTGGTAGAAGTAGGGAAAATGGTAACTGGAAGTAGAGGTTTACAGAAAACCAACACACAACAGATCAGTATTTGATGTTTGACTCCCACACCACCCTTTAGATCACAAGCTGGGGGTCATCAGAACCCTGCAACACAGAGCCGAGGAAACATCCCCACTAGCACAGAGGCGAAGGCTAAAGAAATGAAACATCTCAGAGGAGCCCTTAAAACTTGTGGATATCCAGACTGGGCCTTTGTCAAAAGAAGTAGAAGGAAAGAAAAGAACACGAATACCAACAGTGAAAGGGGAAAAGCAAGACAGGAGGAAGAACATGGTCATCCCATATGTAGCAGGGGTCTCCGAGAAATTAAGAAGAATTTTCAAAAAACATCGTATCCCTGTCTGCTTTAAACCGAACAACACACTGAGACAGCAATTGGTACATCCGAAAGACCCAATACCAAAACACAAGAAAAGCGACATCATATATGCAGTGCAGTGCAGTGAAGAATGCTCTGATTTGTATGTGGGGGAGACCAAACAGCAACTGCATCAACGTATGGCCCAGCACAGAAGAGCCAATTCCTCGGGTCAGGACTCAGCCGTGTATCTGCATCTTAAGGATAAAGGACATACCTTTGAAGATTGTAATGTTAACATACTGGCGAAGGAACGTGACTGGTTCAAGAGAGGTGTTAAGGAGGCCATTTATGTGAAAATAAAGAAACCAAGCCTAAATAGAGGTGGGGGGGTTCGACACCAACTGTCTGCCATGTACAATGCTGTTTTAACACCTTACTCTGGGCGTTCCTATAACACCTCTTAGCCACTATCTAATCACACCCTTAACACCTGGCTGTGATATGCTAATTGGGATTTTCCAGGGTACATAATTGCCACAGATTCTTGTACAAGTCATTCTGAATTGAGAAAGCCAGTCGGATGACTAGCGAAACGTCTTCAAGAACTACATTTCAAGTCCAGTTGATCTAATTGAATACAACAGATATACCATGACCTGGATGAATGAGAACCTTCACAAGCAAAAGAAAAAAGTGTGTCAAAACATACAAACATAATATTCGAAGCCTTATGAAAAGCTTTGATTACTTTAATTCTTAGGAATTTCAAGGATCTGTGCAATCTGGGGTCTATTCCAGGTGCAGGCCACACCATTATAGTACTACTAGTTACAACTCATTTAAAAAAAACTAGATTAGATTTCTGTAAGTGTAATATCAGAAATAAATATTTATTTCCTTGAATATGCATTGAAATAATTCCCAGCTAAACACAATGCATTTTAGTACAATTATGATCTTTCTAATGTAAAATCTTTCCAACAAAAGAACAAACAGATTATTTGTCTAGAATAAGATACACCAAGAATCAGCAGCAAATGTGACTGGTGTCTAATGTATTCATATGCAAATAGCTTCCAAGCAAACCTAAATCAGATCAATTAAATCAAGCACTTGAACAATTAATGAACCTCTCATCAGGCAAATTAATTACAATTTCCTTTCATCGCTCAAGGTAATTGTACACAAAGAAATCAAGTTCAAAGACACAAATGCATTATGTGTTTAAGGCGTGCTTTGATCATTTGATATTATTTTCCAATTTAAAAGAAGGAGGTTATCAATTATAAACAGATTGATAAAAAGGGAATTTTATTTCTTCAGTAAAGCACATCAAATCTGTAACAGGTATAAGACTGTGAAGTCTTTGTACCAGTTAATTAAAAAGATGCAAAAATATTTTAAGCATACTAGATAATTGACAATATAAGGATATGGATGACTGACACACAATTAGCGGGCAAACTAATTTAACTCTGCCCTGCTGAGACACCTATATTTGTCCATTTAGACATGGAAAAAGTGATATCAATTAGTTAGCAAGAACAACACACAATCCAGATTAGTACAAAAATGAGTCATTATTGGTTCATTTCTGGATTCACAAACATGATTATTATGAATGAAAGGATCAGTAGCACCTGACAATAATGACTATGCAGAAAATAAAACAAGGAATACAAAAAAAACCCTGTTGCATAAAATCATTCCTTTTTGACAATTGAGTTCTATGCTACAAATATTTTGGCATTTGTGAAAAAAATGTTCCTGAAGATAGAAATGGTACACAATACAGTACTAGTTTAAGAAATGCTTCCAAAGGCTTATAACTAATTTATAAATAGGGTGGAGAACATAAAAAAGCACATACAATTGCACTTAAGAAATATAGGAATAGGCAGTCTTTGAAAACAAATGTAAGTGCTTTAATAATAATGCTGACTTCATGCACAACATTTCGAGGAAAACTAATAAACAACCAATATACAAAAGTCGGCTTCAAGCATACAGGCCTTACAGGAGAAGTTGCCAATTCATGCAGCCAATAAGGCAAGTACCAGTAGGTTCGGACTCGGCTATATAAAGCAACCTTGACGTGGTGACTGGGCTTAAAATAATTTGGCCAACCTATTAAACGAATTGCTTTTATTTATCCAGGGTTTAGGGCAGGCTTTAGGGCAGGCTCCATAAGCAACCTTATGGAAATATAGCCAATGTGCAGTTAGAATTCTGTTGCTTGTATGTATTATATTTTTGGTCTCTAGTTGCACTTTAATATGGATGTACAACAGCCTATTGTATAAAATATTTATAATGACAACAAGTCAAGTGAAGCTAACCACTCCTTAATAGGGGTGACAATTCTCTGAATTTCTTTTGAATACAGAAATATCTATCAGTGATATCAAAAGCACATACACCTGCAGAGCAATAAATAAAATTTGGGTCCGTTTTTCCTGCTTCCCCCAATACAGTTTTACATACCAATAAAATAACTTCTAATAGCTAAAATGGTGCCTATGGCTATTTGAGCCATACTTTCTGAAAAACTAGTAAGTGTTTTAGCAGCAAAGGGGAAGTTCTGATTTTTTTTTTTTTTTTTTTTTTTTTGCCATTAGTTTCCAGGGCATTATCATATCTATTGGAGTTTCTGGCAAAGCTTTTTTTCAGAGCACGGATGTAACTCTAAAGAAGATTATATAATACGTAAGGCTCTGTATTTAGAATGGGGAGGTGCAGTGGCGAGAATCTATATAATCAGTCACTCAGTGATGTCACTAAGTGACTTTCTGTATTCCACTGCCTCTCCCCATTTCTCTCTCCCTGCCTGTATTAGTAATGTAGATAACAAGCCCGATTTTTTACACTGACTGACTGAATTACTGTGCTGATAAGGAGGAGCGAGCGGCTGAGTCAATTGAGGAATGTGCTCACTCTTCCTTATCAGCACAGTAATTCAGTCAGTCAGTGTAAAGGTTCGTACACACGTCTGATCGCGGGTCCCGAACCGCAACGCACAATGTATACGAACGAATGTTTCGCCCGATAATCGGCCCGTGTGTTTATCGGCCCAACTGGACGTTCGGTCGGGGATCATTGCCCGACCGACCTGGCGGATCTCTGAATGACCGTCTGTTTCAGCCGATAAAGGGCCTACACACGGACCGATTATTGGGTGAAACGTTTGTTGTACACATTGTGCGTTGCAGGTCAGGACCCGTTATCGCACGTGTGTACAAACCTTAAGGAACCGGAACAGCACCGGTTGTAGCCAATGTTTGTCTTCTTTTCGTTTGCGATAGAAATGGCAGTTAACCATTTGTAAGCTTTAAAGAAGATTATATAATACGTAAGGCTCTGTATTTAGAATGGGGAGGTGCAGTGGCGAGAATCTATATAATCAGTCACTCAGTGATGTCACTAAGTGACTTTCTGTATTCCACTGCCTCTCCCCATTTCTCTCTCCCTGCCTGTATTAGTAATGTAGATAACAAGCCCGATTTTTTACACTGACTGACTGAATTACTGTGCTGATAAGGAGGAGCGAGCGGCTGAGTCAATTGAGGAATGTGCTCACTCTTCCTTATCAGCACAGTAATTAAGTCAGTCAGTGTAAAGGTTCGTACACACGTCCGATCACGGGTCCCGAACCGCAACGCACAATGTATACGAACGAACGTTTCGCCCGATAATCGGCCCGTGTGTTTATCGGCCCAACTGGACGTTCGGTCGGGGATCATTGCCCGACCGACCTGGCGGATCTCTGAATGACCGTCTGTTTCAGCCGATAAAGGGCCTACACACGGACCGATTATTGGGCGAAACGTTTGTTGTACACATTGTGCGTTGCAGGTCAGGACCCGTTATCGCACATGTGTACAAACCTTAAGGAACCGGAACAGCACCGGTTGTAGCCAATGTTTGTCTTCTTTTCGTTTGCGATAGAAATGGCAGTTAACCATTTGTAAGCTTCTTTTCTAATACAGGGAGGGGGGAGACAGAGTGCCTGTGCTGGATTTTTCTTCTTTTTTTGAACCTTATGTATTATATGGAATAATACGCTACCTACAGAATAATATACGAATATTACTTCACCTCGGAGTTGCCTGACCTCTATAAAAGCATTCGGCCTAAGGGCCTCGTGCTTTTATATGGTCATGGAACTCCTCGGTGGCGTAATATCCTTATATTACACTGTAGGTGGCGTGTTATCCTTTATTTATAACCTGGACTCTCAATAATGTTGGAAAAACCATAAATAAATAAAAACTAAATGCCATATACTTTTTTAGTTTACTAAATGCAAGTGTAAGATACACTGCAACATGTGAATAAAGAGTTTGACACACAAAATATAATGGTGGGTCTTATTTGAGACAGACAGGCCATACACTGATTAGACATTTAATAGTAATGGTAATTAGACTTGGATCATTATAACTTCTGATATTTCCATTACATTCTAGGCTTGGCCCATTAATTTTGCCATCTACTTTGCAACATGGGAACACCAAAAGGTGAGTTACCACTCTATGGCCACTTTAATACTGATTATTACAACTAAAGCACTATTGCCATGTTTGAAGACAGGGTTGTGGCAGTGTCATGTTATAAGGATAAAAGATTTCCATGCAGGGAATGGTTAATTGTTCTGAGTCATAAATAATAGAAACTGATACCTACTAGAAAATAATGCACGGATTAATGGCATTATAACATTTGAAATAAGAAATGTAAACTTGGATCTTAAGTATAACTATATCGAACAGGGCTGTTATTGCAAAGAAATACTTTGGGAGAAATGTAGTAGGATTAACACCACAAGGGTGGGAATATAAACACCATAAAGGGAAAGTTAAGGTGAAAATATGAATATTTTAAATTCTTTTACACTACACAAGTGTCTGTAAATTCTACATTTTCTTTTCATTTTTAAAAAATCTATTTTTTTTTTCTTTTTTCCTTTTGCTATGCCCTGATGTGGTTGGTAACAAGCTGTCATTCCAGGTCCTGTTTTAAAGGGTCTCCTTTATCTCAGGATGTTCATCATCCTAGCAGTAATTTTACCTCATTGGCTTATGGCTAAATCACACATACTTAGATTGCTACTGTGCTACTCATAACCCCAGGTAACTGAGTTTAAGGCAAGACCATTATAGACCAGATTATAGAGCATGTCCACCCTTAAAACAAAAAAACTGCTATTTTTACATGTTTGTTATATGCATTTGTAACCAGAAATGTAATGATAAGTTCTCTTGTGTTCTGGCAAAGGTATCCTTCCCTCTGCTTAATAAGCTTTTTATATGCTTAAGCATGTGCAGTGGAGGCAGCAGGGGAAACCGCGTTGGTTGTGATGTCAGCAGCCACAGCCTTTATTGACTGTAAGGAGGGAGGAGCGACCTTAATCTGCCAGAATGGAGGCAATAATTATCATGAAATATCTGGTTAATAATACAAATAATGATGTGCTGAGTACTCTATATCAGTTGATATTGGGGGCAGGCAACAGACATGTCACCAGTGTTTTTGTTGTTGTTGTTTTGTTTTAAGGGTGGACATGCCCTTTAAAGTTATTGGAATGAGAAAACACATATGTACGGTATATGTACTGAAATTTTGCAGAATACATACGTTTATACATTGACTACTCTAATCTTTATTAAGAACACTTATTTTTATACTTTGTGTTTTCATCTCTTTGTTATAATGTATGTGTTTATCACATAAGCAGAACTTTTTTTTTGTTTAGATCAATATGTCTACCTTTGTAGTGTATCCTTCTTTAAATGTCACCTTGTTCCATTACTTAAAAGATATGTTTTGTTCTTAATAACTGCTTGCATTTAAGTGTGTTGCTGATAGACTTATAACCTCAAATCAACTTTGTAAAATTTATAATGCTTTGTAATGCATAAAGCTCCCATAATGAGAGAGAAATTCAAGGACAAAATGAATGGATGCTTGGTAAATGTGTTGTGAATTGGTTTGTATTGTGCATCAAATAAACACAACTGAATGAGGCTTGATGCAGTTTTTGAGGAATAGAAGCAGAAGAAACAAATATGGTAGGGAACACTTGGATGGATCCAAGTACATGTACTTTTTACCATCTCGTTTTACTGAAGTATCTTTGTTTTCTAATGAATATAAACCATCTGGTGTAATAAGTATTTCTTAAGACCCAGGACACTATTTCAAGCAAAACAGATTTGAATAGGTTTGGAGTGTGTATATGATAAGATAACAGTTTTTCAGTTGTCAATTACTTCAAACTTGATGTATATATGATAATAAAATGAGACCAAAAAAAATCAAATTTATTAATGTTCCCCCAGCAAGATTTTATTCTTTATTTCCAGAGTTAATTTTGCAATATCCCATCAACATTTACTTACAAAGGAATCCTTGGCAGCTTTAAATTTAGAAAGTGAAGTATATGTAAATCACTGCCTGTGAAGCTCTCAGCTACTTTATTTTGCTGTAGTTATCAATAAATAAAATCCCTTAATATACCTTCATTCACTGTGTAAATAAAGTGTATACTGTTCAACATCTCAAAAGGCAAAATTAAATCTCCCTAGGAACATTCTATTTAAATAAATCCCTTTTGGGGTAACTAGATGTATACACACTACCCAGAAGTAGCAGTCTATTTTAAAAGTGGAATTTTTTTTAGTATGTGAGGGGAAAATCAGTACACAGGGATATTATACAGTTACTCCAACAGTCCCCATATGTGATATTACATGAAATCCCCTATGTCTGTGTATATGAAACAGACATTATTTGCCTTATGGGTTTTTTTTTTTGCTGGTCAGCCTGCTGACTCTCTCAGGTAACAGGGCACCTGCTTCCATGAGACAAATATTTTAACAAATTAGAGATACGCCCCTAACCTTTACACAGGGAGGGGATTAATTTCCCTAGATAATCTTGTGAATTCAGTCTTTCCTATTTTCTGAAACCCTCTACCCACAAAACAAGATTAATCCCTTAAATAAAAAAATAAAAAAACTCCTAGTTTTTTGGTTTTCACAGAATATAATTGCCCATTAATTTACAATCACTGTGGTATTTTAATATTTAAGAGGCAGTCTGCAAGGTTAGAGGGGCTTGTATACTATTTTCCAAAACTTTTAAAAGTGAAACAAACAGTGATTTTAAAGTAAGCTGTTATTTCTAAACCAAAACTTGATTCTAAACATGGACTGAGACTGGGGTTTATAGTCCTTTTTTTATAGTCCATTTGTTTTATATGCATATATGTATTTTGTGTACCAGATCACATACAAAATTTTCAACTTCTAAACAGACAAGATTGTGGCATGGGCCAGGCCTATCAGCCTATCCAGCCAGAACCTGGACCACCCCAGCCATGCTACGAATAACGCCAGAAGCAATTCTCAATATGTGCTCTGCTGTTGATAAAGGGTAATTTCCTAAAAAAAATCAGGCCTGTCTCCCCTCCCCCAATAGAAATGTTTAACCCAGTTCCACCATGATGTGAGGTTCTGCTCTATTCTTTGTCTGGCTGCTCCAACTCTGTATGTGGAGCCACTGAGCAACGGCATCTGCAGAAAATGTACCTGTGGGGTGTTATAAACTGCAAGCAGCACTATCCAGAATGTATTGCAATAAAAGCAAACCTATAAAATGAGACCTATTAACCATCACTTATTTAGCTGTTGAAACCAATTCAGCCTGCAACATGATTAAAATGTAAATCCTATCTGCATGCTGATTTTTCTATATGTTCGGTTTTAACTCCTAGTTGCTATGTCTTATTAATCTTATAGTTAATAATCTAATTATAGCAATAAGAATCTTACAGCCATTATTTCTATTCAGCTGTGCTATTTAGCAAAAATATTTACTAATTAACCAAGTGCCATGTTTTTATTTAGCCAAGTCATTATATATTTAATACAGAATGCAATGGAAGCTCAGTAAAGTACATTTCAATCTGCCTGTGTAGGTGGGTAGGTCCTTTAATTTAGAACTACATTTTTACTTTTTATTTTTTGTAAATTCTACACTCCCTAAACTTTTGTCTGAGGCAAAGAATATGAAAAAAACCCAAGAAATGTGTGGGACTTCAGAAGCATTTATCGTTGTTGCATAATGCATTAAACATTTAATCTAGCCATTTCTAGCTTGTTTGAAATTTGGACTTCAGTTCCCCTTGAAATCTTAATCTTCTATAGAAAATATATTTTTAAAATATGTATCAATATACTTAATGTCAATATATACAAAAACTTTTCCTTTCAAAAAATAAGTAAGTACAATAATATACTAAAATAAAAAACATGGTAACAAAATGGTAACATGTCTATGAAGGTTTTAGTCATCTAGGTCATTGTATATTTAAAACAAACACAACTAAACTTACAACATAGTTACTATTATTAGATGTACAAGACTGGTAGAGAAATAAATTTAGAGTGCTACGTGTGTTCAGATCCTGGAAGAAAGTATCTACTTGAATTTATAAAATTCACTGACTTCTACACAGCTACTGCCATGGCATTTAATGCCCAAGTTACAGAAGCAGAAAAATGGAAATATTTTAGTAGTAAATCCTTCATAACAGGTCCAACTAACTTTCAGCAGAAAGTCATAGCTGATTGTGCTATTTTTGTTTATATAAGGGATTATGTACCTCTCACGGTGCAATATAAGGATATCCGACCCCCAGAGGAGTTCCATGACCATAGAAAAGCCAGAGGGCTGCAGGTCATAAAACCAAACGGTGACTTCTTATATCCTCATATTTCACACTAAGGTGCATGTTCGCTCTTTCAAAATGTGATTTTGTATTTTTTGTAAATACAAATTTTATTTGTAAACACTCACTGTTGTTTGGTTCCTTGATCAGCTGTTACTCTACTGCCTTTCAGGTATACATTTTTATTTAATTTTGTTGTATTTCAGGTGTTTCTTTGCCAGTAACTAAATCATCTATTGTGATTTTTATTTCTTTTGTCCTGTGAATCATAACATTCTCTCCAAAACTCCAAAAAAAGTCGCAGCATGCCATAACCCCTCATATAGACACACTTTTATCCCTAAACCAGACCCATGGCCTCCACCTTCAAACCATCTTTAGAAAGAAAATCTCTGAATCTCTCTGTAATATTACCTCCTTATTTCCCAAAAAAAATTTGTCCCCCTTATATTGACTGCAGTGCTTACTGGCTTTATAAACAGTGCATAGCCATGTTATTCATTATAATTCATGCTTTACTGTGTCATCAGTGTCACACAATTGTATTATAGAGAATAATATTTAAGATAATTATATTATAGGGAATATTGCAACAGTATTGGAAATGACCTGGCATTTTATAACCTGCATAAAAATACTAGACCTACAGTGACGGAACTAGTTAGTGACTGCTATTATTGAAATATTTAACAATGGGGTACATTATTCAATATATATTCTCTATAATAAAATGCTCATAGTTATGAGCTATGAGTAAGTCCTCCACGTGGGGACGAAACGCGTTAGGATCTTCGTTTTGTGTGTGACTCTATCTAGTAATGTTTGGTAGGGTTCTGGTGGCTTTTTGATCCTCCTCATCAAGGACCAGAAGAGGGGGATGTAATACAAACAGCTACACTTAGATTTTTGGGTACTCACAATGCTAGTCTGTTACCTTTGAACCTATGCTTGCTAGATTTTAGCTCAATGGGTTTGTGTGCATAGGGACCCAGAACAGGGATCTCCTTCTTTAATGCTAGAAGTTGGGTTTCTCCCATCTACACAGTTAATCTTTGGTGATTAAATTGTATCACCTGTCTGTTAAGGGGTGAGGTTTTCTTTCCACTCAGACTATTTTCGAGTGGACTATATTCTATTACCTCTGCTGCTCCCCTTTGTTTGCTCTTAAGGCATCTAGCATAAACACTGTTCTAGCACTCCAACCCATTGTATTTTTTAAACTAAATGTATTCTTGTTAAGTTTATAAAGCATATCTAATAAAATGTATAAGCTTTAATTGCTTGTTTTCTCTGGATTTGCTATTTGATGTGGGGGGATACTTTTGTTCTTTTGTATTTCTGATATTTATCTTTATCCCCATTTACCCTAACTTGTCACACTAGCCTATGAACTGTGCATCACATTCTCTCCTTGTTGAGGCTACATAGCTATAGCAGTAAATATAGCAACTAGCATTTAGCATCTATAGCAGTCTTAAGCTATAGCAGTATAAAAAGTAGCTACCACAGATATGCCATGACCTGGATGAAGGGGAACCTTCACAAGTATATAGCAGCTAGAGTTTAGAATCTATACAGGGCCACATCTACCATTAGGCAGAGTAAGACATCTGTCTCAGGCGGCACCCCTGCACTGAAGAAGAAAGGCGTCAGACAGGCAGTGGTGAATGACTCCAGTACATGGTACCTTGAGGTTGCTTCAACTCCACTTCTGCTTCTTAAATGTCAGGAGTAAGCACACACAACCTGCTGATCAGCATAATGTATAACTCCCATTCAAGGAAGGAAGCAGTGGAACCAATCAAAACACTCCCATAGTGCACAGCACTATTCAAAAGTTTGGCTCAGGCAGCAAAAACCCTATAAGTGCCCCTGCATCTATAGCAGTATATAAAGCATCTAGCTATAGCATCTATAGCAGTAAAAAGCTATAGCAGTATAATCTATTTAGCAGCTAGCGTTTAACGTTATAATTTAGCATATGCTAAACTGTTGTCTGCTTGAGAAGGACATCACTTTGGATATTTTGTATCATAAAATGTTTTATATAAAACCAAAAGCTATATGAAGTTACATCCTATCAGAAACCATATTCATAATATGGGTAATAATCCAACTTCTGTGCTGAATTATTTTAGTGCAAATACAATTCACTGCATCATCTTTTTGAAGCAAGAATTTCTTAGCATGGGGATAATGAAAATGATTTTGCAAAATGATTTTTTTTTTTTTTTGAATTCAGAATTTTATTGCATTTGGTAAAACATATTATGCTGTGATAATAATGAAATAAAATGAAATATAATACAATAAAGGGATGCAGTGTATATATAGTTCACATGCGTTGTTGGTCTTATAATAAGTGTACAGTTTGTAAATATTTTCTCTGTCTTGTCATCCCATACATTGAAGCAGAATGAGTGTAACATATAAAAAGAAAGAAAGAGGGAGTAGAGAGGAGAGGAGGGGTTAGGGAGAGGGGAGGGGTGGAGGTGATTGCCCAGGTCTATTGTGTTCTCATATTATTAATAATTTACCAGTAAATAATTTTATATTACACCTTATACAGCAGTTTTTTCTCTTTTTTTTGTAAATTTGAAAATGGGGGGGGGGGGGTGTTTGGGTGGGGTTTCCTTGGTTGTGTGAACGAGGTGCGTTCAGGGGACCTTCTGAGTTCAGACATTTGTATCTGTCCGATTCCTGGAAGGCAATCCATATTGACCATTGCATATTAAAAATTTTTGAGTTATTTTCAGCCATAGCTGTGAGCTCCTCCATTCTCATGATCCGGTTGAGTTCCGAAATCCATTCTTTTAAGGAGGGGACGGTTTGTTTTTTCCAGTGCCGGGGGATCACTGCTCTGCCGGCAATCAAGAAGAAGCGTAGAGTGGTGGGTCTGATGTCTATCCGAGATTCCGGGATGATATTTAGGAGAATTAGTTGGGGCAGGCAGGGGATCTGGGCTGCGTAGATGTCATTGTATATTTTTATGATCTGTGTCCAAAGTTGTTTAATCGGGGGGCATTCAACCCATATGTGGAGTATGGTGCCAGGGTCCTTTTGGCATCTCCAGCAGGTGTTTGATATTGAGGGGAATATTTTATGCAGCAGAGTAGGACATCTGTACCATCTCGTAAGAAGTTTATAATTTTTTTCTTGCACCTTACAGGCTCTTGAAAGCTTGTGTGTAAGAGTAAGTTCTTTGGAGAGTGAGAGGTTGAGGTCTTTCTCCCATTTTTGTGTGAATGTTGGGAGTTGGTCTGCTATTGTAGATTGTAGGATACGGTATATGGTTGATATTAGGTGTTGTGGGGTAGAAGCTCTTGTGCATAGCAGGTCGAATGGCGTTGGTTTGATGTTTTTATCCTTCACTATTCCTTTTGTGTAGTCTTGTAGTTGTCGGTATTGGAACTGTGCCAGTGCGGTAATTGGTAGTTTATCCATTATTGTGTTAATTGGGATTAGCTGTTTCTGTTTTATGATTTGTCCCAATCTAGGTACGTCCGTTTTTTTCCATATCAGGTATGGGTTTGATTGTAAGCCAGGTAATAATTGTGGGGAGTAGGTTATTGGTGTCATGTAGCCGGGGATTTCGGAGAGATCGTGCTTCTTTAGAATTTTGTTCCAGGTTTGAAGGATATGGGGTAGGAAGAAGGAGGATTGTGTGGAAGGTTTCCGTTCTGCCGGTCGGAGTCAGGGTAATGTTGTTGGGGGTTGAAGAGTTAGTTTAGTGAACACCTCAACCCAGAGCTTATCTTCTGTATGATGGAACCAGTCTGTTATGTGGGTTAGCATTATTGCATAATGGTATTGTTTTATGTCCGGTAGGTTTAAGCCTCCGTCCTCCTTTCGTCGGGTTATAGTTGCGAATTTGAGTCTTGGGGTTTTCTTTCCCCAGATATATTGGGTAATTAGCCTTTGCAATATTTTAAAGAATATGGGTGGCAGGGTTATGGGTAAAGCTTGCATGATATATAATATTCTAGGTAAAACATTCATTCGGATAACATTAACTTTTCCAAACCATGAGTGATTTTTATTTACCCAATTGCCCAGGTCGGAGGAAATAACGCTGAGGAGGGGGATAAAATTCAGTTGGTATAGATCCTTTAAATTTGCTGGGATTTTAATCCCTAGGTATTGATAAAGTCTTTCTGTATTTTGAAGGGGAAATTATTTTTGATGGAGATGAGTTCGTCTTCTGGTAGAGTAATGTTAAGACAATTTGATTTTTGGAAATTTACTTTGAAGTTACTCAAAGCGCCATAAGTTCTTATTTCTGACAGTAGATTCGGGATTGAGATATGTGGGTTGGAGATGTATAGGAGCAGGTCATCTGCGTATAGGGCTAATTTATGGTTTGTTTGTTTTATTGTTATGCCGGAGATATTGGGGTTGGATCTGATTGCATTGGCGAGGTTAGGGTGTAGAGTAGTGGCGAAAGGGGGCAACCTTGGCGGGTGCTGTTGTATAAACGGAAAGGGTCGGATAATTGGCCGTTTATTCGGACTTTTGCAGAGTTCTGTGAGTACAGCGCCGTTATTTTATTTAAGCATTGTTGGCCCACTCCAGCTTGGGTTAAAGCTAGCCTTAGGAAGTGCCAACTGACCCTATCGAACGCCTTTTCGGCATCTAAAGAAAGGAGGCATAGAGGAGTTTTCGTTTTATGTGCTTGGTCTATTGCGATTATGGTTTTGATAGTATTGTTTCTCCCTTCCCTGCCAGGGATACATAGTAACATAGTAGTTAAGGTTGAATAAAGACATACGTCCATCAAGTCCAACCTATTCACCCCCTTTTTTTTTTTTTTAACCCTACCTAACAGTTGATCCAGAGGAAGGAAAAAAAACCCAGCTAAAAAGGGGAAAAAAATTCCTTCCTGACTCCAAACGGCAATCGGAAAGTATCCCACTTGGTCTCTGTTGATCCAGGTAGGCGCTAGGAGTTTTAGTCTTGAGGCTAGCATTTTAGCATATATTTTTATGTCAATATTAATTAAAGATATAGGTCGATAACTACTGCACGTAGTCGGGTCCTTGTTAGCTTTCGGTATGACCACAATATGTGTCTCTAGCGCCTGTGGGGGGAAAGGAGAGTCTGAAGAGATATTGTTGTATGCTTTGAGTAGTTGTGGTGTTATTTCTTTTTGGAAGAGTTTATAGAATGGGGTTATGAATCCGTCTGGTCCCGGGCTTTTGTTCCCTTTAAGGGGTGAAATAGTTTGATTCTAGGGATAGTGTTTGTTCTGGTGTTAGAGCAGATAATGCTGTTTTCCTGAGGTACTCTTCCGTTTCTATTATGTTGTGAGTGGTAGGGGAGGTATGTGGTGTTTGGATTGCATATAGTTTGGAATAAAAGATTTTAAAATGCTCAGCAATGTCCTCCGACCTGTGCACCAATACATCTTGAGCAGATTTTACCTTTGGGATGAACGTTTTGGTTTTTTTGTTCCTGAGGGAGTTAGCCAAGGTCTGCCACATTTGTCGCTGTGTTCATACATCACTCTGTTTTTGTAATCTTGTCTTAAGCAGTAGGCTTTATTGAGGGTGTGAAGGAGTTGACCTCTGATTTGCGTTAGTTCTTGTTGTGTTTGTGCGTCTATGCGCAGTTTATGTGTAGTTTCTAGTCTTAATATTTCTGATTGTAAGTGTCGGATGTGTTTAGCAGATTCTCTTTTTATTCTTGTGCCGTGTTTTATTAAAATACCTCTAAGAACACACTTTAAAGCTTCCCATTGATATGGGGCGGGCGTGGGGTCTAATTGGTGGGTTTCCGTGAATATAGATATGTTTTGTTGGATATCTTGTATGCAGGTTTTGTCTCTCAGTAAGTGTTCATTTAGTTTCCAGTTCCATGATGGTTTAGAGTTTGTGGGTATCTCTATTGTAAGATAAACCGGGGAATGGTCGGACCATACGGATATTCCCACCGAGCATTCTGGCCGCCATGATAGTAAGTTGTGGGAGGTTAAAAACATATCTATTCTACTGTAAGTGTTGTGAGGAGCAGAATAGTATGTGTAATCTTTTGTATTTGGGTGTAATATTCTACAGATGTCTGTGATTTGTGTGTTATGGAGTTTCCGTTTAAGTTTATTGAGGGCTCTGTAGGAGATGTGTGTGTGTCCTGATGTAGAGTCTAGTTTTGGGTCTAGTACCAGATTAAAATCGCCCCCTAATATTATATGTCCGTTGGCAAACTTGATTAGTTGTTTGAGATAGTAGATGCTTGTAGTGATTTGTGACTGATTAGGTAAATACCAATTAGCTAGTGTGAGTCTATGTTCATGTATGGTGATGTTTAGCATTACATATCTGTCCTTAAATCTATTTGCGTGTCAGTGATGACTGCGTTTAGTTTTTTGTGGAGTGATATGGATGCCCCTTTTGATTTAGCCTCTGGGTTTGTGCTGTGGAACCATTGAGTTTAATTTTTGTCCCATATTGTAGGGGTTTGCAAAATGATTAATGGTATGTTCTAATGCACATGTTTGAAGTTGTATTTCACTAGGGATGATGGGAGGTTTAGTTTACACGTGGTGGCCTGCAAATTTGTTTTCTTTTTTTTAAGTGTTAAAAGCACACTGAAGTTCTAAAATCCAAAAGGTGTAAAATTACCATTTTTATTGGGAAAATGCACTCTTTGCAATTTTTCTTTTTGACACATTAATTGCTCTTTTATATAGAGGCAGAACAAAGGCAGTTGCTTGCCATACTTATTCAATGAAAGTTTAGCCACAGGGGTTCTAGTACTCAGTTGTTTCAACACCGACCAAATTATCTCAGTGGCCAACTTTTAAGAGTCTGCAATAATACTTGATCATTTCAGATGGCTGGTAGGTCCCATGCATCATTTTAACAGCATGGTGGCAGATTGTGATCATCTTCGTGTTTTTAAAACCAGAGGACAAGTGTCATATACAGTGAATCATTCTCAAGGATTCCACTTGTGTGTAGAAATCTTGTAAAATCGACTCAAACTGGTCCTTATGTTTGTTGATAAAGGTTAATGGGATGCCAGGCTGTAATCATATATTATGTCTTACGTATGTATTTATTTTAATTAGCTGCTTTTAAAATCACTTGGATGCCTAGCAGTTAAACTGAAGTATTCTGTTCGCCAAAAGTCTGCTCAGCCGTGAACAAATTATGTATTTGTCAAATTTATCAGCACAATAAAACAATGGCATAAATCTCTTTAATGTTTATTTGCTTTTAACATTTAAAATATTAGAATATGCAATGATCTATGGATACACATAGGCACGGTTTATAATCACTATAAACATATTATGACAAAGGGCTAATATTCAAGAATGCAAGCAATTTAGAAATCTTCTAATTATATCTGTTAAATATGTTAGCTGTTACTCCGTCAGAAGTTAAGCTGTAAAATTTAAGGTGGCACAATATACATACATTATTATTGCGACAACCACTTCTGCTATTTAAAGCCTGATGATCGTTTTTCTTACTTGTTTGTTTAAAAACACCGTGTAGTATTTTAGACTGCTGTTTCTGAATTGCACATCCATCTGCTCTGAGTTATGAGTATGTAATAGTGGTAAAGCATACTAATGAGCATAGAAAACCTTTAGCCCGGAGATACCAAACAAGAAATTGATCTGTCTGATCACATATATCAAGAGTAATATCCAATTAAGGACCAGAAGCCCATCTTAAACACAAACTGCTTTCACAGCATACTATGCTTCTTGAGATTATTTTTTTATGAAAAAGATTCCTAAAGAATAAATATTATTATTATTAATACTAATAATTATTAGAATATTTTTCATAACACAGCAGGGGACATCTATTAAGGCAAAAAGTGACATTTATTTAGAAAGGTGAGTAGGGCTTTGCACCATAATTTGATTAATAAGAATTAAACTGCATTATGGAGGCTGTATTTTCCAACTTCAATAATCATCTCATAATTAGATATATTGAAATATTTTATTTTCCAGCATATTAAGATCTACTTGATCTGCTAGTATAATTGCCTCATCTGCTATGTTACAGTTTTTTTCTTTGTTTGGGTCTGTTTTGGATTCTTGTTTAATCAAAGAAAACTAATAATAGACTAAACAATATTCGCAACCCTATTTATTTCACTAGATAATGGCTGCACTCCTTCTACCTGCAGACAATATTCATGTAGTAAATCCTATTTTAAAAATATGTACAAATCTATATTTTATAATATGGTTTTTGGCACATAATTAAAAGGGGATGTTCAGTGGAAAATATCATGAATTTGTGTGTGCGTGGGGGGGGCTTGGCTTCTTTGCTGGGCGTGGCAAAACTTTTGATACATTTGTATTTAAAAACAGTAATTTATACAATTCTCCATTCATTGTTATAACACATAAAAACATATGTTGGTGCAACTGGTACATTACATTAGTAAACCCTACCATACATTCTATAGAATAAAACATGTTGGCCAAAAGATTGGTAAGCCTGCCACCATGTCAAGGTTGACTCTTTAACTAGGCCGCAAATAACCTTACTAGTCTAACCTAGCCTAGCCTATCTAAAGGAAGCCTAACCATACATATGAAACATATTTTAACAATACACAGACACACAGACATACACAGACAGATACACAGACACACAGCAACACACACAGACAGATAGACACACACACCCTCTCTCTCTCACGAGTCAGCCAGAGATTCCCCCCACGGGTCGCAGCACTTTACCTTTGGCTGGTGGCCAGAAAATTAGGAAAAAGCTGCAGTGGGCGCATCTCCCCGGCTGGTTGATCTCATTGAGCTCTGGTCTTCATAGAAATTATATTGGGAGGTAGGAAGTTCCAACCTATTGTCCCTGCCCCAGGTACTCTTTATTTAACTTTAAAAAAATACACACTACAGTTCTCCTTTAAACACATTAATTTTTTTACTAAGCAAATGATTTTTGCTAAGCCTAAGGAGGGTCAGGGGGCAAGACCAAAACTAAATACTAGGGGGAGAGGCAATAATCCTAAACTGCATTACTTTCCTGTCAGAGTAATCACTGCGTGAGATTTACTGCATTGTGGGGTAAGGAGCATCGGCTTACCACCTCCATTTAGAACATGTTAAATTTTGTGCTACACGGTACTGCACAACCTAACATTTAAATATTGCATCAGGGGCCCACAATATCGAGTGTTCAGCCCACACTAACCCAATATTACTAAGGGCAACATTGGATTTACACTTATTTGGCCATTATTATGTCTCCCATAGATGCCCAATACAGAAAGCATTTATTTACACACAAGGTTATTGTAAACACATTTATTCCTACTAAAAGCATACTGTAAATATAATACAGGGACACAGGTACAAAAAAGACAGTTGCTAAATGTGATTTACACCTTGTAATGTTGCAAAATAAATGTAATTAGTTAAAAATCCCTATAAACCTGCCACAAATTGCATTTAAACTGGATGCAAAACACTGCTCCAGCAGTTTTGTGTGCTGGATATTTATCATAGTTAACCTTATTTAATGATAGATCATGCCCCTGATCAGAGCCTTGTGGTCATTTGAAGTCAGTCAAGAAAAAAAAAAAGAAAAGGATCAGGAGTAGGAGGACATTGATATACACATGCAGTAAAAGGTGCAAAAGTTTGCCCATGATATCAATTTTCCGCAACCAATTTGATAACATCTGATTGGTTGCTGGGCAAACTTGCATCAGCCTCCTTATTTTAAATAAAAATTAGAAAATGGCTAGCCCGTTTTTTCTTAAATTAATTAATCCTGTTTTCCTCAAGAAACATATACATATATTCAGTCAAGCAAATAGGAACTTTCTCAAAGCCCTCAACACTGGACTGAAACGTTGCCAATATGCAAATGTTTTAATAAAGCACTGTTACACTGGACACTGGACCTATGTGTGTTCTGAATTTCTGAGTGCCTGCTATATATGCACACACACACATATTATACGTAAATATATATATATAGAGAGAGAAAGAGAAAGAGAGATGAACTATTCAAGTTCGAACGGACTCAGACTTCTCAAGCTATCCAGGAACTGTATTTTTCGATATTTTCTGGACTTTCGAACATCCGAGGTGTGCAAATATGCGAGTAAAATATCTACTATACCAATACGCGAGTGAATATCGAATCTGCGAGTAAAATGTCTATTATACCAATACGCGAGTAAATATAGAATCTGTGAGTAAAATGTCTATTATACCTATACGCTAGTAAATATCGAATTCTCAAATCCGCGAGTCATTTATTAGATAAATATTGAATGTTCGAATGCAAGAGCTCGAAAGTAGTGCGCGTCCTGGATATTTGAACATGTTCCCCCAACCATTTCCCAGGTCCCACAGCCATTTACATTAAGTTACCATTTGTATTTCATTCAAACTTTTCGAACTATTTGACTCCTATTGACTTTAATGGGTCAGTTTTCGAACTTTCCATATAGTTCGAAAACGGAACGAACTTTCGAAAGTTTGGCCATCTCTCTCATATATAATAACTCTGTGTATAGCAGGCACTCAAGCTCAACGTCTCTTACTTGGCGTGGTTCTCCTGATGAAAAGAAAAGAGAAATTCCAGTGCACACATTAGACTTTTAGATTATATAAAGTGCTTTATTTATGACCGCATACTGGCAACGTTTTGGTCCAGCGTCTAGGACCTTTCTCAAGCCAATAGTGTTCATCCATCATTTAAATAACAAGTGCAATCAATTTAAAAAGGATCATGAGATCGTAATCAGAACCACTGAGTGTATGTATGCATGTATGTATATTTATATATATATATATATATATATATATATATATATATATATATATATATATATATATATGTATATGTATATGTATATGTACATCCATAAGAAATGAAAGCACTCAACGGGTCTTCTTCATAGCAGCAAACAGTCTTTATTACTTAAGACGTGTCAACGCGTTTCCGCCCCAGTAGGGCCGTCGTCAGGACTATAATGACATACACTCTCCCCACCTTATAAACCCATGTGCCCAACCCCCCTTAAATGTGTAGCAACATCACTCACCAATCACAGGTGCACTGCAACTCCCACGCTCCCCTCTGGCCAAACTCTGAGAACACGTGGATCCAAAATGGCCACCTGCATACAAAACCCGCCCCTTACTTCCCGAGGACCAATCCGCAAAAAGAGGAGGGAAAAGGGGACTGACTAGCCTGTAGGCACGCCCCTATAGAGCAGCTAGACCAATCCATACAGCCGGGCAGGAATAACTACTATGCTCCACAGCAAACAGGAGCCAGGTAAATAAACAAAGCGGAGAAACACGCCTCCAGCCAGAAGCCACCGGAGACAAAATCCCCAGCAGGCTCAACCAATACACCCAGACCCCCACAGTCGAACATCCAATCGGCATCAGGGAGCATACGGACCTAAAGTGCACCAGTGAATAAATAGAATAAATATTACAATATAAAAACAGAAACATCCTATAACCACCACAACTATTATATATAAAAAACATACACCTATATATAAAAAACATATACAAGACCTAATGTTGTTCCAATAAAGAGTATGTACAAGCCCTCGGAGTGCTCAGTGTCTTCGGTAACTATGTATATATATGTATGTATGTATATATATATATGTGTGTGTATATGTATATATATATATATAAAATACGTAGTGCATACATAATACGTTATAAAACATTCTTATCCAAATGTACAATAATGTTATTGTTAAAATCTCATGTGAAAAAAGTGCATCAATAGTGCAAATGGTTTAAAAACAACTTGATATAAAACCCAATTTAGTTCCCTGTGATATGACTGAGACTCATATGTGGCCACATATGTATTAAACAGAGACCCACTCTCTAGTGCTATTCCTATGCTATATTTATCTTAACTTGTACATTACATATAGTCACAATGTATAGATTACATAAACCCAATAAATATACCTTCAATTACAGTAAAACATGTTACATATAATAAATGTAACGATAATAAAACGTATTATTGACTTATTATTAGCATTCTATCTCTGGGCATGTATTACTTAGATGAACATATATCGCTAAAGGAGTAACTTACATATTATAGGGAGAAATGGTATTCCCTATTGTGGGAGACACTGACCTTGTTATAACTAAAACCAGCTGGTTGTTAGGTTTATAACCTTTAACATCCTATTCTCCTATATAGGTTATCTTTTTTCCAGGAAACACTTAAATGAACAATATTCCTTTAGTCCCTTGGGGGGACTAAATTACGATTACGTTGCTAGTATGCGGTCATAAATAAAGCACTTTATATAATTTAAAAGTCAGATGTGTGCACTGGAATTTCTCTTTTCTTTTATATATATATATATATATATATATATATATATATATATATATATATATATATATATATATATATATAATACAAGGATTGTGGAAGCACTCCAATTAGGCTAATTTACAACTATATTTAACGGAAGTGCTACTGATCTGGTCAAGCATTTATACAAACATAGAAAAGATAATCAATGCACATTCCTAGTATACAGTAATGTATACTAAAACCCCTTTGTTTATAAAGTATGCCAGTGTGCAGATATGATATTGTATTGGGCCTAGAAATGTGCATTGATTATCTTTTCTATGTTTATATATGTATATATATATTATATTATATGTGTGTGTAAATATCGCTACTCCCAATATAAATAGAAAAGTAATAACAGAGAGCACTAAAGTTTGAAACACACCT
This sequence comes from Hymenochirus boettgeri, assembly GCA_019447015.1. Lineage (NCBI taxonomy): Eukaryota > Metazoa > Chordata > Amphibia > Anura > Pipidae > Hymenochirus > Hymenochirus boettgeri. Next base: position 65,090,840 of record CM033471.1, read on the forward strand.
TTTATACTGCTTCAAAATTTGCTGTTAAGTGTTCTCTATTATGAATATTTTCTATACAATATATATACATATATAAATTTTATTAGGAAGCAATTATCCTGATGACAGCCTGAACATTAGATTGTGTGAATGTCCAAAGGTGCGCTCCGTTTCATAACGTTGCAGCCGCAAACCATGTCATTTGTGATGATTTGGAAATAAAGAATAAGCATTTAAAGAGTGCTGTGCCTATCATAATTTCTCTAAATACATTTAAAGGGAACAGACTTTCCCTTTAAGGTATGTGCACCTTGATTTCATTGTGAACATTATAGGAAGGAGCACTCCCGGGATTTTCAAACAATTATTATTTATTGTGTAACACAGAAAACGGCCAACACCAGCAAGGCCAATAACATCAAAAGTGTAATAAACACATATGGTTGAAAAGACCCAGGAGTGCACCTCTTATCTTTTGCTTTTGAGATAATAATTTGGCATCAGTAATATATCTATGATACAGCGCTAATATGGGGTACTGTTAACCCTTTGGAAAGTTTGGAGTTTTTCAGGGTTAAAGGTCCCTATAGGAAATACAAAAAGATGTAGTAGAATGGACTTTTGTTCAAAGATAAAGTAACAAATGGAATAAATAAGTAAAAAGCAACCAAGCCAACAAAGCCTAAATTATTATGTGACTGAAAATGCATACAGAAAATGGATGCTACAACATAGACAGAGAAACACCATGAATAAGGAATTCATAATAATCTTTTATAAAGATAATAACTGCAGATTGGTTTTCTTTCTTTGAATGCATGTGGCTTTTTTCCCCATCAATATTTATCCTTTATAGTAGTATGAGAATATTTGTGTTTTGAAAAGTACAGTTCATACTATTAATTTAGGGTTGTTTAAAATGCGAACCTCTATAGCTCTAACCACAAATACAAGATTCTCTATAAACCGAACATAGCACATGAATATTCATCTAGTTCCTGCAAAAGCACAGTATGTCATTCAATGTTTGAGAAAGATTGATAAGTAAAATGTTTACAAAAGGTACAGAAAAAATTTGATTGAAAATAGTAATATCAACTACCGTATTTACTCGAGAATAAGCCAACCCGAGTATAAGCCGAACTGATCATTTTTATATTTTTAACTAAAATACAAGTAAATAACTTGAGTATAAACCAAGGGTAGAAACTGAGACTCCTACTGCCCCATGACCACATACTGTATAGCTTTACTGTAGGGGAAAAGGTGTATGTATCACTTTAAGATTTTATTGTAGTGTATGTGCATTTCACTTTATATTTTTTTTATCGTTCCCAAAGATAATCATCAGATCACCTTAGGGAGTGATACCAAACTTGGAAACAGGCATAAATGCCCATTATCCAAGTCGAAATCCGATTGGAAAAATCCCTTCCCGGAAAAAACATTTTCCAGGAAGTGATTTTTCATTCATTGATTTTCATTCATTCACCTAATATTGATCTCTGCCCCAAAGTCTTTGCTCTTATTGAATGGAACTCTGAGCTCTGAGCTCCATTCACAATTACTATTAGCTCACTATAGCCTGTACTGCACTATGATCTGAATGGAGATTGCAGTGCAGTACCTCAACAAGACCACCAGCATAATAGTAGTCTAAAGGAAGACCCCCGTGAAGGAGAAAGTTCTGTAATGTCACCAGGGTCTCCCTTACTGACTATCCAATTCAGCTTAGACGTGACCGGCAATAGCTATCTGGTCACAGCTTTACTAGCTCCTGATCCCCCCCACTGGGATTAAAGGTCCCAGTAAGAAAAGGGGACAGGACAGCAAATTAGTGCATGAGTATAAAGTGGGCATAGGACCAATGACAGATTTGTCCTGAGGTATGGACTTTTATAACATATTCAACAAAGTCTTTAAAGGCATGTTTTCCACCTACAAAAACCTTTACACCTAGAGAAAGCAGACCTGAACCCTGACACAGTTAAAGTGCATGTCCACCCCCAAAACTAAAATGTAACCCACTACCCTCTGCTCCTTATGGTTCCCCTGCAGTCAAACAATAGTGAAGGAGGGGGACACCACACAGAATAAAATTGCAAAGTAACCAAATTTATTGCAACATGTTTCGGACTTATTGCAAGTCCTTTAGGCAATCAAACAAAGTGAGCCAAGTGCATATATAAGAACATCCAATTCTTAACCACAACCCTTTAACCCAATCTAAGCAAAGGAGATTGCAGCTACGAGGGATACTCTTCTGATGCATTGCACTAAGGAGGAGATTGAGGATCTTGATAAACAACACTCTGCAACTCTATCCAAACTTAGGAGCAATATAGCGGCATGGAAAGCAAAAAAACTGGAAAGGGATGTACCTGACCAATTGCAGGATCACACACAGGCCCATCAAGATCGCTCCGGTATACAGAGGACACTACACAAACAGTGCCAATGGAGGAGACGCCCAGAGGGAAGGAACATATACTCCGGCACTTCCAGCAACGAGGAGGATCGCAAAGGCACCAAGCCTACTTTTTTAGATGCAGATCAAGTCCAGTTGATCTAATTGAATACAACAGATATACCATGACCTGGATGAATGAGAACCTTCACAAGCAAAGCTCTGTATAGTTTAGTGTTGTCAGCAAATACAGAGATCTTGCTCTCAATGCCCCCTTCTAAGTAATTTATAAACAAATTAAAAAGTGGCCCTAGTACGGAACCTTGAGGCCCTCCACTTAGAACTTTAGCCCACATAGATGTAGCCCCATTGACCACCACTCTCTGTTTGCGATCCAATAACCAATTCTCTATCCATGAACAAATGTTTTCTTCAAGGCCAACAGTCCTCAGTTTATACATTAGTCGCCTATGTGGCACAGTATCAAAAGCTTTCACAAAATCCAAGTATACCACATCCACTGCTGTGCCTGAATCTAACTTCTTACTCACTTCTTCATAAAAAACAATTAAATTTGTCTGGCATGATCTATTTCTCATAAACTCATGCTGATTACTACTAATAAAATCAGTTCTGGAGACAAAGTCAAGGATATGATCCCATAACAATGTTTCCAGCACCTACCCTACCACTACTGTTAGGCTTAGCGGTCTATTGTTACCAGACTGTGAACGACTTCCTTTTTTGAATATTGGTATTACGGTGGCTTTTTTTCAATCCTGCGACACATCCCCAGTCCAAAGTGATTCTGAAAAGGATTGGTTGGGTACTTGAACCACTTTCTCAATATGTAGATTACTATCTGCAGCCTCTAGCAGCAAAAATTCCAAGCTGCTTACGTGACACAACCGATTTACTCCATCGACTTAATGAAGTGGGATCCAAATACCTATTTATGTGGGGTCGATATTCAAGCACTTTACTTCCATCCCTCAAGACTATTGCATAAGGGTAATAGAAGAGTGTCTGCTGACTACGGATTTACCCACTGCCAGAATCTATTTTTTGATTTGACTGTTTAAATTTGGTGTTACGTAAAAACCATTTCAAGTTCCAGAATAAGGACTACTGGCAGCTCCAAGGGACATCGATGGGAGTGACCGTAGTGCCGGCCCTAGCTAATTTATATGTCCAACATCTAGAAAACCAGTTATTCACTTTCCATCCTACAGTATATATAGTGAATACATCAAATCGTATTTTAGATATGTAGATGACATATTGAACCTCCAGAGTCACAAACAAAAATTGGAAAGACTCACTTGTGTATCAAAATATTGTACACAAAGTAAAAATATAGAAAAGGTGACTGGAAAAGACTGGCCTTTATTGAGCTATGATGCCAGATTTGGACATTTATTTCAAAATCCACCTATGTTCTGCTATAAGAGAAGTCCTAGTATCAAGGATAAATTATGCCCTTCAGATTTGGAACATCACAAAGCAGGTCACCTCCAAACTAAGCGGAGAGGAACTTTCCCTTGTTTAAACTGCAACTGTTGCACTTCTATCATTAAGAAGAAAGAAATATGCCATCCCACTATGAGCAACAATATTTTGATGAAACATATGTCCACATGTGAATCACATAAGGTAGTGTATATTCTTAAATGCTCATATGGCAAAGCTTACGTTGGACAAACTAATCGACCTATCAGAACTTCTTTAACATTTGAAAGCTAACATCTGATTGGTTGAGGCAAAATTAGCACCATTTTAAATAAGAACTTTTATTGAATAACCCTAAAAGTGTCTAAACTGAGGTATATAAAATCACCTTTAGGGCACGGCCACACTGCAACGCAAATGCAATCACACACGGAATCGCATGCAATTTCACGTGCGATTTAGTTGCGTTTGCGCATGTGGTTTTTTCATTAAATATTGAAAAATGCATGCGATTGCGGTTTAAAATGCGGAACGCAACGCACCCAAAAACGTGCGTTTCCGGTGCATTACTGCGTTTTCAATGATCTGAAAAAAGCGCAAACGCAAAAAAAAGGTGCAGCAGTAGCCCTTAAGAGGAGACACTAAAAGAAAGCTTCTAAAAGAAGAAACTATTTGGGTAAAAAGATTTAATACTTTGATACCAGTAGGACTCATTGAGTCTTGCTCAATTAAATCTTTTTTTGTAAATGCTCCCATACTGTTTAAGCTAAGAGTTTGGCCATATTTTATCTTACAGTAATATGGTGTTGTTTTGTCTCTTACCTTTTTACAGCACTCCTCATTATTGATTAATACAGGAGACCTGAGGTACTTTTAATAACATATTGTAAATAATGCTGTTGGTGGAATTACTATGTATTTATTTCATATCTTTTATGTATTGTTGTAGTACATTTTATACCATAGGTTTTTAATGTTATTGATATAGAATGTTTTAGTTCACAGTCCATTGATTTTTAATATTTGTATTTTTAGACATGTATACTCCAGCCCTGTTTTATTGTTTTTAATACAGCTGTTTGAAGATTGAAGTCACTCACTGCAGGAGGCACTTTAAGACAAATTAAGACAACTTTGCACAGATTAAGTTAAAGGGGTGTGGCTTAGAATGGGATGTTCCTATATATGCACTTGGCTCACTTTGTTTGATTGCTTGGCAATAAGTCCGAAACATGTTGCAATAAATTTGGTTACTTTGTAGATTTATTCTGTGTGATGTCCCCCTCCTTCACTATTGTTTGGCTACATTATACACTGCAGGGCACGGAGCAGTGGGGGGATGTGGACCCGAATTGATTTGGATCGCTAGTGTGCATACTCATCTGTTTGCTGGTTCCCCTGCAGTGCTTGTCTAAAATTCAGGAAAGTGAAGAGTAGGAGCTGTCTACCTGCCAAAATGTTTTTGCCTCTTCTGTAGCCTCCGGGAGGTAGTGTGACATGCGCAGGGGAGCCATTCCCCCCCCTACCACCATCCAAGTAGACCTGTATTTAGGCTTGTGCATGCTTAAAAGAGCCTGGATGTTTATAAATGCACATGGAAAGAAACAGAATAATATGACATTTTAGTATTCCTTCAAAGTCTGCAGTTAATGAAAATACTTAGTTTAAAAGAAGTTCATCAGCTGACTGATTTTGAAATCCTTGGCTTTTAATTATTTTTTTTTTTTTAAATATTGGCTCTTGAATCATTCCATTGTATCTTATTTAAAGGTTGGGGTGTAATGTTTCTAACTATGACTTACAGTACATTTCATTAACGTGCCACACATTGTTAGATCTTTTAACAAATTTCAATCTAGCAAACACAAATGAAGGTTAAGTACCAATGCCACATATTTTGATGCTTGTCTGAGGAAGAAACCACACTGGTTTTGAAACGTCACAAATAAATTGTGTTACACTTAAGACTGGAGTGCCCAGCGAGTTTTGTTACCTTGGATATCTATTTCTGTTGGCTACAGACGCTGGAAGCACCCAGCACTTGTACTTTTTATATCTGTTGGTTTAGGTGTGCAGGATCCTCTTCACTACAATTTTGTATCTAATGCCACATATTCTCTTCCTGTTTTCATAAATATGCAAATAAGGAACAAAGACTTCTGGGAATTTACCTTGTTTCCATGGAAGCTCTTAGGAACGCTATATCTTAAAAAAAACTTTTACAGCATTCCACAAGCTAAATGCTGAAAAGGGAGTTTCAAAGCCTGAATTCTCTCCTTATCCTATTTAATGTATTAGTGACGTGTTTTCAGAAATAACATTTCAAATTTAAGATAGTGTTCATTCTGAACATGTTTAAATCGGCACAGGAGTTTTCACAAAGGTGAAATTTTTGGTGTTTTCTTTAAAATCTCAAACAAACAGATGTGGGGAAAATGTACATAAGAGTCGATGCTTCTGAAAGCTTTGTCAGCCTTTAATTCTATGTTTTATTGGTCTCTTGAACATATTTAGCCTTCAGTCTAGATATTTTGTTCAGTATCTAACCTTATGACATCATTTACTTTGAAACAGTTTGACTCTTCTCCATTTTCTATTAGCATTTAAAAAGCTAATTTCAGATATTTATGGCAGAGCTGCTTCATTGGAAAGGTAATAATAAGTAGCACTAGACGTTTCTAAAATGCTGCAAAAATAAATCGTTAATCAGAAAACAAATAATGGCAACACACAAGAATAATCACATTCAGAGCAGTCATTCTAGAAATAAAGGGAGAAAAAACATTTAACATGTTTAGCAATTAAAGAAAAAAAAAACCTGAAATACTGCACCAGTTACACATTTTATTTAATATTATAATACAAAAAGCACAACGATAAAATAAGATGTGAATTTATTAGAGCTACCTTATTGGTTTGCAACATCCTTCTCAGATTCTCAGCCCAAAAAAAGGTATAGGTCTGCATTACTTTGTCTTTTCTCCCTAAACCCTTTCTGTACAACAATATATTTAATATTTACTAGATATACACATCTATAGTTAAAAATTAGAGAGTGTAATATTCATATCTTTAATACAATAAATACTAGGACATTAAGCTAGTAGGGGCAAAGTATACATGCTGATACTGATATTGGGAGGAAGAATTAATAAATTCTAACTCCCTGCACCAGGTATATTTTTAAAAACTTTACACATAACCAGTAAGAATTTTTTTTCCTTCTAGTTTTATTTTCTAGTTCAGGGTCAGCAAAATAAACTGAACCCCTTATGTATGGTATTTACATGTACACCCTTTCCCTTTTTCAACTTTCCATAAAGCAAAGCTATGTACAAATTTTAATGTTAAAAGGGCAAGTCAAGCTCAACGGTTAAAATTGTATATAGCACTAGGACCCCTAAACTTTAGGATCACAATATTTACCCTTGTCCTCGATTTCCACCGATTTCTGCCAGTCCCTCTTCTAAAGAATCACACCTACTCTGCAGGCTTTACAAGCTTTTTTTGAGCTTGCACAGCAGTAAAGTTGGCAACTCATGATACAGCCACTATCATGAGTGGTATCTGCTACCCAGAAAGACTGTGGAGAAAAAAAGTCAGACAGACCAGAAAGATAAATATCCATCTGTGGGAATGTCCAGGACAAAGGTAATGATTGTAATGTTAGGGTTTGGGGGTCCTAGTGTTATTACCTACACAACTGTAGCAGCAGTCTTAATTAATGTGGTCTGTGCTATCCATATTGGACGGTGCTAGGGTCATTATTTATAAATAAAATTACACCGAAGGACAGGGGTCCTAAAGTAGAAACCCCTCAAGCAACCCAAATAAAGCACTCACACACTTGTGACCTACTCACTCAATATACTCTTTATTATCACAATAAATACCAATAATACCCATAAACACAGTATGCAAACCCCACTACCATAAAAACTAAGTGCACAAAACCCCTATAAAACACACTTGGCATCCCCAGTGTAAAGTGTGGAGTCCAGTAGTAAAAACAAAATAGTTGGGAATGTCTGGAGAAATAATCCCATAAAAGATTGAAAACAGTCCCCATTATGGACAAAATTGCTACCCTTGCGTGGCAGCCTAACCCAAGCAGCCGTGTCAAAACAGTGCTCTGCTAAGTATCCCGTGGGCCTTAGAAGGTGTCTATAATCCTGCCCTCCACAAACTCAGGCTTAAGAGTGAGTAGATATAACTCGGGACTTACAGGTGAAACAATGTGGAAACTTTTCAATGCACACACAGTGCTCCCTCACGTGACCAGGGAACAGCACTGCAGCAAGTCCCTTCATAGACCAACCACCTCTAGTTTGAGTTCTAGTCCATCTCTAGTCATCAATTCTATATAATGTAAATAGGGAGGAACAAATATTTTTTTTTACCTTACCTTAAATAATAGAATCCAATGGCAACTTTTTTATTTGGTATAGATACCCTTTAACTTAAATACTTCTGAGGTGAGGGGAATCTTATGTAAAATTAATTGTTTAAGTTTGGGGAGAATAATGAAACAAATGTCTTCAATTGCTTGTCATATTCTATTAAAAAATAATAGGAAAATAAATATTAAAGGGGAACTGTGGTCCAAAAGTGAATTTAGGTAAATTGAAAGGAATTGCTTTCATGGGTATTTTTTTTTTATTTACTTTTATTATTTTTTTTACATAGTTTTGAAGATTTTTCCATTTTTGTGTGTGATATGGCATCACCAGATTCCCTGCACTTCCTGCTACCTGCTATGAAATGTGTGACAGGCCCTCTTCCCTGTGTCTCCATCTCCCCTTGAAGCCCCCATGACCACTTCCACTCATAGGCCCTGTGGCCCCTCCCACTCATGGGCCCCCTGGCTCCTCCATTTGCAGGCCCCTCTTGGCCCCTTCTCTTGCAGGCTCTGCTTGGACCCTCCCACTCATGGGCCATGTAGCCCCTCCCACTCACAAACCCTGTGGCACTGACCACTCTTGGGCCCCATAACCATGTCCACTAACTGGCCCCTCTCCCGCTCTTAACTGGCCCCTCTCCTCTGGTTGATGGCTCATTTTAAAGATAGGAACCTGGTCTTTCATTTATTTCCAGAACATTTATTCGAGATTAAAGAGGAACAAAAGTGGCAAGTTTTCTTCAAACATTCTGTATAAGTTATTGAAGCTCTGAAAATCCTATTCAAAGTCTTAGGGAATGTACAGTAAACCCCTCCACATCTATTTAGGCTTGGTTTCTTTATTTTCACATAAATGGCCTCCTTGACACCTCTCTTGAACCAGTCATGTTCCTTTGCCAATATGTTAACATTACAATATTCAAAGGCATGTACTTTATTCTTAAGATGCAGGTACACTGCTGAGTCCTGACCCTGACGTGACTGGTTCAAGAGAGGTGTCAAGGAGACCATTAATGTGAAAATAAAGAACCAAGCCTAAATAGAGGTAGGGGGGTTCAAAACCAACTGTCTGCCATGTACAATGCTGTTTTGACACCTTAACCCTGGGCGTTCCTATAACACCTCATGCAATCACGCCCTTACCACCTGGCTGTGATATGCTAATTGGGATTTTCCAGGGTACATAATTGCCACAGATTCTTGTACAAGTCATTCTGAATTGAGAAAGCCAGTCGGATGACTAGCGAAACGTCTTCAAGAACTAAACTTCAAGTCCAGTTGATCTAATTAAATACAACAGATACACCATGACCTGGATGAATGAGAACCTTCACAAGCATACAGTGTAAATCAAAGTACAGTCCATTGCAAAGCTATACCTTTAAATTACACACTATATTTCAAAGCCATTGGCAAAGCTTACCTTTTCCCACTTGCTTGCTCTTCCTGCTCACCTGTAATCTCGTTCAATCCCATTCTGGACTGCCCTGCTAGCTGTATATTACACTTAAAGAGGACTGGATTAGCAGTGTTCCGCTTCTATCAATATAATGCAATGATTTTTAAAGGGATAAAACTGTGGCAAATTAATATTTGTTGCATTGAGCAGCAGTCATCTATCAATGTGTGACTATAGATGTGTCAGAAATGTTTCTGTGAACTTGCACACTTGTTTTCTTTAAAGTTAAAGGGGAAGTTGATATAATACATTTTAAAGTGTATAATAACTTCCCCATTAACTTTAAAGTGTTTAATATTCCCCTTTAAAATGTATCACATCAACCTCCACTTTAAAATGTATGATATCAACTTCCCCTTTAACATTTGCCACAGTGTTTGTCCTTTAAACAACATTGCATTATATACATAGAAGCAGCAATCTGTTAATCCAGTCCTCGTTTTATTAAGTGTAATGTACAGCTATCAGGGCAGTCTTGACTAACTGACTGAATGGGATTCCCCTCCAGCAAGTCTAACAAGAGTAGTGGATTGAACAAGATTTCAGTGGAGCAGGAAGAGTCAGTACAGAGGGAATGTTTAGCTTTGCCAATGGCTTAGAAAAATAGGAGTAACATAGTTTGTGCTTTAAAGGTACAGCGTTGCAATGCACTGAATTTGTTTTACACTGTACATTTTTAGAATTATGTATCGGAATCTCCTAGTATTCAATCAGAATTTTCGAAAATTATAAAAAATCTGCCAGATCCGCATATTTAAAAAAAAACCGAATCAAAACCAGGTTAATTGCAAAACCAATATCCTTTTACTGTGAAATAAAACCTATGCATACAAACATTTTCCCCAAACTCTCTTAGACAACCTGCTTTATTCTTTTTATAAAAAAGTTGAATCCTAAATTACATGTCAGCATGTTTAGCAGTTGAAAGAACTTTTCGCCAAGGCTCCTTTTGTGAATAATGAATGTTTTTTTTATAGAATAATTAGTTTGACAAATGCAATGCAAATAGTGCAAATGTGTTGAAATGTAATGTAGCATGACATGATCTACCATACCTGCAAGAAAACTGTCACTGTAATAGAAACGCTTAGACTCTCTCAAGTACAAATATTAACTTAGATAAAATAAGAAAGCTATTAACATTTATCCACATTCAGCTAGACAAATTAAATTACAGTTCAGAAGGAAAATATGTATAGCCAGACAATAACACAAATTATTTGTGCACTGTAGGTACCATTGGGATTTTTATTTTAGCTCATTACATTCATTTACTTCATTTCATCCATTTAGTTCATCATATCCATTGCCTTGAAATGAGGCCAGGAATGGCAGTGTTTTATGCAAGAGGGGGGGGAGGGATGGGTGTATGGATGGAAAGATTTATAGATAGACAGACCATTGCAACTGTCTGCAAAATCCATATTCCTATCAACTAAGCGACCACTATTAGATCATTCTAATTTATTTGCAATTGTTTAAGGTCTTCATCACTCACTTTGATAAATCAAAATCCCACTCTTATGATTGAGTAAAGAGTACATTGAATATATGCTTGTGAATGTTCTCATTCATCCAGGTCATGGTATATCTGTTGTATTCAGTTAGATCAAATGGACTTTTGATCCAGTTGATCTAACTGAATGCCACAGATATACATTGAATATATGCCCTTAGAATGATGAGGGGCAGCACAAAGTAATTACGTTTAAAGGATAAGTACACGGTAAAATAAAGTTATTCCCAATTGGAAACTGCAGCTTTAAAAATACATTTGGCATATTTTTTCCCCTAAGCCCCTCCAGTGCCTACCTTTGTAGGTTAAAAGTTGCTGACATCTTGGTTGTGGTCAGGTGTAGAGTTAACTCCACCCCTCTGAGTTTTTTTGCCGCCTCTTGATTGGTAAGCCGCATTTGCTGTTTTCTATTTCAATAAATAGAAAACTCACTGTGTTGTATAACCTTCTCTAATAATAATAATATAGTGGTTACCAATACAGATAAACAAAACCGGCTCTGTGGAACCAATTGAAGTTTCAAATTTTTTTCAAATTTTCTATGGCTTTTTCGATAGAGATTTTCGATTTTTCAAAAAAATGTTAAAAGTTTAAAAAAATATTTTTCTAGTTTTTGAAGAAAGGTTCAGTTTTGAAAAATTTGTTGGATCTGCAGATTTTCAAATCCTGCAGTTCTGAATCGAAACCAGGTTGACTTCAAAACCGGGCTTCATCTCTAGTAAACATTAAACAACTGTCTACAGTGTTTTGTATAATAGACTAGTATAAATACAAATTATATTATTTTTTATAAGAATCAGCATAATATATAATAATCAGCCAGGTCTGGGCGCTAAATAGAAAGTGTATTTAGCCATAGATGTTTACAGTTTACAAAGATTTATGGTATTTTTACATATTCTTCAAGGTAATATTTATAGTTTTCACATATAGAGAGTCCAGGATAGTTCACATGTTCACAACCCTTTTCTTCCTCAAATTTATATATAAAATAGATCCATAAACAAAAGTCTGACAGTTGTCACATTAATTATATGCAGTGGTACCACTGCTTATAAAATGCATCTTAGGAACCAGACACACAGTATTTACACCCTCAAGAAACCAATTTTTGTGCATTGACCTGTCAGAATGGTAAGTAACTGTAATAAACTGTTGAAAAGTGACTCTCAATGGCATTAAACTATACTTAAGATTTAGTTCTCAACACTGAGATGATCTCCGTTACATTGCTACAGAGGATGTAAAATGTCTAGCTAGCCTATCCTTTGGGAACTATCTTCTTTTGAACCAGTGTGCTCAAAGAAAAATACTAATTCTTATTCAGTGGAAAAAGCCAAAAATGACCATGACTTTTTTACCTGGAACAAATTCTTTCCTGTGATAAAACTGTCATAACATAATTTGCCCTTTAATAGTATAAGAAAGAAGAGCACTCTTGAAAAGTATTTTACTGTTCCTGCAAGCAAACTTTTTATGGAACTAAAATTCAAAGCTTTAGAGTTTCTTTATACGTGGAAGAGAAAAAAAAATGTTTTGTTTATAAAAGGTCAATGAAGTAGAGACAAGAACTTTTATGTGAACAGTTTCCATTTAAGTAGAGGTTACTTCCAAATATTGGTCAATAATTATGTTTTAACACATCACTTAAAGGGCAGGTATATGTTAGGTTTTTATATAGTCTCTATAATCACTTAGCCTAATAGCAGCCATTTTGTTCTTTGACTTCATTTTGTGTTCATATTATTCAGATATTGTTGTTCTAGAAATGCACTAAGATGTTCTCATGGTGTAGATAATATCTTATCTCAAGGTCTTTTGCCTCCTACATTGTGTGTCAACCTGACTCTATCCTCGCATTCCAATAGAGGTTTTACTACATCATCTGTAGACACTGCGTCTGGCCACACACCCTTTTCTCTTTGTGAAAATCCAATGTAATAACTAAATAAAGTGAGTTAGACTTTTACTACATCCAATATGTGGTTCAATTCTTTCCAGCGCTGAAGGGTCTCTTAGTAGGTCTAAGACAGGCATCAGGGTCTGGCCTGACTAGTGCAGGATATTTATTCTAACAGTATACTGAAAAAAATACTTTGCCTCCTAATCTATAGATGAATACATGTTACCAGTATTCACTTTTGCTCAGGCTCCTTATACCCCTTTCTCTCTTAACTGACATCTCTTTAATCAGACATGAGGGCAAGCATGCTCAGTAATTACTATGAGCCAGCACTGGGTGAGGAAGGTGTTCCCCCATGCAATTCACACCTACCAAATGTCACCATTCTAGTTACAGCAGAACTGCACACAGCAATAGAGTTTGTGCACTTTAATGACAGCTGAATAGAAAGATGCTTCAGATTATATATCTAAAGAAATAGGGGATAGATAACCTTTAAATTCTAGATGATCACAGTATGCTAATGAACCAGTAAGAAAAACACCAGATGAATGGCCCACTATCTACTATACTACTACTTTTTTCTGGACTTTTCTTCATAGGGTCTTTGGATCTTCATGTATGCACTCTTTTCCCTTTAAATACTTACCTTGTGCTTTTTGATATGTGTGTTTGGCCTTTTAGTGTTGGAGAGATCATTGAGATCCGGTTGGGGCCCCCCAACTATTTAATTGTGCAGTTGCACTACCTTAAAAATGTGTGATATGCCTTGACTTAATTAAGTATGGTATACTCTAAGGCTAAATGCCTTTATTAACACTTTGTTACTAATTGTTTTTCCTTACTTATATCCCAAATGCATTGCATGAGATGGTTACTTGTAGATATCGATTTAGGCTGTTACCATATCGACGGACTACCTTTCCACTTTCCAGTATCGGGCTGTCATACATTTACGGGCAGTATCCATGGTAACCAGGTTCCCATTACACCTCGCGAAGTCTTGCGAGAAGCGGGACTTCTGCTCAACCAATAGCATACCGGCGCCTATTGTTGACGTCATACAAGGAGCACGGAGGTGGGACCTGTGTACATTTTTAAACCGGCAGGAGCATAAGCAAGTCACACTGAGGAAGCTCCAGGTACCCCAGACCGGAGCGAAACGCGTTCGGCGTGAGCTTTGCTTGTATCCCCTCTCACCAGACTGGTAGTATAAACCTTTTTTTTGCATTTGCTTTATATCAGTTGAACTATGTCTATACCATTGCATTATAATGTGTTTGACCGGTGTAGTCTGTATTATCCAGACTATCACTTGTACTACATTGTGTAGTTTACTGTATTTCAGTGCCCTGATCACCCCTCTTTTCTATTTCACTATCTACTATATGTCCAATCAAAAATTAGCTTTGTTGCCCACTTATTGTTGTATGTCTCCAAAAGTCTAACCTGTTATAGTCAATGAAAATTTGGATTCCTTGTTATAATATATGTACAACATAATTACAGTTTCCACTAGTAAACTAAGTTCTGCATACACTCTGATATAATTTCAATCTTACATCAATCTTAGTTGTTGAAAATCATCAGTGTATTTGCTCTTATTTAATTGCAAGTTTACAAAAACAGGAATTCCCTGGGCATAGCTGTGAGGGGCAGACTGATGCATGTTGGTAATGTGGCCGCCACCAAGGTATCATACTGTTTACTTTAATTATGACATTCTTAACACTTAATAAATTGTGTACTATATACAAAATGGTGGCTTTATAGTGTCTGCTTCCTATAGCAAAAATAGTGTTATTGCTCTTTTCATAGATTACATACCATAATACCATATCTGATTAATTGATTGATTAATTGAATAGCGCAGTTATCTAGACATTATATATCTCCATAGATTAATCATGCTCAGGCTTTATAAATGCACAATGATCTGTTTATTGTTATTAGTATGATTTATATTTATTACCTTACATTTCTGGTAGATTATGTATGAGCACATGTCATTTTTGTAGTATATAGGGATGGGCGAATCTGTTAAAATTAGTTCCGCCTGCGGATTTGCATTCTTAAAATTTGCAGAAAAACCCAACAGGAGAAAAAATACGCACAGATCTGCCTAAATATAAGTAAAAAATAGCTTCCATTGGTGAATTTGGGACATGAAAATCCTCGGAAATACGGGACTTTTCAAAGATTCTAAAAATTTTGAAAAACCGAAAATGTTCAAACGTGGGTATGGATAATCCGCAAAGCATAATTTCAGAAAATCCGTGAGTTCCATGGATATGCAGATCCCAGTGATCCGCGGAGGAACCGGGTTCAGATCTCTAGTAGTATACATTTTAATGAAAAAAAAAGGCCCAATGTGGTCTCTTAACAGGTTATGGTTTAAAAAAATCTGCAGTCTATTCTTTAAAAAAAATAAAGAAACCAAGCCTAAATAGAGGTGGGGGGGGTTTGACACCAACTGTCTGCCATGTACAATACTGTTTTGACACCTTACTCTGGGCGTTCCTATAACACCTCTTAGCCACTATCTAATCACACCCTTAACACCTGGCTGTGATATGCTAATTGGGATTTTCCAGGGTACATAATTGCCACAGATTCTTGTACAAGTCATTCTGAATTGAGAAAGCCAGTCGGGTGACTAGCGAAATATCTTCAAGAACTAAACTTCAAGTCCAGTTGATCTAATTGAATACAACATATATACCATGACCTGAATGAATGAGAACCTTCACAAGCATATGTGTTGTTTGTAAAACATGTGGAAACAAAGTGTTACCAGTCAGTTTGAGCATCGGCTCCTCTACTTCACAACCCGTAGTGGGAGTCAAATGGTGCTCCGGAAGCATCCAAAGGCAAGAAATACTGTATAAAAAAGATGACGGACTGCTACCAACTGCGAGTAAAACGTAACTTTTATTGTCGAACATTGCATGCTTCACAGAGGGAGATAATCATGGTGCCCTGACGCGTTTCGTACGTAAAAAATCGTCACTTCTCCAGAGGGATACTCCTCATCTCGACAGTGATCTTAAATAACCAACAAACCTAAAACACCTGCTAACAATTAAGCAGTAAAAGTGAATACTCACAAATCTCAAAAGAGATACAAGAAAAGGGTTAATACAATGCTGGAATAAACGAAACCATCGATCTTCAGGAGTAAAAGCTACACAGGATGTAAAGATGCATAAGAACATGTATCAAAAAATTGAAACATTAAAAAGTATATATACACAATAAAAAATAACCAATCTTGATAACATAAAAAATAATAAAGTATAAATATACAGGTGTATAGTGTCTCATAGTATGTTATATAACAATGTACAATAGAAGAACAAATTATATAGTTCAGATTAGGGAACTGATTAGGATGTGAATAGTACTTCACATCCTAATCAGTTCCTAATCTGAACTATTAATTTGTTCTTCTATTGTACATTGTTATATAACTACTATGAGACACAACACCTGTATATTTATACTTAGTATCTATTTGAGACTGCTGCTCTTTGTTATGTTATTATTTTTTAGTTACAAGATTGGTTATTTTTTATTGTGTATATATACTTTTTAATGTTTCAATTTTTTGATACATGTTCTTATGCATCTTTACATCCTGTGTAGCTTTTACTCCTGAAGATCGATGGTTTCTGTTTATTCCAGCATTGTATTAACCCTTTTTCTTGTCATCTCTTTTGAGATTTGTGAGTATTCACTTTTACTGCTTAATTGTTAGCAGGTGTTATAGGTTTATTGTTGGTTATTTAAGACCACTGTCGAGATGTAGGAGTATCCCTCTGACGAAGTGACGATTTTTACGTCACGAAACGCGTCAGGGCACCATGATTATCTCCCTCTGTGAAGCATGCAATGTTCGACAATAAAAGTTACGTTTTACTCGCAGTTGGTAGCAGTCCGTCATCTTTTTTCTATTGTAAAACATGTGACAGTCTTAGCAAATCAAAAAAAATTTAAATTTTTTTACAGATGTGCAAGAACTCACTCTCTCACTCTCACCCTACCCTCTTAATAGAAAAAAAAGGAGAGCTGCTGTTTGCTAGACAGGAAGTCATATCTATTTATTATAGGTGGACAAAAAACAAATCATTTGCATGCTCATTGCTCAGAAAATGCTGGGAGTAAGTTTAATTGTTTATTATATTTTTTAAGCAATGCTATATTAATAGGATAAGGCTGTGAAGCACATTTTGTTGTTGGAAGTCTCTATTTAATTGTTTGCTCTGTGGAGGCCTAGCATCTCCTTTAAGCCCACCTCATCAAGCTATATAGCTGTCTGTTATCTTGTGCTCCCAAGTCTTACCCAATCAGAGCAATGAACCTGTGTTCTTCAGTAATAAAATCTATTAAGATTGAAACATGGCAGGATATTCTGGGTTCTTTGTAAGATCTCAGGTTCTCCAATAGTGATCCTTTTCTAGCAAACTTCCTGGTGAATGCGGTGAGACAATTGGGAAGGTGAGTATAGAAAGAAGGATTGATAACTTTAACTATGGAATGATCCAAATGATCTCCTATTGGTTTAATATTGGTTGAAAGTTGAGGGGGAAGATAGATTCAAACTACCGTGATGCACAGCAGTTGTAATTCAATGTGGTGTTTGGACTGAACTATAATACTCTATACAATGTTACAATAAATATATTTAAAAAATTAAAACCCTGGATATAAATATCTTCCTGTATAAATTCATTAGAACAAATGGATAAATAAAGCAGAAAAATATGATAGTGGAATACAACAAATATAAGATGGATAATATCTGCTTTATCTAGATGTTAGGTTGCACTATATGTACATTTAACATGTACTGACACTTCCTGTACAATATACAGTATATATCCCCTCCATCCTATTCTATAAAAATATTTATATTTTTACAAACACTGCATTGAGATTTCGAAGCTACCAATCAGGTGGTGGTATATAATAGTATTACATTTAGGAAAAGTGTATATGTATGTACTTTTTCACTATTTTATTTTCAATGACCATAAAAAACTATGGCAAGTATAGTTCTAATAGTGAGTTATATTTTACTTAGAAAACAAATTAAATACAATTAAAAAAATAATACTTACTGACCCAACACCCTTATGTTACAATACAAAAGTCAAAATGGAAGGTTTAGTCACACCTCTAAGAGTGCTAAAGAGCCTCAATATGGACCCTAAAAGGAAGTGCCATGTCAGTAACACTGAATCATTTTGTAATGTTCAAGCACATGCCACTATTATCAAATTAAAATTAGCATTGTACAAGAGCGACCCGCCTTTTTTTTCACTTTTGTCATCTTGAGGGTGCGTGTGAGCTTGTGTTTCACACCTGCCCACTATATATTGTGATGATTAATGGAAACTGTGTTCCTCAACTGCTGATTCCTAATCTGTAGATTTTTAATCTGCATTCCCCGGTGTTGTATTTTTTAAAGTAAGTTATTTACCCCTTCTAGCTAAGCTAACAGGTTCTCCATTTCTAGAAGCCCTAATCAGCGTTTCCTCTCTGTCAGGCCTACCCCTGGTCCCACTGTCGAGTCCTACCTTGTCCCACTCCCCAATGTGCACCACAGGCACACTTTTGCTAGTATGTATGGAGAGATGGAGAGAGAGAGAGACAGACAGACAGACAATAGAACCTGTAGCATTCCACCATAAGTCGTGCTTGGTGCAAGTATAAAGGGAGACCCACTGTCTTGCTCCCACCAATACAGTCTGTTGTATATACAGCACACAGATCTTGAATGCAACACGTCTTTATTAATTCAACATGCCCCTTGGACAGTTAACAGTTTCGGAGCCACTTGCTCCTTTCTCAAGCTAACATACAGAAATGCCATAATGCCAATTCATAGAGATGTGTTGCATTCAAGGTTATATAAATATAAAATATATATATTAAATGACCATCTGTAAATGTATATAAAATTTAGCACTGACTTTTATATTAGGTATAACACAAAATATACAAAATACAGAGCTGAGAACGCTATTTTAAAATGGAATGGTCAAATGGCAGCTTAAACCACACCCCTGTGTCTGCTCCATATGAAAGGAAGTGTTATCCAAAAAAAGTTTCTGTCTGCTACATAGGATATGATGTGAATTGTAATGGACATATACACCATTAAATACCAAGGCTCCTTATATACCACCTCCAGCCTGCAGGTGGTGTCAGTGAATAATAAAATACAAGACATCCCTGCTCTCTATGGTAGGAGGAGAGAAAGTGAAAGTAGATTGTGGTGTGTGCTTTGGAGTGATATTGACTGCAACACAAGATCCTGTGTATAAGATTCTGTTACCACCTGTTGGGAGGACAGATTATTGGACAGACAATTTACCTTATTGGATACAAACTCTGAGGCAACAGATAAGTGTGCACCAATGTAGAAGGACACACAATATACAGGCCTGGTAAATATTCAAAGTGGTGCACCATAGACAGGGACACCCCTGATTACTTCACATGTTTATGTGCACTGTCTGCTTTGTGCCAGACCACCAGAGTAACCCACTGTGTGCCATGCTACCGATAATCCTTCCATAAAGCAGTGATCTGGTACAAATTGCTGGCAGCGGTGCTGGTAATGCCATTTATTCTCCCTGTTTTCTTTGTACATTTGTTATCTGTATTAAGCTATGGAGGCTGCTAATGAACCTATTGATTTAAATCCTCCTGTCCTTGTACCTGCAGATGAAATTCCCCAATTAGACTCAGTAGCTTTACCAGGCCCCATTGCCAAACCTATTTTTAAATCTGATCCATTTGATGGGGTAACTAGGGAGTGGATTGATTGGCTAGAACAATTTGAATTAGCAGCCACTATTAATGTTTGGGATGAAGGTGCTCGATTGCAAGTCCTTGGCCTTTTGCTTAGTGGTAAAGCCAGGAAGGTAAACCAAGGATTTACTGTAATACTGAAATAAAAAGCAGTTATTCAAAATTGCTCTGAAGCAAATTTTTTTCAATTAGATCTGTATAAGAGTATATAAAGGATAAATCCATTTCTTTAGCTAAACTGGGAATGAGAAATGTTTGTTTATATGATTATTAGAGAAATGCTATTACAATAACATGATGCTGTGAAGTACCTGAAGTGCCTGGGTCCACTCTCAGACCTACAGGATTATCCTATTTGGTTCCTCTGGAAGCTGATGACTGTCTGAGTAACAGTTTAAAATATACCTTTGTAAAGATTCTATATCCACTATATCCACACATTGCAAAACAGACACACACATAACTTCCATTGTGCACCAAAGGGCACAATTTTGCTAGTATGTGTATGTATGTATGTATGTATGTATGTATGTATGTATGTATGAACAAAGGGGACATTTGTACCACCTACAACTTATTCAGGAGTTGAGACATTTGTAACCAGTGTGCTTAATGATAAAAATAAGTATTTACGAGATCCCAAAAATTGGGTCTCGTAAATATTGTGGTTATAATTTCAACTTAACTAAAGCAGAATTTAAGGCATTGGATGCCCTTACTACCAAACGTGAGCTTACTATAAAAGCCGCTGATAAAGGGGGTTCCATTGTTATAATGGATACCCACCTTTATATGGCTGAAATATTGTCACAATTAAATGATAATCATGTATATTGTCTTTTGGATAGGGACCCAGTCTTTGAGATTAAGAAGAGGTTGAAATCTTTTTTATCCACAGCCAGATTGAATAATGTCATTGATGTGAATATGGAAAAATATCTTTTTGTGGACTTTTCGTCCACCCCCCTGTTCTATGTTCTCCCTAAAATACACAAGGACCCGATCCACCCTCCAGGGTGCCCTATAGTGGCGGGCACTAATTCGATCTTTTGTCCCATGGCTACCCTGGTGGATCAGGTCCTTAATCCGATTGTGGCTTCTACTAGGTCCTATATAAAGGACACTAGTGATTTTTTTGGTTAAATTGAGAACTTTGAATATTTAAGTGCTATTGGTGACATTAATGTCACTAGTCTGTACACCTCCATCCCCCATGTAGAGGGAATGGAGGCTGTCAGACAATCGCTAATACACAACACCCAGTATGGTGGTGTCGTCATCTCATTTTTTATGGGACTCTTGAGATTTGTGTTATATGATAATTACTTTAAATTCTCAGGAAATTACTACCTACAACTAAGGGGGAGCGCTATGGGATCCAATTCCGCTACTGCATACGCTAACACCTTTATGTGCTCCTTTGAGGAGAGACACGTCTATGTGCACCCCATGTTCAGCAATTTTTGTCTGGCTTGGTGGCGGTACATAGACGATGTCTTCCTCATATGGGGGGGCGACATTGGATCCCTACAAAGGTTCATTGGTGATTTGAATGGTGCGGACCCCAATATATCTTTTACTAGTACTATCAGTTCCACTAAAATTGCATATCTCAATGTTCTTGTGACTAGAGCGGGCTGTACATTGACCACAGACATATACAGGAAGGAGACTGATAGGAATGCTTTACTTTGTTTGCGACAGTTTCCTTCCCACTCATGTCAAAACTTCCATTATACGTAGTCAATTAACTAGGGTCCTACGTATAACGAACGACCCTATATTACAGGATAGGAGACTTAATGAAATGCAGGCACGTCTTGCCCAGCGAGGGTATCCTAGATCATTGCTGACATAAGAAAGATCTATTTTACAACAAGAAAAAAACAAACGAGATAAAACAAAATATAATGTTGCGAGTAAGGAGATTTTTCATATTATAAAGAAACATTGGCATATTCTGCGACAGTCCTATCCGGACATCACAGAATTTCAGGACATGCCCATTGTGGCCTATAAGAGAGCAACTACTATAGGCAACAAATTGGTTAAAACAGATTTCCCAAAGAAAACACCTTTGACCTTCTTGGGGACACCTAAAATAGGAATGTTCCCCTGTAGGTCGTGTGTACAATGTACCTTTGTTCAAAAATTCGATAGGTTCGTACATCCGACTACTCAACGGACATATGAATTAAAAAATGTTTTCACATGTGATGCCGATTTTTGCATTTATGTGTTAAGGTGCCCTTGTGGGTTGCTCTATGTTGGGGAGACCACCCAAAAGGTGAAGGGTCGTATCTCCCAACATAGGTCTTCCATTAGGTGTGGGCATTTTCATTTACCTGTTCCTCAGCATTATGCTGTTGCTGGCCACAGCTGTGACCAGCTGAAATTTTTTGTTATTGAACAGATCTGTAAACAGAGAAGGGGAGGTAATATAGTTTTAAAACTAAAACAAAGGGAAGTCTTTTGGATTCATGAACTCAATACTCTGTGGCCTAATGGTCTTAACAGGGATTCTGACCTTTATGTATATATCTGATAATTGAATCTTTTATATTTACTGCATGTTGGACTATTTTTGTATATGGATGCTTTGTTGCTTAATTGATATTTGTCATGTGATTAGGTCATGTGTTTTTGCACAGGCCTTATAAGGTTAGCTAATGAGCTGTTAAATTACATCATTGTAATATACTTGAGAAAGGTAATGGATGTTACCTAAACGTCGCCTTTTATTTTTATACGATGATTAACCAAGAATACATTTTCTACGAGTGCTGCACAGATTTGTTCTCTTTTCTATATTAATTGTAGGAATACAGGTGTCCTCATTAGTGCGTGCACCAACCCTGCAATCTTTTCACAAGGTGGAGTGCTGCTGTTACACTTGTCTTTTTTATATATATATATATATATATATATATATATATATATATTTACACATACATACATACATAGAAAAGCTAATCAATGCACATTCCTAGGCCCCCATAAAACATCATATTATCTGCACACTGGCATACATTATAAACAAAGGAGTTTTAGTATACATTACTGTGATCACATGAATAAAACGCCTTCCAACCACGTTAAGGTAATCCCAGTCTGGAAGGTCCTAACTTCTAACTTTTTTATTTCAATTACGATTAAAAACTTTTGCATTTCTCATACTTGCACGCTGGATCAATATTACAGGCTTTCTCACTTTGTACTTTGATGTGGTATATATATAAAGAAAAGATAATGCAAATTCCTAGGCCCCACACAATATCATATTTTCTGCATACAAAGGGGTTTTAGTATGCATTACTGTGATCACATGAATGAAAAGTCTTCCAACCACGTCAAAGTAATCACATTAATATATACTAAAACCCTTTTGTTTATAAATTATGATATGATATTGTATGGGTCTTAGGAATGTGCATTGATTAAATTGTCCTTGTTTTTGTAAATGTTTGACCAGATCAGTCGCATTGTCACAAAATAGAGTTGTAATTTAGCCGAAGGAGTGCTTCCACAGTCACTCCGTGATCTGTCCTATTCTCCTTGACCTGTCCTCTCCTTTTGATACTGTTGATCATCCTCTACTTCAGACACTTGCTTCCTTAGGTATCCAGGATACTGCATTTTCTTGGCTATCCTCCTATCTCTCTGGTAGGACCTTTAGTGTTTTCCACTCTGGAATTAATTCCACCCCTCGCCCCCTCCCTGTGGGGGTCCCCGCAAGGCTCAGTACTTGGCCCTCTTCTTTTCTCCATCTACACCGATGACCTTGGATGATTCATTCATTCATTTGGATTCCATTATCACCTGTATGTGGATGATACCCAAATTTACATCTCTGCCCCAGATTTCCCTACACATCCCATGTCCCAGACTGCCTTAATGCCATCTCTGACTTCATGTGCTCTCGCTTCCTCAAACTTAACATGGACAAGACTGAACTTGTCCTTTTCCCACCATCATGATCTGTTCCTGTACCTAGTCTTATTTTTAATATTAACAACACACCTATATCCCCTTCTCCTCATGTCTGCTGCCTGGAAATTTGCTTGCCAACTCCTGACGGCTCCAACTCAAAAACTTTCCCCTCGTTTGTCCTTTCCTCACAAAAGAAACTACAAAAATCCTAGTCCACACCCTAATCATATCCCGACTAGACTACTGCAACACACTCCTGTGTGGTTTGCCAAACAACCGCCTGGCACCACTTCAATCCATCCTTAACTCTGCCGCCCGGCCCATTAATTTTCTCGCTTCTCTAATGCCTCTCCTCTCTGTCAGTCACTCCACTGGCTGCCCATCACGCAAAGGATCCAGTTCAAGTTGCTTACCCTATCCTATAAACCACTATCCAACACAGCCCCTCCATATATCTCAGAGCTCCATGATACTATCACAGACGCAACCCCCGCTCCACAAATGATATCCTCCTCTCATCCACCCTTGTCACCTCTTCCCATGCCCGCATTCAGGATTTTGCTCATGCTGCCCCTCTGCTCTGAAACTCCTTTCCTCGGTCTATTATTCACCGTCCACCTCTTCAGGCAAGCATATAACCTGGCCTAGACATTACTCCTTTCACTGACCTAACCTGATCATAACCGCCCCTCACACTCCACCGCATGCTTATATTATGTATTACCTGTATATGTCATATGTAAGACTTTGTATAATATGTATTACCCTGTATATAATGTATGACTTTGTAATTGTAAAGTGCGACAGAAGATGTTGGCGCAATATAAATCAATAATAATAATAATGGTCCATGGATTCAACATCAAAGGCTAACCTGTGCCAAGTCCCCTTTGAAGGAAACAGGCTGTTTGGAGAAAAGCTTGATGAGATAAAATTGACAAAGCCTCTGAAGGGAAGAGTCTGTTTTTGCCACAAGACAGAAGAGCTAAAAGGGGACATTTTGAATTTAGGTAGTCAACATGGAAGACCGGGAAGCCTTTTCAAGGAAGGAAAGATTCTACCTTTGCAGCTTGTTCCATTTGACAATAAGGGTACATGGACCCAGGTGCCGGTAGGAGGAAGGTAATCCGTTTTATCCAGCACTTGGGTCAGAAGTATTACAGACAACTGGGCACTGTCAGTAATAAAATTTGGATTAAAATATTTGTTTTCATCTCAGTAATTACTACCTATATAACAGAAGTAAGGGTTTCAGAGGCA
The DNA here is from genome assembly GCA_019447015.1 of Hymenochirus boettgeri. NCBI lineage: Eukaryota > Metazoa > Chordata > Amphibia > Anura > Pipidae > Hymenochirus > Hymenochirus boettgeri. The sequence goes on from CM033471.1 coordinate 65,115,961, forward strand.
ATAAAACCAGTTCTTCTAGAAGAAAGGAGAAAGGGGTTTTATTCACAGCCTTTTGGTGACATGCATCAGGAGCTCTCAGGCAGGTTCTAGATCTGCGTTGTCTGAATACGTATGTTTTAGAGGAGCTCAAGATGGAGTCACTGCTATTGATTATAAAAGAATCGGCAAAGGGTCCTGGCTAACAAGCATAGATTTAATAGATGCCTACTTCCATGTACCAATACCTCCCCTGTCAAGAAAGTTTCTCCGGTTTGAAGCAGGTGAGCCATTATTGCCACTTTACAAGCCTGCCATTCGGACTGTCGCAGTCCCCAAGAGTTTTCACAAAGGTGCTGGTAATGCAAGTGGCCTATATGAGAACAAGAGGTAATGCAGTTTATCATACCTAGACGATCTATTGGTAGTGGCAAATTCAAAACAACAGTTGCATCAACACACAAAACGGGTCCATCTACTCAGAAAACATGGCTGGGTTGTAAGCAAAGAAAAGAGCAAGCTGTTGCCATCTCAAGAAATTGCATATCTAGGAGCACGTTTTCAAATGACAAAAAACTTTGTATCTCTGCCAATAGAGAAGATAAATACAGAAGCTCAACATATCAGAGCATCCAAGATCCTCTATTAGTTTTTTTTCTCAGAGTCCTGGAACTAATGTCAGCAGACATACTAATAGTAAAATGGTCCAGGAGTTAACAACTATTCCTTTAATTAAATGTAAAATGCCCACATCTAAAGATACTAAAACTGCCAGACAGTATAAGAAGAGATCTAAAGTGGTGGTATAAAAAAAAAAATCTGCAACAAGGGAAACATCTTATATTGGGTCCTCCAAGAGACCTGAAATCAGACGCATCGAAGACTGGCTGGGGAGCCTTTATGCAAAAGAAAACAGCTCAAGGTCACTGGCTTATGAGTAGGGATGGCATAGAACTCGAACCTGAGTTCGAGCCGAACTGTTCGAGTTCGAACGGACCCGGACTTCTCAAACTATCTCGGACGCGGACTTTCGATATTTCCCGGACTTTTGATGATTTATCGAATGTTCGAACATTCGAGTATCGAATCCGTGAGTAAAATGTACATGGTATCTAGGCGCGAACATCGAATCTGCGAGTAAAGTCTCCATTACAGCCTATAAGCGAGTATCGAATCTGCAAGTAAAATGTCCATGTTACCTCGAACGTTCGAACGCGAAAGCTCGAAAGTAGCGCACGTGAGAGTAAAATCGATTTTACGAAAGTCCTGGATATTGGAACATGCTCCCCAGACCATTTCCCAGGTCCCACATCCATTTACATTAAGTTACCATTAATATTTTAGTTGTATTTGACTCTAACTTTTCGAACTATTTGCCTCCCATAGACTTTAATGGGTCCGTTTTCGAACTTTCGAACTTTTACAATAGTTCGAAAGTTCGAAAACGGACCGAACTTTCAATAGTTCGACCATCTTTACTTATGATCAGAAATGCTCCACTTTATTAGTACTAAGAGCTATAAAGTTAGTTTAATGTAAAATGTAGTTAAAAGTTAAATGTAGCCGTAAGGTCAGGCAACTTCACATTTGGGAGGTACATCAAGAACCAGGGAGGCACAAGAGACATCAGAAATCCCTGTCTGCAATCCACATCCCCAGAAAACAAAACAAGAAGGCAGATTTCTTTAGTCTTCAGGATATGGATCCGGGAGAGTGGAGCATGAGCCAACAAATCTTTCAGAACTTGGTTTACAAAGATGGGGAAGCCTGCAGGTCGACCTGATGGTCACAGATAAAAACAAAAAATGTGACCGGTTTTATACCAGGATCTTCAGTCCGAAAGCACTAGTGATGGACGCAATGAGGTAATCTTGGACATGGAGCCAGAGCTATATGGAGATCGCTTCTGAAGATTCATCAGGACAGAGTGGAAGGGATAGCGATTCCAGCATGGCCAAAAAATTGTGATTTCCCCTCCTATAGTCTCTATCAAAAGATAACCCAGAGAAAATCCATGGTTGACGCAGGGGCCCCTTCAAAATCAAGATTGGGAACAACTATCCCTTATGACCTGGCACATTAGCAGGCAAAATTAGCTAACCTAGGTTTTCAACTCGAAGTTATTGTTTTTCTTCTGAAATCTAGGAAGTTGTCCACAGTCGAAAAGTACTACAGGACTCCTAAACAGTTTAATGAGTTTTCAGTACAGAAGGGATTCTCCCCTTTAGAATCTCCCCCTGAAAAAGTAGTAGCCTTCTTATATGAAGGCTTCCATCGATCTGCAGATCGATACTTTAAGAGGGCAGATTTCAGCACTGTCGGCAATGACAGACCAAGACTGGGCATCGAGTATCCTTACAAGAAGATCCTTTCAAGCGCTTCTACATGTGAGGCCTAGAAAATTCTTCAATGTTCCCCCTTGGGACTTGCAATTGATCTTTGATGTCTTAACAACTACACCATTTGAAACTTTAGACACAGTATCAGTATGGTGGATGACCCTAAAAGTCTTTTCCTGGCAGCAATAACCTCGGCTGGAAGAGTGGGAGAATTAAAGGCTCTTGCTGCAAACCTTCCAGACACGTGATTCTAGAAGACAAAAGTAAATTTTAGACCTTCCTTCGAATTTCTACCAAAGGTGGTCACTGAGTTCCATATGGACTTACAGTTCACTTTACCTTCCTTCTGTCCAGAGCCAAGGTCAAAAAGAGAAGCAGAATGGCATAACTAAGACTTGGTGAGGGCTTTAAAAATCTACCTTCAAAGAACAGAAAGTTGGAGGAAGTTGGATGAGGTTATTTGTTATGCTGAATGGACATAGGAAGGGTAAGAAACTGGTTGGATACATGCATGTATTCAGAAAGCATACGCAATTAGAGGCTTAAAGATTCCGCAGGGGTAACAGGCTCACTCCACCAGAGCTATAGCATGTTCCATGGCCTGATATGCTAACACATCTATTAAAGATCTTTAAGAGCAGACAAGATGGTCTTCAGCAAAGAGATTTGTTACACGTAATATATTTATTAGGAAACCAAAATCACAGTGAGTGATGTTTTGTTTTCTAGATAGGTAGAACTCCACACCAGTAGATCATGTACCCGGGTGTCTTTCCATAAAATACAGCAAAGCACAGGTAATTCAAAAGTACTTCACAGGTCTTCTTCCAATCACAAAACAGTCTTTATTTAAGCAAAACCATCTACGCGTTTCAGGCCACCATGAGCCGTTGGCAAAACTCAAACAATAAAGACCATTTTGTGGTTGGAAGAAGACCTATAGAGTGTTTTCGAATTACCTGTGCTTTGCTATATATTATTTAAATTTTATAGATTTTTGTTGCATATATCCATGTCCAATGCATTCCATCAATAAATTTCTTATCGTTTAAAATGGTGCTAATTTAGCCCCAACCAATCAGATGTTAGCTTTCAAATGTTAAACAACATCTGATTGGTTGGGCCAAAATTAGCAGTATTTTAAACGATAACTTTTATTAAATAATCTTGCATAAATCTATATATTAAGCAGACAAAATAAAGAAAAATATTTTACAAGCTATTGATTCTTAATATGGCAAGAAATATGCCAAAAACGTCGTTTTACAGACCAAGGAAAAAGATTTCCATTAAAAGGAAATAAAAAGGACACCTACGGTTTGTAATTAATATACTATACTGATTATTAAAATACCACAAAATAACATATCTGAAGACTCATTAACCTCTTTTAAGCTTAAGAAGTTTGCAAAGCATATCACATCTAAGTCCTAATGATTACTGCAAAGGTTATTAAAATATTATCAAATAGCAGAATCTTAAATTAAGATGTAATTTGACATGGGTAATTAAAAAATAAATGACACTAGGAATAAACAAAATCTTCAAAAGCTACTCACTGAAATATTTATCAGAAATATGTTACTTTTCTCAGTACTCCTTCACAGAAATTTTAAGTTTTAAAATATCACTGCACTGCCCAAGCTACATACTGTGCATTGAAGGTGAAAAATTATCACATTAAAAAGTCAATAGAACGATTTTAAAAGATTTAATTAATTATTTTCCTTAAAAATAAAAAAAAACACACACAAGAAAAATCGCCGGTTTCTTTTTCTGGGTATGTGAACTGCAATGTCAATCAATTTTATTGTCTTACAAAATATGTAAGACAATGCAATGACAGCACTTTATAAATCCTTCACCCTGTAAATGGGTTCGGAACATAAAAGGAACCAGGTAGCTTTAATGGAGAATTAAAGCTGAAGTACTGTATAAATAGGCCTGAATGGATTCTTTAATTTCTAAACAGTACATGTCTGCAACTTTCACTTCTGAAATTACCAAAGAAAAAAGTACAGTACAATGTAGAAACAAATCACACAGTCTTACACTAGGATGATGGAAAGTCAAGAATTACTCCTCAATCTGCGTTGTTTAACAGCCCAAAAGTAGGGTATGCTTAGGGCTTTCATTTCCCCTCCCAGAACATTAAAATAAGTTGTATCCAAGATCCCAAATCAAAACAATCATCATAAAAAAGGACAATATGGTTAGAAAAATATTTAATTTGCAAACCATTTCATCATAACGGAAGAGTAACTAAAACAAGAATTCAAAATCAAAGAATGAAAAGGTTACGTAAAGTCAGAGAGAAAGAAGTTGGAACGGAGATGATTGGAAACTTGGAACATTTCTAATAAATACCTGAATACATAAAACATATGTTATCTTAAAAACTTATATTAGTTTTAAAGTTAAACCATTTTGTGCTGAAATCTTAGACATTGGTAACCCTGCCATCAGAATGAAACCCGTGAGTAAGAAATTTTAAGGCTGTGTATACATGGCCTTATTTTTCAGCCAAATCAACCACCGCAACTGAAATTTTATCTGTTGTATTTAATTAGATCAACTGGACTTGAAATGTAGTTCTTGAAGACTTGAACTACATTTCAAGTCCAGTTGATCTAATTGAATACAACAGATATACCATGACCTGGATGAATGAGAACCTTCACAAGCATACAACTGAAATTTTAGTCAATTGGGCTGAAATTTTGGCAGTTAATTTTGGTTATGACAGACCAATGTCCAAATCAGACACGTTAGTAAAGTTTGTCTAAAAGTGCGGTCTTCAATGGACTTCAACAAAATGTAGGCTACTCACATTTTTTCCCATCATCAGACTGTGCATACCCAGGATAATATCATAAAAACTCCAGATGTTGTATATATAGTGAATATATAGAAGATATAATCAGGGTTATTCAATAAAAGTTCTTATCGTTTGAAATGGTGCTAATTTGGCCCCAACCAATCAGATGTTGGCTTTCAAATGTTAAATAAGATCTGATTGGTTGGGGCTAAATTAGCGACATTTTAAACGATAAGAACTTTTATTGAATCTCCCTGAATATACTTAAAAAAAGAGCTTTTTTTCAAATTCATACATTTAACAACAATGAGCCTAGTTTAAAAATGTTAGTACAGTACTGTCTGATAAATCATTTTTACCAGGTTTGCAAAAGATTTATATATAACAGCTACTAGTGGCGTAACAACCAACCCCGCCACCCCCACAGCTCCGGACTGTAAAAGAGACCGCCAAAACCTGCAGGGCCTGGGCCCCTGCAGTTACGGCCCTGAAAGCTACATTATGATATTACGATAATGCTTTAATACTTTTAAAATATAAGTCAGGTTGCCCAATGACAGAGAGGCAAACCTATTATTTTTGCATCCTGATCCATTACTATATTCATAACTAGCAGTTGTACCCGGTGTTGCCTGTGTACACATGTGGGTATAGTATTTTTTACGTGCAGGTGTGTGTTTGGCTTAGATGGAAGAGACAGGTAGTAAAAGAAGTGCACAGTTGGTAATGTACGTCATGTATTTAATAGTTATGAGTTGAGGAGGTGACATTGCTTGACGAACATATAGCACATGTTGATTGCAAAACCTTATATACAACATTATCAGGTTTTCCACTTGGAGTGCAAATATACAATTGTTGTGGTGAACCTACTCGTGAACATGCTACATGGAATTTGCCGTTGGGAAAACATGTTGATTGCAACTAAATACCGCAGCAATGATGGGCGTCAGTGTCCCTGCAGCATGTGACGTGCGGCTCTTTGTCTGTGTAGTTAGTGTCGGGGCTTCATTCTGTTGCACTGTATGAGCTCTGTGTGTTTTTATTAAGTGTGCTCAATTTTTTGCACATTTGTTAGCAGTATGTCACCTTGTTTGCACTTTAAAGGGCAGGTCCATCCCTTTTATAAAATTTTTCTGTAGTGTAGGGCTCCCTCTCCCAACCCCAAATGCCATAGTAATTTGCCACCAAATCCCAATCATTACTTAAATTGCCTCTCTCCTCTGACATTCAGTCCCGGCCCTCTGCTTGCATGGCAGCCAATCACGGACGTGGCTTCTGGCTGTTCTCAACATCGGGGAGAAAGAGGCAATGTAAGTAATGATCGGGGGAGTTTTGTGACAAATTACTATGGCGTTGGGGGAGGGAGCCCTACACTACAGAAAAGGGGATTGGAGCTAGGGGAAGGGAGAGCGAGATGGGTGGGCTGCACTGAGCATGTGCAAATTCTTCCGGAGAGAGACAGGAGGCAGAGACAGAATGGGACCAGGCTCCTGGTGGTCCGTTTTCTGGACTTTGGAGGGACATTACAGGAGAACCATTTGGAGCAGGGATGTAGGGTAAACATTTTACTATACTACACAGTGGGTTAAATTGTTGTTTTGGGGGTGGACAATTTAACACACTACTGGCCCCATGGCTTTGGGGTGTGGACAGTCAGGGTCGTGTGTTGTGCTGTCCAGGAGGCTTGGACGTGATATTTGGTGGTTGCAATATTTGGGGGCATGGCCACGCTGTTTTAACGCATGAGCATTGCCGTACTATTTAGGGGCATGGGTGTGGTGTTTGGGGTTGTGCCTGTGATGTTTGGGGGTATGAACAGGATGTTTGTGTATTTGGGTGTGATTAGGGAACAGACCTTGGATGTTTTGGGGGCGTGGCAGTTATCTTTGGGGGCGATGACTGTGATGTTTGGGCGTGTGGCCATGACAGCAATATCTGGGGGTGTGGTCACATTTCAGGAGGCTCTGCTTTAAATTTCTTAGCATGACAAAAGACACAAATATGGTTCACCGATAGCAATATAGTCGTTCCAGGGTTTATATTTGTATATAAATGTCATTCATATCACCAATAGTAACATGGTCTTTCCAGTGTTTATATTTGTATATAAATGTCATTCATATCACCAATAGTAACATAGTCTTTCCAGGGTTTATATTTGAAACCTTCCAGGAGCAAATTGTAATGTGTTACAGAACTTAAGGGAAATGTCTCATTTCCTGTTGTAGAAGCTGTTCTGTGTGTGCAGCTCTCAGAGTTGTGTATCCATACATTATGCTGTTGTGTCACTGAAGTGGACTTTGTGTCTGCGTTGTTAAAGTTGGGCAGCACACAGGGCCCAGGCCCTTCATCTGACTTACTGAATTGCAAGATATTGCTTTACAGATACATACAAACACTGAAATCTAAAGCCCTGAATATTTGTACAAATTACATTTTTAAAAAGAAAGAAAAAAAGTGTGTGTGTGTGTGTGTATATATATATATATATATATATATATATATATATATATATATATATATATATATAATGAAGATAAGTTGTAAAAGATGTATATAAAACTCCAAGATATAAGTATGGTAGCCCAAAGGTCAAGAGATATCGGGGCTGACTTATTCCAGTCATTATACGCTATCATAAGGAAGCTTTTCAGAGTGGTTAGGAAAGAAACCAATGACGGACATGTTAAAATGTGGAAGATGCTCGATTTAAATATAGTAAAGTAGAGAATTGTGCACACGATATCCCCATATCAAATCACCTGTAAATGCGCAAAAAATATATAGATCAAACAATGAGAAGATTGGTACTCCATATTTAGGAGCATCTGAGAGCCACGAAGAACAGTGACCTTAGAAATAGCTTAGCAAAGCATTGCGTGAAATATACAAAGGTGAACCAGTTGATGTAAAAATAAGTGGTATTAAATAAGTATCCTTGGAGGAAAGGGATGGAGATTTGGTCAAAAGACTCCTACAAAGGTAAGCATATTGGACCTATAATCTAAATACCCTAGCCCCAATGGTTTAAATGAGGAACTATTATTTGGTAAGAACAAAATCCTTATTATTTTAGGGGAATTGTGGTCTCAAAACAAGTTCCAACTTTTAAAATGAGCCATCAATCACCTTTTTATGAGCCCAAGATATAAAGAAATCACTGATCAGAAAGTTAGGGGTAGGAGGTTTCAATATATGGTCAAAAATAGAAGTTTCTCCTAATCGGCGGTTGGTACATGCTCAGTGCAGGAGAAAGCAGAAGAAACAAGGAAGAGCTCGAGTTACGGTGACTAAAGGAGGACTGAATAAAAAAAAAAAATCACAAATAAAAATATAAATATCTTCAAAACTATGTAAAAACATGATGAAAGTAAATTGCAAAAAAAAAATAAAAATGTCGGCATACTTCCATGATTGAATAGATTTGTAGCCATGCCTAAAAAATAAAAATAAAAAAATAAAGGTTCTTTAAAAACTTGGAGGAGAAGCCAGTTATGACAACACCCAGGATTGTGATTATCGGTCTGTTAACCTTACTGTAATGTAAGGCATGGGACCCTTTTCAAAGCTCTATTCGACATTTCTTATAATGAGCCTAATAGACACAAAACGAGTGTAGTGCTGGTACTACATATACTACTGTATGGAGAGCACAATTAACTTAGATTGGTGCTTTAGCTAGGAGTAATTAACTCTTTGTATTGCTGCGAGTGCTGTTCAGGGGTTACGTTATAAGCACTTTCTCTGCTTTTGGGCTTTTCTGTATTCATTTTCCCCTAGCACCATTGATATTTTAGATAGTCGGAACACTTCTTTGAAAATATTTAAACTGAAACACAGAACACTTCTATTAAATTTAGCTTCATTATAAAATTATTTTACACATTTTTAAAAGACTTTTGTTTTTGGCAGCGTTCAATAAAACTATTAAATAAAAATGTGTTTAAAAGTTCAAAATTAAATTAAGATAAAGCCAAGCTATTCAATCTTTCTCAGCTGACAGCTGATTTAATGTCATTTTTATTTTGTTCCTGGCATAAAGGGATTCACTTAACACTGACATTGTACAGAACATTTTAAATGCTTTGTCTTGATTTGGATAAATCACTCTTAGCTTTTCAGCATTTTATACAATGTTTCAACAAAGTTAATTAATACCAATAAGAAATCTAAAGACAGCAAGTATTCTTGTAGACATTTCACTTTTCAGTATATTCTATTTTCTTAACTTACATTTATGGTATACTCAATTTGCAAATGAAAATACCAGAGTAAGAATTAAAGAATAGAGGGTTGTCAAAATGGGCAACTATTTATTCCATAGCTAAAAAGGTTCTAGTTGAGCTTTAATTTGCACATGAATTAATGGTAGTCTAAGCAAACGGTAAACAGTATATTTCTTTGCACTTAATTCCAGAATCAGAATAAAAGAATTAAAATCGGGTTACTATTAGAGATGGTCGAACTATTGAAAGTTCGGTCCGTTTTCGAACTTTCGAACTATTGTAAAAGTTCGAAAGTTCGAAAACGGACCCATTAAAGTCTATGGGAGGCAAATAGTTCGAAAAGTTTGAGTCAAATACAACTAAAATATTAATGGTAACTTAATGTAAATGGCTGTGGGACCTGGGAAATGGTCTGGGGAGCATGTTCCAATATTCAGGACTTTCGTAAAATCGATTTTACTCTCACGCGCACTACTTTCGAGCTTTCGCGTTCGAACGTTCGAGGTAACATGGACATTTTACTTGCAGATTCGATACTCGCGTATAGGCTGTAATGGAGACTTTACTCGCAGATTCGATGTTCACGCCTAGATACCATGGACATTTTACTCGCGGATTCGATACTCGAACATTCTTGAACATTCGATAAATCATCGAAAGTCCGGGAAATATCGAAAGTCCGCGTCCGAGATTGTTCGAGAAGTCCGGGTCCGTTCGAACTCGAACAGTTTGGCTCGAACTCGGGTTCGAGTTCGAGTTCTATGCTATCCCTAGTTACTATTTTACTTTTTCCAACTGAAAGGTTAAAAAGCAGACATAGAGGTTTCTTTCAACATCGATATTACATACAATTCTACCATAGTTCTAAAGTCTTTCAGCCTTAATTTTCACAGTCAATAAGAAGAATTAAACAAAAAATAAAATATGCTTTAAAATAAGTCAGCAACCCAAGACCCAGGATTGTAGTCTTAAAGGGCATGTCCACCCCCAAAATAAAAATTTAACCCACTACTGGCCCTCCAGCTCCTTATGGTTCCACAGTAGTCCATGTTCAAAGTCCAGGAAACTGAAGAGTAGTGGCTGTCTTCCTGTACAAACATCTCTGCCTCCTGTGGTGCCTCCGGGAGCGATGGTGACATGCGCAGAGGAGCCCCCCCCCCCCGCCTCCCTCTCTCCCGATCCCTTTCTTTAAATCATTAATTTATATGGAGGGTGAAGATGGCCTTTAAAATTCCCTTTGTTCATGTTATCAATCTGCACCAAATAAAATACCACTGGAAGTCCTGCCACAACTCCAGCCTTGGTCTTGCAGCAGCTAAAATAAGCATATCTGTCATGCCTAGGGTGGATGGAGGACCACCAGCCAGATGAGTGCAGGACTTCATGCTATCACGCTATAATTTATGTAAATGGTTAAGATATATATTTTTTAAAAGGACAGGGGTTATCTTGTATATGTTCTTTGAACTACTGTAAATAATTGCATATATATCTGTGCAGAGTTTGTTACAGATGTCTTTTCCCTTTAAAACAGATCTTAACTAGATGGCAAAATAAAATAAACTCTGTAAGGACTGTAAGCTGCATTTGTTGTCTAATTATTAAGAGGTGACTGCTGGGGAATCTAATTATATTTACTGAGAAGGAAGCACATACCTAACTTTTTTTGCACAACACAACAAAGAAAGTACCTGCACAAGAAAAAATACAAATATAATTATGTGAGTTTTTTTTAAATCTATTTGCAACTGATAAAATCTTTGTTTTTCTCATGCAGACATGAGTTTGAATAAAGAAATTTTTTTTATAAAGGTTACATCAATAAAACTAAAATGTATTCCAGTGTTTATGTATGTGATAGTCCATAAAATTATATTTTTATTATATATATATACTATATTATATATTTATATTATATATATATATATATATATATCCATATAATATCTATACAGATATATCTCTCTTACATCATATAATCACCACCTCGCACAGCTATTTTATTTCTTAGGGATCATCGTAATAAAACCTTGAATGTAAACTCAAGATAACAAGGGAACATTGATAGCAGAAATCTATTACAGCAAAACCCCAGAAAACTTAAAATTAGTGAAGCTCATTTGGCTTGCCACCTCACAAATTTTCCCATGTGTATCTGCATGCATCGAATATTTTCTATGCAGCCAGCAAAGTACTTTCTCTAATGCTGCCGTTCTATTTTCAATCCAATATAAAGAACTGCTGCATGATCTACTGATGGTGGTTCAACTGAATATTTGAATATATCTACAGTTTGAAATATGACTGCTTTTGTTCCTCATTGTGAGAACCGTTTATCTTGGGCATTTTTCTTTCCAGTACTGGCAGAGAGTTATTGGTTTATATTATATATTCTTCCAAGTGGAAATATCAGTCATATTTCTTTTCGATGTATGTCATAAATTCCATGACTACATACTGACCACCATTACAGTTTAAATTGTTGATAATTACAGGAGTTTAATATATTATTTTAATTCTTTGTTACACATTTTACTGTTGAACCATTTATTAGAATGTGATAGACATAGATTGGCAGTACAGAGAAAATATAGTTAACTGTGTATATTCAGCATCTTTATGTTCTAAAAATGTAATGCATCTATTTTAATAAATCTATTGTCTGCAAAATATGTGAAAGAAAATGACATTAACATAATGAACAGGTTATCATTAATGAAAGGAAAAGGAAGAATCTGCACTTACTTAAAGGAGAACTAAACTTAATAAAAAAAAATCCTATAAATATACAATATAAATTGTAAGATTCTTCTCTTGTAAGTTGCATTAAGTACAGGAAAGTTAGGTTATTTAATTAAGAAGGCTTCCATGTTGTTGGCAGTGCAACCCACAGCCCATGTAGTCATCAGATAGCCGCACCCCCTGACCCCCAGTATTCACTGGCTCTATGCGCAGAGTATTATCTATAAAGATGTCTCATCACCAATATGGAAATTCCTGATAAGAATTTGAAAGCTTCTAATTACCCTATAGTTTATTTACATTTTTGAATTACATGCAACCTTCTTGGGGCAATATAAAATAGACATCTGATTTTACTAACATTTTTAAATTTTTTTATTGTATTCCAAGCAAAAGATAAAGCTTCTAAATGTACCTATGTTATTTGCATCTGCAGTGGTGACTCAACTGGTAAAGTATATGTTTTAGAAACAAAAGGTCCAAATGGTCACAGGTTTAAATCCCCAGATTTTTTTGGTTTACACAATGTTCCTAACAAAAGTTAAAATTCCTACATTTACTAGTGTTTTATAGAGACACAAGGTTCAATTCTCCTGACTTTTAATTTTTACTGAAATGCTAATAATATTCATGGCAGCTTAGAAATGCACTGCAAAGATTTTTTTGTTGTTGTTTGAAAAGTAAAGCAAGTAAAGCAATCTATCATTGTTAGTACAGTAGCATTGAATGTAATGAAATCCCTGTTCTTCATCAGGGTGAGGAAGGATCCCTGTACTTTTATGTGATTGGCTGTCAGCTTGTTTTTATCTGTTGAGCACTACAGAGCATGTTAAGAGTACTGTGCACCTGTGTGTGTGTGTGTGTGTGTGTGTGTGTGTGTGTGTGTGTGTGTATATAAATATACGCACACAACTACATTTTTGTGTGACTATACAGAATTACAGAATATCCATCAATTCTAATGAGTTAATAGCTATGAAGCATTTATTCCATACTAATAGTTTGCCTTGTATCTATCTGTAGCTACAGAATCCATACCCATTTAATAACAACAGAAGTAATGAATATAGTAAATTTCATGCCTCTGTGACTGGAATACACTGTATTGTTTGCAACTTGCAAGCTGTTAATTCTATAAAATGCTAAACATGTGATCATCATCACTAAACCAAACTGCAAAATGTAATCATTTGGTTGATGTCAGAATTATGGATCTCCAAGAAGCAGTGTTTACGAAGTAGATGTCATAACTGCACCAATGCAGATGAACAAGTCAAGAGTTTGTTGTTTAATTGTTTTAATTTGCTATTGTCTATCAAATGCTTTTCCCCCATTTTTACCAAACACATCTCCTTTAAAGGATGTTTATTTTTTGTTTATATCAGCTGGCATGGAAGGGTTTCAATATTTCTAATCTGTTGGGTCATATGCACAAAACTGCTCAGAGTACAGAAAATAAGCTATTATTATTTATTTAAATACAACCTATGTACGGTATTTTGTATCAATTTTTTTTTGTTATTAAAGGAAAATTAAACCATCTTATTTGAAGTCCACCGTAAAATTATGCAGTTTACACCAGTGTTTAGCAGCCTCATTTACCGTGGAGCGATGCAAGAATGCATCCCAACTTTTAGCTCTTCACGTCGCGCTTACCGATTTACAATCGTTAAGTTTGCACGACCGTTTGCTTGTAAGTATTTAACGCCAACAGCGGTGCAGCCTGTGGTAAATTATTGCGCCTCTGGGTGAATCTCCCAATAAGACTCTGCATTTTTTGTAGTATTGAAAATTGTAGGTTTGAAAATTCCAAAATGAGAAAGAGGATACAGGGTAGCTGATGACAGGTAAAAGAAATCTAGAGGTGGTGTTACTGCCCTGGTCAGCCAAGTGAAAGAACACTGCCTTAATTTTTCAGTAAGTTCCACATAATTTGTTTGGTATTAGACTAATAACAAATATATGGACACAAGTTTCCATCTGAATTACATAATTATTTTGACATATTTATTTGATTTTACTATGGATTTGTAACTTTTCCTGACCTGAATCGGCATATTAATGAGTGAAATGACCCAGTGGGCAGTTTCTAAATATGGCAACATTAAAAATCAATACATTAACTTCCACAGCTATTACAAAAATCTTTATTCACATGCAGACAGAAAAGATAAAGCTCATGTTCATAATACATAATTCATAATGTTCACAAACATTTACTAAGGGGAACAAAAGACAAAATGTACCCAGAATAAGGACCTTAAAGCTGCCTTTATTTTTCCTCTCCAGGCCTGCACTGTACTGTATTTTCAATTCGGCCATGTATGGAGGACATACTTCTTGCAGATTGTGTCCTCCCATTGGTTGGGATGCCCAGCTAGTAAAAGCAGGACCAGATCAGAACAGAGCAGTGAGGGCAGCTAGAAGGTAAATATTCAAACTACAAGCTGTACTCCCAGGGGGAACCTTAAAATTTAGGCACTCAGTCTGGGTGCAGCTAAAAGAAAGGTGTAGTTTATTTTGGATTTACTTCTTCCTTAAAGGAAGACTGTGGTCTCCAAACAAGGATTGAATACAAGCCTGTAGTCTTTCCTTTAAAATGAGCCCTGGGGATCCAGGTTAACATACTAGATATCCTGGTATTCATGATCATCCATAGTCCAACCGGAACCCCAAATAGGCAGCTTTTCTAGGATAGGTGTACAGGTGTTTACAGTTATTATATTTTCAATGTAACATAACATAGTAACATAGTAATTGAGGTTGAATAAAGACATATGTCCATCAAGTCCAACATTTTCACCCTCCTTTTAACCCTACCTAACAGTTGATCTAGAGGAAGGCAAAAAAAAAAAAACAGCTAAGGGGGGGTGGTTTAAATTCCTTCCTGACTCCAATTGGCAATCGGAAAGTATGCCTGGATCAACCAGAACTGCAGTAACAAATGTAACAATATGCTCAAAGATTCTTAATCAGGATGTAACCAGGTCATGCTTTATTACTTAATATTTGTCCTTCTCTACTATTATTATGCAATTTTACAATTTGACATTGGGGAAAAAAAAAAAAAACACTATTGACCACTAAAAATGAGCCCTGGGTCATCTCTCTGCCTGTAAAAAAGTATATTACAGAGAATTATCAAACTTCCAGTACCTGAGTGGCATCAGCTGACCCTCTTCCCCTCCCCTGTCCCCAGAGGATGAGCATGCTCACTTAAGCCTTAATGCCGGGAAACACAGAAAGTACCTGCACAGACAAAAATATTTGACAGTTAAGAGGAGTGGCCTGATGAAAAGTGATGAAGCAGGAAGTGTTTCAGGGGTTTATTTCCTGAACCTATCCAGCAATAACTTCTCACACCCATGTATACAGTACATAGCAACCCAATGCGTTTAATGTACACAATATGAACACTATTGAACATAACATATATATATATATATAATATATATATATATATATATATATTATATTATATATATATATATATATTATATATATATATATATTATATATATCAGTTCAAGTCACAGAGTCACTCACGGTCTTCCTAAACGACAAATTTATTAAAGCATTTAAAAATGCTCACATCAAAACGCGGCCCCATTGCGGCTCAGCAGCAAGCCGTCCTCAGGATGTCACATTCTGAGGACGGCTTACTGCTGAGCCGAAACGTGTTGATGATTGAGCATTTTTAATATGCTTTAATAAAATTTGTCGTTTATGAAGACCCGTGAGTGACTCCGTGACTTGAACTGCTTTGTATCTATTGGAGGGCACCCGGGCATTGCTAATCAATTGGAATGGTGTGCCGATCGTCTACACACTTGTTATATATACATCCTGATAAAGGTCTCCCCGAAAAAGACCGAAACGTTGCTGATTGCACTCAGGGTTTTTCATTAAAATGTTTTATTGTTTAAACCAATCAGATGTTAACTTTCAAATGTTAAATAAGTTCTGATTGGTTGGGGCAAAATTAGCACCATTTTTAACAATAAGAACTTTTATATATTTATTTGGGGGATGGACCGCTGAGGGCGGAAATGCGTCAATTTTTATGTGTTCAAAATAAAGGCTATGTTTTAACTCAAGACCCGCGAGTGCTGCTTTACTTACACCTATGTTTATTTGGAAGTGCACCCGGGCATTATCTAAGTTATGGTGTGCTGACTGCCAAATATACATGTGTATGTATGTATGTATGTATATATATATATATATATATATATATATATATATATATATATATATATATATTTTAGATATATAGATATTGAGATGTTTATATATCTAAATATTTGAAACATGTTCTCCAAAGACGTTTATCAAGGACAATTGCTGTTAGAACTGGGTGTCTGCACAGCCCAATGTGAGTTTATTCTTGCTCTACTTAGTGCTAAACCAGTTGCTACTGTATTATTCCTTATAAACATGTAAATAAAAATATATACTTTAATAATTCAAATAAGAATATAGAATATAATTTGCTTTTATTATTAAAGAGTATATTTAGATATAAACAAGGGTAATGTAACATGTGGCTTCTCCCATGTGTATTCCACATTGTAAGGGAAGAGACATGCTGAGTTGTTCAACAAAAATGCAACTTTTTGAAATGAAAGTATCCCTGTTGAAAAGAAAACCATAAACCTGAATTTCCAGACTGACACTGCCTTAAAATACAATAATGAAAAGAAGTCTGTTATTTCATTTGAGAAGAAACAGATTATTGGGTACTATGTGTTAAGCAACAGTAGGGCTTAACAATTGTATCTTTTGAGTTTTCAGTGTTGCTTCGTATCAAAGAAAGCAACTATAAACTGGTTTTTCAGTAAGTCTGTGCCAGAGATTTCTTTTTAATCCTCAGACTGGTTTTTCTTTAGAGAAAAGGACAGTATAATGCTGGAGCAGATGGGAGTTGGAAACTATATTCATTAAGGCAGTCATTTACTGTTATTTTTCTTTTAGTTTGATTTTTACTTGTAGCCATCTAAACATAGCCGTTACACATAATAAAAGTATTGTACAAAAAAATAATTAAAATAAAAAAACACAAAAAAGGCAATACTTGTTTATCATTTGTTTTATTGAATTTAAGGTTGCTATAAAATATATTTAATGAGTGAATTTTATTGTTCTAAATAATCTCAATCTGGATAGCTAGTTTCTAATTTTGTCCCAACCAGTGAACAGTAATCAAGTCTTTCATATTTGTTTACAGTTGACATTATTAATGTACCATGCCAACTGTAATCAACATGTTGGTTTTAAATTGTGTTTTCTGTTCTACTTTTATTCCTTGAAATGTCTGTATTAATTAATGTTGGATGATGGCTGACATTTTTAAAAAGAAAGAACACAAGTGCAAACTGGACAACTTGAAATTCTTAAGTGTATTTATTTAGAAATAAAGTTGTTGATATTTATTGAAACCATGAAACCCCTTTCTGGTCCCTGTTTCCTTTGTTGCAGAGCAAATCAATAAGCGTGCAGTTTGTGCGCTCTCATTGGTTTGCTTGGCAACCAAGAAAAAGAACTGTAAAAACATATAAGCTAAACATTATTATTAATAGAGGCATGATTCTAATTTAGATTGAGGTTTCCATTATCAAGTAATTTCCAATGCTATCCAAGGATTAAAACATTTATACTAATTGTCTAACAATAGGCTAATGCATGAGTGATGACTAATAATAATATTAATAGTCAGGGGTCCTAAATGCATGAGTGATGACTAATAATAATATTAATAGTCAGGGGTCCTAAATTTATACTTTTAATTAATTATTAAGACTTTGGAAAGAATCTGTTTTCTAGTACAACAATACCAGACATAGGTAGGTACCCCACTAGTACAATGGTACCAGACATAGGTAGGTACCCCACTAGTACAACAATACCAGACATAGGTAGGTACCCCACTAGTACAATTATACCAGACATTGGTAGGTACCCCACTAGTACAAAGTTACCAGACATAGGTAGGTACCCCACTAGTACAACGATACCAGACATAGGTAGGTACCACACTAGTACGATACTAGACATAGGTAGGTACCCCACTAGTACGATACCAGACATAGGTAGGTACCCCACTAGTACAACAATACCAGACATAGGTAGGTACCCCACTAGTATGATACCAGACATAGGTAGGTACCCCACTAGTACGATACCAGACATAGGTAGGTACCACAATGGTGTAGCAGTGGGTATTAACCCACAGATCAGAGGTAGGCAACCGGAGTCCAAGGGTAAAGTGTAAAAACATCAAAGGACTATTGAGGGCTAGGCCCCAATTACGCGTTTTGCGCTCGCGACAGCGCATGTGATTTGGCTGTAATGGAAATCGTGGGAACGTGAAAATTACCGCGACACGTCTGTTCGTGTTTTGGCAATGCATGCGTTCACCATTTTTGGTGCGTTAACGCATGCGTTGCCATAACAGAAAGTGTCAAAAAACGCACAAGAATCGCACACGCAATCACGATAATGCTAGCGATTGCGTGCGCGATTTAGTGCGTTCTAGTGGAGCCATGCCCTAAAAGCCCTGCTCGGCCATGCTACAGGCAGACATCAAGTAGCACAGATGGGTACACACATAGCTCCGCCCTACGCGTTTCGTGGAATGATTCCACTTCCTCAGGGGCTCCTGAGAAATACACAATTTAAATAGAAAATAACACGGCGGTGTTACCTGCAGGCTTATTACTTTACATGAGCCATCTTGGAACATGTGCATTGCGCACTGCTAAGCTGCCTTGATTATAACTCACAGTAACACTGTCAATTCTCCTATAAAGTCTAAGGCTTTGTTCACACTGGGCGTTTCTTTTTAACGCAGCGGAACATCGCGTTTGTGAATGAAGTGCGAACGAAACCTAATATTTGTATAGGGAGAATCCTGACACTGGCTCCTACCTCCTGATGGTTCCTCTGGGCACTGGGAGGACTGAACCAAATTCAGGACACAGGGGGAGTTGGTAAAGTGCATTCTAACTAAATCTCCTGTCCTTAGATATTAACAGGGAGGTTTATATGGTGTCTGGGAAATCATTTACAACACAGTTTAATACAAACGCTGCGTTATTTCTGGTGAGGGAATAGGTTCAGCCCGGATACTGCTATCTTTAAACTCTTTACTAGAGATGTAATGTGGGTTCGATTAGAACCCAGTTTCGAATCGAATTCGAGGGTTTCGAAGTTCCGACAAAATTTTTGGAACTTCTGAATTTCATGGAACCCGGATTTTTCGAATTTTCAATTTTTATCGAAAATCGAAAGTAGATAATGATCGAAAGTAGACTTTTTTCCAAAATTGAAAACTGAAAGTAGATGATTTTCGAAAAAAGAAAATTTGAAAATTCGAAAACGAAACGAAACTCAATAGTTCCGAACATCTCTACTCTTTACAGGGATGTTAAATGTATGGATCGGCCACAAACAGTCATGTGATCAGAGCCAGAGAGGGACATTGCACATCTGCCACCTCTGCAGGCAAACCAGGCCACACAAGCTCATTTACAATTGGAGGAGCTTTATTGTAACGCACCAGTATCAAGCACAACCTTATCCTACCAAGCAAGCACTGTCCTTGGGATGCAGTCCCTGGGATCTCTGGGCTCCACTGCCTTGGCTCCAAACTGCTGGGCTGCTGCTGGAATCTCCTGGGCTGCTGAATCCTTCCTGGCTCCTGGATCCCTTGGTCTCAAGCTAAAGCTAGGTACGCACGATAAAATAATTGGGCCAGAGATTTCAGTGTTTTGGTTGGTCGAGCCAAATTATTGTATGGCGGCTCTGACCAATCGCCGACCATTCCTTCATCTGAATCGGACGAAAGTACGATCGGACGGGTCAGAAAACCATGACTGATTGCGTGTTCATCTATGGACCACACGATTGGTTGCAGTAACTGTCGGCCCGGTTTGCTTTTGCCGATGTCCTTCCTCCTGGCCGACCGGGCGAAAGTCTCGAACGGTCGATCAGGAGGAAAAATCGATATGTGTGTACCAGCCATTAGAGATAGGTTAGTGTGTTACAGCTCTGAGATGCTGGGCACTGCCTAACCATGTGTCCTAGCTCTGTACTGATTTAGTGGGCTAAGGCTGCTCCTTTTATTCTCACATTCCCTTTGAAGTGTAAATGTACTGACTGTTTAAGTCAGGGGGAATAGGGCGGATTGTAGTGGATAATGTAACTCGGCGTTCCAGGACTTATAATAGCCTTATAATATACAGTAGTACATTGGTGGAATTGGTTATTGCATCACGTACAGAGATTAGTAGTCATTGGAGCTACATCTGATCCAACACGGGACATGTACTGACATTGAGGACATATTGGAGACCATCCGTGCTGATGGTCTGTATTGTAACCATTATCCAGCACATTGTACATCAAATTCTCCTTCTGGAACCCATCCAGAAATCCTAGTTTGCTGTATGTGGTTTCTTATTCACTATTTATCTGATAGATAACGAATTGCTCCGAATTCTTATCCAAAATGTCAGGACAGACACTAATGACCACACAAAAATGGAGGAGCGCACTATAGTTATAGTTCAACATTTTAGTGTGAAAATAATGTGATACAATGGTAAAGTGGGTATTATGCCCAGCTGTAACCTGAGGAAGGGGCATAGTGCTCCCGTAACATTGTATCACGTTATCCCTCCATTTCTGTTCTGTGCTTGCTTCTGTGTAGAGATGGACTAGAACTCAAAATTGAACCCAAGTTCGAGCAAACTTATTGAGTTTGAATGGACTAGGACTTCTCACACTATCCTGGACCCGGATTTCTCGGACTTTCGATCTTTCCAATAATTATCGAACGTTCGTCGCCGCAGTTTTGAGAATTAGCGAATTTACGAGCCGTTCGCTAACCCTTGAATGTATAATTTGCTGACACACGAAAGTATCGTTCGATTTCGCTAACCCTCGAATTTATGGCTCTATTTTCGCTGACCCTCGAAAGTATCTGGTTGGGGCAAAATTAGCGCCATTTTAAACAATAAGAACTTTTATTAAATCTCCCTGTAAAAACCTTACAAGGTCAAGGATTTGGGGGACAATCAGTCTAATACTAAAAGTTTGTTAGGGGTGGACATACTATTTATAAGCTACAAATTTAAATTGGCATGTTTCCTTTTAAACCAGAGGAATGCAATCACTCACAAAGAAGAAACATAATATAGTAATTAGTTTAGACAAATGTTTTTATGTTCTTAATAATAGATTTACTTTTACTGTTTTCAATGAGTAAAAACGATTTTTAAAGTAACACGGGGATTCCTTAAGTACTCTTTATATCTAGCTATTAAAGTGCTGCTATATTAAAAAAAAATAATAATAAAAAGTCAGTTGAAACCATGTGTTTGTTAATTTTGACTAATTTTTCAATATTAAACAATGCAAGTATAGATTAAAGGGATAAATGGAATATATTCGATAAACTAGATAAACAAAGTGATTATAGACGGTGTTTATTTCTTTATAATAACACATTATGCAGACACCATCTGTATATATCAAAGATCAAATGCTTATTTATAGACAAGAATAAAGCAAAATATTTAGTTATATCCGCTCTGATGTAGCTTAATCCTATTAAATTCTAAAAGGTTTAAAGTAATAATATTTTTTTAAAAGCTTATCCCAGACCAGAATGTGTGATTTTAGTAAAAATAAGTTATTTAGCTGGATAATTATTATTTGGAGCAAAGTTCATCTTCAAAACTTAAAGCAACCAATAGGAGGAACATACCCCCAGTCTTAAGTCACCAATATTTACCCAGCACATCCCTAAAAATAAATATTCAGCCTGATATCCATTGGTCTCTGCAGCACTGTTCTTCTGGATAGCAGCCAATCAGTCACGTCTGTGATGACAGCTGTCACAGCCAATGACTGACTGCAGGTTGCACAGCTCTAAGAGGAGACAGCTGCCTTTCCAGGAAGGGCCAGTGAAGACTGAGCTTAAGATCTATCTTCAGGGTCATAGTGAAAGTGGATTAATATTGCTGACTTGAGGTTTTGTAGGTGCTGCACATTAAAACTGTTTTAAATGAGGTGTATTTAATTTTTAAATTTGTTGAGATTATCTTTTTTTTTCTGCAAATGGCCAGTTGGGATATAAATAATCTACTGCAAATTTTTTTAAGAATTGAAGAAAACAAAAAATATTAAATATTAAGATAATAAGGTTTAAGGAGTCAAACATTGTATAAATTCAAATTTACCTTCTTACTGTCTTAATTCCTCAGAATCCTTCACATAAAGACTAAGAATTCTTCAGCATCACACATTCAAACCCACTGTAAACATAAAAGACAAAAAAAGGGGAGTCAGATAAAAAATATTGTCTAGAAGAAAACGGTTAGTCCAATAATAGTTTGTTCTGTTTTATTCTATTATATTGTAAGGCAATAGTAAAATGGGGGTACTTAACTGTTCTAGAGACTGTCAGCCTTACCCAAAGTCTATGCACAAGACTCTTATTTATCAGGAGTGGACCTTTGCATATGTTGAATGCAGGGTTTTGCTGAACTAACACTCTAGGAAGAATGGTATAAATGGGCACCAGTGGTTCTTGAACTTAAACAGTATCTTATTTATTTAACAGAACAATATTAACAAGGAATTGCATTGGCACAATAGAGGTGTCATAGCATGGAACATATAGTAAATAAGTAGTCACAAACTAGAGTAATCAGAAACAGGTGGTATACACAGGACTTTAGTCCTTGCTAAATCTCCTTGTTTGGAGCTCAGGCTGCTCACTAGTTACCCTACTCCTATCTATCACTCATGGGGTGATCTTTAACAGAATCTAACCTCACATTAACTGGGCCTACCCTATCTATATTTTCTGACTTGCGATAAATACTGAATGTTCGACCATTCGAATATGCGAGTAAAATGCCTATTATACCTATACGCGAGCATTCCTTTTCAAATGGTACAAATGCTCAGAGATTCCTCCCTGAGCTTTCTCAGTGCTCAGAAGATTCAGTGATTAGTCATTGGCCATAACATCATCTGTCAGAACCAATAAAATTCACTATTAATGCTCAATAAAGCCGAAACCAGTCTGTAGTTGGCACTCTGGTTTTGCATTCAGCTTGTGGAATACTATAAAAACCTTTTTAATGGAATAGTTTTCCTGAAAGCTGGAAACTACCCAGAAGTGTCTGTTCATTATTTGCAAATGCACTTTTATAAATATGCCCCCAGTATATTTGATAAATTAATTTAAAGCAGTATATGCAGGGTTATTCAATAAAATTTCTTATCGTTTAAAATGGTGCTAAATTTGCCCCAACCAATCAAATGTTAGCTTTCAAATGTTAAATAAGATCTGATTGGTTGGGGCAAATTTAGCACCATTTTAAATAAGAACTTTTATTGAATCTCCCTGTTGGTGTTTTACAATAAAATAGCATGATATAATTATTTATTTTACACTTTACTCCAATTAAACAAAGTGCATCACTGGGTATTTCGCTAATTCAGTTCATACTATTCAACCACTTGCCTCCTACACCAATCCAGAATATGTTTCTTGTTGTGCTAGACCTAATTCTTCTAAATTATTTTGTATTATCCTATCCTATGCAGGGAAGCCACACTAGACGGGCTCCCTTGCATTGTTCTGCGATCCGCTACTTGGAGCACAATTCTGCATTTTTGCACAATTGCATGTGCTCCGACTGCGCAACATTGCAGCATGCTGCACTGTAAACACACAAATAATACGATCAGCTACAACATGATGTAGTGTGGCCTTGGGCCTTTTATGCCCATTGAACTCTTTGGTGACTTACAAAGTTTTTATTTTATAGTAAGGGTGCTTTGTTTGCTTTATATTGATTATCAAGAGAAAGTATAAATTTGTTTCACAGGATGCTGTTCTGCTCTTCACTTTATACAGCAAAAAGCCTATGGTCATCACTACAAATAGCCCATATTCTGTGGCACAGTCCCAGACTTTTTCAATCGGTTCCCCTATTCTTTCATCCAGCAGGATATCCCATGACACACAGAAGTTGTGTGCTCTATTATATTTGGCTGCTATGTAAAATGTATATATATTAAAAATAAGCATCTACATAATAAAGGTATATATATATATATATATATATATATATATATATATATATATATATATATCACTCTAACACAAAGAAGATATGAGTGTGGCTTACATTTTGGTGGCAAACTGATTGCACTACTGCCTGTATATACACTGTCTGGAATACCCATTGGAAATCCAGGGTTTGCACTTGACAGGTGAAAATGAGGAGGGTCAAAAGACAAGGCTCTGAAATCATTCTAAAGTATTGAAAGCCTTTACTAAAGGGGAAAAAAATCTATAAGATGCCACCCAAACAAATCTTATAGTAGGGTTGCAAAATGTGTTAAAGTATATTTGTTTCATATTCTGGTGCTCAGTAACTCTGAAAGTTACTTAATAAACGTTTTCATTATTTTCATGTTTTCATTGTAGCCCTTTAATGCATTCAGATCTGATGGACTAATAAAGCATTACACAAGTGCAAAAGCAGAGCACCATTGGCAGACTTATTCAACTGCTGTCTCACCTTACCTCATAAGTTTTGAATTATGTCAGTCAAAGGGCTGTGCTCTATGCAGATTTTCCGGGGGAAATTCAATAAAAGTTATCATTAAAAATGGCGATAATTTTGCCCCAACCATTCGGATCTTATTAAACATTTGAAAGCTAACATTTGATTGCATTTTTAACAATAAGAACTTTTATTAAATATCCCTGTCAGTTGTCTATTCTGTTCTAACAATGCTTAATAAAGTTTAACTAGTCTACTAAAAATAGTAGAAATGCCAAAAGTTAGCGCAAACATGGAAAAGTGGACATTTCCAGAACCCTCTACTTTTATAATATTAAAGTTAATTAGAGTTAATTGTTGACTAAGTTTTTCAAATGGGACATAAACATTTAAAATATATATCTACATTTGATGGGCAAACTCTAAAATACCAGTCTACTGAAATGTTTTATTCTGCTGAATATTTGGCAACAACAGCTTTAGAAAAGAAATACTATAGAAACTGCATTGGTTTAGAGTAGGTTTTCTTTTCTGACACCCCACAAACCATCAAATAACAGAATACATCTAGTACAGTTTGAAGCTGTAATCGATGTTACAGAGATGAATACATCTTGAACGTTTTATACAAAATTATGATATAAATATTTCCAAAAGAAGCACTTATATAGGGAAATTCCAATTAACTGATCTGATGATCACATTATGCATTTGGAAAGATAAATGTTCCAGCCTGCCCACCATCCATTGGCTAAGTTTGTGTTCTAGCAATGTTCTGGTATGTGACACGACTGTTCCTTTTTAAATCCTACATTATTAAAAAGGTTTTTTTTGCCTAATGCATTTTTTCTAAAATATTTATTTTCAGAATAAATCCAAGTATTAGAAATGAGTGAAACTTGTTTATTTTCAGGAAATGTTTAAAACTGATGTATAGAACCATTTCCTAATGGATATAACAGGTGCACACAATAGGAAGCCCTGTATAGGCCAGTTATACCAGCTTGCATTAAAACGTCTCTACGTCACTGGTCTACCATTGGATTACAATTTTTAATTTATTTTATTTAGCAAATAGAATTTGATCAAGGCTATGTTCTTAGAAAAACCTAACATTACTTAAAAACGCCATAATATGGTATGCATGTGTTTTGTTCCAAAGAATAAAATGAATTTGATTCTCCAATAGGCACACATACAAGTTTTAATTTGATAAAAAGGTTATGAAATAACAAATGATTAAGACTGAGTAAGACAGCTATTTAAAAAAAAAAAAGAAATAATATCCCCAAAAGTTTTTCTCCTTATTGAGGGCTTAGGAAGTAAAATAGAATTGTTTTATTCACAATGCCGCCAGATTTTCCTTTTTCTTTCCGAAATTGCTTTGCACTTGTAATAAATGCCATGCATTCTGGTACTTTAGGATACAAATGATTGAGTTACCAAATTTCCTATTGGGTATACATTTTTCTTTGATTAGGTCACCTAATTAACATGATATTCTTAATGTTACTGTTTTGATTGATATTTGATTTTTTGCTTTATATTGATTGCTCATACAATGCTGTATATTGTTTCTTTAATCATAGATTCATTTCTATGATGCTATAAAGGAAAAATGTAGAGGAATATTTAATGTGGATCACAGTGAACGTTGTCATCAAATAGAGGAGTAAACGCCTATATCATAGACATCGTATGTGATTTCCCCTAAGCTTTAAAAACTATTAAATGTTCTGAAAAGAAATGAGAATAAAATGTTTGAAATGCCTTTCACGAATATTGAATACCTGGCTAAAGATAATATAGCAGAGTAAGATAATATCAAATGTTAGACAATGCTAAAATAATGAATCAGTGTTTCCTGTACCTAAATCCTTCAGAAACAATATTACTAGAAACTGTAGTTACTGTAAGAAATAAAACATTCTTCAATGTAATTACTCCATATCATTTTGCTCAAACCAATGGCAGAGATGAGACTTTTGATAGCAAGATTTTTTTGGGTCAGAAGATGAGAACATTGAAAGGTATCTTCACCTGTGAAATAGACTTTGGGGATTTCAGTCTAAGTTAAGAACAGGTGATAAGGAAGCTATGTCACATTCCTACCATTTCTCAATTAAACCTGCGGAAGCCAGAAACGAAGCTGGGGAACCTACCCGGTCTTACTCTCCTTGGCTGTTATTCTGACACGTTCTGAAAGAGTTCGTATTGTATGTGCATGGACATACAGTACGAATTCCGTTGGGACCTGTAAGTTTATAAACTTTGCTCCAGGCTCCCGCAGGTTTAAATTTTTAATTGTAGAGCGGGGGATAAGACATAGCCTCCCGTTCCTCAGTTAAACTGAAAATTCCAAAGTCCATTTCATTGGTGGAGATACCCTTTAAATTAAAGGATAAGTGCACTGTAAAATCAAGTTATGTTCATTGGGAAGCTGCAGCTTTAAAAATACCGTTGCCATATTTTTTTTTTACCTATGTCCCTCCAGAGCCTAGCTTTGTGCCTTGGAAGTTGCTGACATCTTGTTACTGGTTTGCTGAATGTTAAGCTCCGCCCCTCTGAGATTTCCTCTGCTTTCTCCTGCTTGAGCCTCAAACAGTAATGCCTGTGGGTTCCGTGCACTCTCCTGCTTAAACCTCAAACAGTAATGCCTGTGAGTTCCATGCACGTGCTTGGAAAAAATATGGCAATGGTATTTTTAAAGCTGAAGCTTCCAAATGAACATAACTTGATTTTACAGTGCACTTATCCTTTAATTCTTGTCTGATTCTTTGTATCAAAATGGTCATTCATTGTAATGTGAAGAAGTGAATGTAAACTAATCTTTGCAGGCAAGAAAACTGGCCAAACTCTGTAAATAGTACATATTTATGTAGTTTATGTGTATCTGTATGCAATTATAACAGGGGTTTTCTATGTTTAAAGCCTTTAGAGCAGACGTTTTCTAAAGGAAGGAGAAGCCACATTGAATGTGTACTTATAAAGCAGATGATGACCATCTGATGACTGCAGAGCACAGTCTTGGAGCTATGAAATGATGCCAACTAACTTGTTTAGCCTGTTAAAGAAGAATGAAAGCCAAAACTAACCCCTTAACCCCTGCAAACAGAATGAGGACCTAAAAGTCCTAAACCCTAGTAGTACAGCTGGTAGTTTGAAGCTGCTTTGTTCTGGCCCCGGCCTCTTCACTTTCCAAACCTTCCAACAATTAGAATCCCTGTTTTTCATTTCCCAGACATTCCAACAAATAGAAGCACACACTCTGCAAGAAATTTCTTTGCCTCCATTATATTGGTAGCCACATGTAGGGTGGTAGGTCTTTAGAGGAGTGTTGAGCAGCTAGAAGTATTTAATTTTTAGTATTTAATTTTTAGTATTTAGATAACCATCCATACTGCTGGGGATAAAATCCTAGCAGCAACCTAGGTGTGTGTGTGCATTTTAGCTTTCTTTTCCGATTAATTCATGGTTCTGTTATTGCAATCATATCATATTATATAAATAGTATAGTATAGTATTTGAGGTTGAATAAAGACATACGTCCATCCAGTCCAACCCATCTAGCAATATCCTCATTTCCTGCCTAACTGTTGATCCAGAGGAAGGCAAAAAAAAACCCACCAAATTTATGAAGGGGGAAAAAATTCCTTCCTGACCCCAAGTGGCAATCGGAAATTTCCCTGGATCAACTCTACTTTATGTATCAATACCAGTAACTTGCAACATTCCTTGTTTGCAGAAACTCATCCAGCTTTTTTTTGAAACTGACCAATGAACCTGCCATTACAACGTCCACTGGAAGACAGTTCCATAGCTTTACCTTTCTCACAGTGAAAAACCCTTTCCGAGCTTGAAGCCTAAACCTTTTTTCTTCCAGTCTTAAGGGATGTCCTCGTGTCCTTTGACATGTTCTATTGGTGAACAATGCCCCAGATAGTTTATTGTATGGCCCGTTAATGTATTTATACACGCTAATCATATCCCCACGCAAGCGCCTTTTCTCCAGCGTACATAATTGTAACTTTTCCAGTCTCTCTTCATATTCAAGCTCCCCCAATCCCCTTATTAATTTAGTTGCCCTTCTCTGAACCCTTTCCATTTCAAAGATGTCCTTTTTGTACACAGGATTCCAAAATTGCACTGCATATTCCAAATGAGGCCTTACCAATGCTTTGTAAAGAGGGAGAATTACATTTTCCTCCCTTGAATCCATACCTCTTTTTATATAAGACAATACCATGCTGGCTCTGGCTGTTGCCGCCTGGCACTGCTTGCTACCTTTAAGTTTGTTATCCACCAAAACTCCAAGATCCCTTTCCAACAGGGATTCACTTAACACAGAGCCATTTATAGTATAAGTAGCACAAGTATTTTTAAGTCCAAAATGCATCACCTTACATTTATCAACATTGAATTTCATCTGCCACTTAGCAGCCCAGTGTGATAATCTATCTAGATCCCCTTGCAACGATTGCACATCCTCTGAAGTTTTTAATGGTCGACAAAATTTTGTGTCGTCAGCAAACATAGAAACCTTGCTGACAATACCCACTTCCAAATCATTAATAAATAGATTAAATAGAAGCGGCCCCAACACAGAACCCTGTGGCACCCCACTTAGCACTTTAGTCCATAATGATGAAGCCCCATTAACAACTACTCTCTGCATCCTATTCTTTAACCAATTTTCTATCCATGTACAAATGTGACTCCCCAGACCAACAAACCTTAGCTTATTCATTAGTCGCCTATGGGGGACTGTATCAAAAGCCTTTGCAAAATCCAAGTAAACTACATCTACTGCTATACCAGAGTCTAAATTTCTACTTACTTCCTCATAAAAGCCAAGCAAGTTAGTTTGACAAGATCTATTCCTCCTAAATTCATGCTGGTTACTACTTATAATGTCAGTCCTTGAAACATACTCTAGAACATGTTCCCTTATTAAACTTTCCAGGATCTTCCCCACCACTGAAGTTAAACTTACAGGCCTGTAATTACCCGGCTGTGAACGACTACCCTTTTTGAATATTGGAATAACATCAGCCTTTTTCCAATCCAGAGGCACACCACCGGACATGAGGGAATCAGCAAAAATAAGAAACAATGGCCTAGCTAAAACTGAACTTAGCTCCTTTAGTACCCGAGGATGTATTTTCTCCGGTCCAGGAGATTTACTAATATTAACCTTATTTAGTTCTTTCTGTATCATATCCTCGGTTAACCAAAGTGAACTTGAATCTTGTATACCTTTATTGCTACTATACTCTATGATATCTGTACTTGGATAGTACAGATAATAGTAAAAGACAAATGTCTACTTAAGGACTGTGTCTGGCTTAGGAACCCCATTGTGCTCTTTGGCACATACCATGGGTTCAATCTACAATAGGTACCACCTGCATAGAGTTTTAAGGTTTTCCCGTGCTTGCTTTTGTGTTACATTTCTTCATTACATAATTAGAATCATAATCATACTGGCTTTAGAGAGTGTGTGCTCATTTCATAGTATAATTAGATTTTCTCATTAGGACAAGGCCTTTTTTTTTATAGATTTGTTTTATAACTAGTTAAATAAGTGAAATGTTTGCTAGTTAAATGATTAAAGTAAAGCTGTAAAGGAAACATAAAGTATTAAGTATTAAAAAAATCAAATACAATAAAGGGAAAAAATAACAATATAAGTGAAAACATACCACTCGCTGTGTAATATAACAATATAATGTATCATTTTACAGTTCCATGATGTGAATGAAAGCACTAGGCCTCCTGCCTTGTACTTTTATATGGTCATGGAGCTCCACCGTGACTTCTAATATCCTTATATTAAACAGTAAGGGGTACATTTTCACTTGCATAACATAGTGGGTAATGATGGGTTGTCAATATCTATTACAATGTCAAGCTGCAAAAAAAGATGTGAACTTTAGAACTAAAATAGCATCATTTGTACCTGTTAAATATGTTTTCTTAAAGGGGCAGTTCACCCAAAAATTCACCCTTGTTTAAGCAAAATGATAATTCTCTGCTGTGTCTCTGCTGTCAGTTCCCCCATGCTCCTCCCTCCTCTCCCCCTTGTGCAAAACTTTGCCAAGAAGCTTGTGCATGAGGGTGAGGGGAATGTTGGAGCAAGGGGTGACTGACAGGAGGGACACAGCAGTTCCGCAGGATCATTGTTGGCGAACTGTTCCTTTAAGTAAAACCATATTATTTAACGTTATTTAGAATTTAGCTGTTGGCATCACACTTGTTTTCAAGTTAATAATTATCTGTTGGACCCAGACCTAGAACATAACAGCATTGCAAGCCGACATTCAGCTCAAGGTTTTCATAAATTTAAAGCAATGAGGTGATTTGATTTGACATTATTTAATATCCATTTCTACACTTAAATGTTATGTTGTCATTTTCAGAACAAAAGGTATGTTTTAAAATTAGATAAGCAACAGATTGAGGGTCACACTCCAAAAATGAATTCAAACTTTTATTGGTGACCACACATCAAATCACAACATTTCAGAGGGTAAACACGCCCCTTTTTACTCCCCCCCCCCCCCCAAAGTTGTGATTTAATGATTGCTCACCAATAAAAGTTAAAATTTCTTTTTGGAGTGCATCCCTCAATCTGTTGCTTTTCTGATACCCATTATTCAGTGAGGGTAAGATATCCAGAGGAGTTTGTTAGAGTGCTAAGAACTATTGTTTTTCTATGTTTCCAATTTATCAAGCTATCACATTTACAAAATATATTTCACAATGAATGCTCTTCTGTGGAGGGTTTAAATGTTTTTGGGAGCTATGTCTTACCTTGTGTTCTTCAATTAAACCTACAGGAGTGGAGATACGGAACTTACCCGGTCTTGCATTCCTCCACTGATCTTTTGACCAGTCCCGACACAGTTTGTACTGGTGCAAATGCGCTTGCATCATCAGAGCACAGTATTAAACAATTACTTGCTCATACATCTAAAATATTTGTGGAGCTGCATCTCCATGTAATTACTGAAATAAGATTTAGACTGAAAAAAAATAATTGGTAAGGCTAGATAAATTCTGAGTAGTCACACTTTAGTGGATCATATTGCACATTATGAGAGGCCACCTTTGCAAATGATCCTTTGTTTCAACCAGCAAGATGTAAAAATAATAAACTAAGGCACGTGGGAGGAAGAATTGCCAGTGTAATAAAATCTCACAAACAATTTGCACCTAATTAACATCTCCCTTTTTTTCTAATAACCTACCCATCTGTTATATTAGCAAAACATCTACTGAAATTAAATGTTCTAACAAATGCCTTTTCACATAAAAATGGGGACTTTTTAAAAGGAAAAATTTATAAACATCCTTACATATACTTAATAAAAAAGCAAGTATTTTTATTTTTTTGATAACCAAACATTTGACTTTGATATTCAAGATTTCTTTTGAAAGTATACAATGAAAATTTGGACTTAACTGTTTGTAAAAGAATATGATTATGACATTAAAAGGCAATAAGAACTTCTAAATTACATTTTAGCATATGCATGACTGAAAAGCACCTTTATTGCTAAGTGCGGTAGTTACAGAATAATATGAGGGAGGAATGGCCATAATAGGGGAGAAAAAATCCCCAGCTGAGTCATTATTTAGTCAAACATAAGTAAAAATGGGAAGGTGTTACTGCTATTTATTGTCATTAAAAGAAACCCGAAAGATGAAAAAGTAATAAATATGTTTTTCCCTTGTTTTTTTGTTCCTTTTGCACAGCAGGATCTTATAATGACTGAGACTTGCATAGCTCTGTTATTAACAGTCCACTCAGTACTCCACACCAGCAAATCGTAGGATTTCAGACCCAATGGTAGGTTGCAATCAAATCCAAGGTTTTTTTTTTCTGTTCTAAAATCCATTAAAGTTGTATCAGCAGTTATGGAAACCTATAAATAGCAGCACTGAAGCATTCATTCTAACTTTCATTTTATGCTTTGTACCTATAAGCATTTCACCTAGAGTGCAAATTACTATTCGCTAGCAATGCGTTTAGCTACGGTGTTATTTAAATTGGTTATATGAATACATTCAAACCTGCTGAGAGTTGTAGTTAAGTTTCAGATGGCATTTTGAGATTCACTTTTCTATATTTGTATCTTTATTTTCTTTCACCTTCTGTAAGCCACCACATTATTCCATAACAATTCTTACTCATACACAAAAGTGATTACTCCTGTACTGTACACTCCATGCAGCTCATTTTTCTCTTTTTTTTTAATTAATGAAATTTAGGCAAAAAATGTAAATACAATTTTAGCAAGAAAAGAAATAGAAATAATGATAATCCACCTACAAAAAGGTCTTAAATCTTAAAATACATATCTTGTGCCTTAAAGGAAGGGTGCTTGCTAGGACGTTGAATGGTGATGATTAATAATTGTTGGGGGATCATGTGAGTGTACGTTCGGTGAACCAGGTTGTCATTTGGAAACTATTATGTAGTCTCTGACTGTTAGTGGAAGAATATTTATAAAACTTTCCCATAGATAAAGTAATTGTCCTACACGTCTCTCCTTATCAAGGGTGGTTTTTACCCAGTCCATACAGAACAGATATCATAGTTTAGCCTTGAAAAGCACTAGAGGTAGGGCTGCTGGTTTTGTCCAGTGTTGTAAAATGGGTTTTCTATCAGCTGCTGATATGTATCGAAGCAGCTTTTTGGCTGTTGTATTATAAAGGACACTACCAGGGACCAAACAGTGTGGATTTGAGGGCAGGACCAACTGTGTAGTAGATCAGGTCTGGAGTGTAGACATTTTGGGCAAGGCATATATCCTTTATGGAGTATTTTTAGTGTAATCTCGTAATGAGAGACTGATGGAAAATATTTTAATTGGTAGTGTATAGCGGATAAATACGCTTCAGATAAGATTTGGTGCCATTTATATTTTGTTGTGTGTGTTCCCAAGGCTCATGTGGGCTTACAAAATCTTGTGATATTTTGATAATTTGTTTTTTGAATGATCAGAGGTGGAGAATAAGGTGTCTAGGGGGTTATCCCAATTGTCTCCTGTAAAATTGCAAGTTGATTTATAAACAAAACTGGACATTTGCAAGTAATGAAAAAAATATGGAATGGAAACTTGAGTTTTGCTAATGCAAATGTTTGTCCAGTAGATCTATAATTTTTTGAATACCTACTTTGTGCCATGATCTGTTATCTTTTTTTTTTTTTTCATTATATGTTTCATGCCTTTCTCTCTTTTTTTAATCTGTTCTCCTTAGTCACAAAACCACTAGGAAATAGTGCTAAGTTTGGCTTTTCATGTAATAATTACTGCCTTTAATAAGTAAGAACTAAGGAATTTTTAGAATTGAATCCATAATTAGAGATGGCCAAACTCAATTTGCATATTTTGGAAAAATCTGAAAATTCGAAAATCCACAAGCTGACCCAATGAAGTCAGTGGGAGTTAAAAAATAATCAAAAAGTTGTGCCTAGAATTAAGGTATAAATAGCAATCAGAACTTAACTGTTAATGGCTCTGGGACCTGGGAAATGGTCTGGGCATGTATCATTGTCCAAAATCTTTAAAGAGAAACTCTCCAGTTCCAGAAATGTCATGCCTTTCCTGTTTGGCATTCCACATAGTATTTTGGAGATTTCAAGACATTTATAAAATGTTTGATTTTTTTAATTTAAAAACTCTCAAATGTTTAAATTTTTTCAAAAATACTTGAGTCTGACAAATTAGCTTTGAAAACATGGTCTGTGTCCATCTGTATTCATAATCTGTAGAATGAATGTTATTTTATAATATTGTTTCTATAGTCCACCTGCTACTTTCAATAGAGTTTGGGGATCACAAGTGGTGACATATTTTTTATGTTTACACAAACAACTTTCTACCCTTTTTAGTCAAAATGTGCGTGGCTATTATTTCTTCTATTACACTAAATCCAAAGGCAAACTTTCAACCCTACATATCAGTTCAATAAGTACACCTTAGTTCTTTCCTAATGTGACTTTACCTGGTGCAGAACTATTTAATGTTAATAGCAAAACAATTTTTAAAACTCAAAATGCATCACCACACAGAGATTTAGATTTTCGTTTTTGTGATTTTGGTTACTCCCTATTTTTCTCACAAATATTGCCTACCTTTCTATAGATGATGCAGTTCTCTTTTTTTTTTTACATACATTGTATATTGTTTAATTTACTCTCTATACTATGAGTAGGCAGGCTTGTGGGTAATGGACTTTGGAAATGGTTTTTTTTAAATCTTCTGGTCCAGGCATTTAAACCCCTGATGCATTTCTAAAGCTATTCTTGGCAAGAAACTATAATCAATATTATAAACAGTATTGTTAATTGTATAATGTAGCAATATCACATTTGGACTCTTAATCTTACTATAAAAGGGCCACCTGTTGTCAATATTGCTATATACTATCCCTATTCTGTGGTTCATAATGCACTTTTTGATCAAAGAAAGCAGCATGAGGTTAGCAATAAATCAACAGGGTCACTTTTAATGTTACCTGTCAACAATATTGCATGAAATAACCTTATACAAGACGTTAATGCTAGAAGTTGCTTCAAAAATCTTAAAGCAGTATAGCATTAATTTAAACTCTATTTTAATACTGTATGTACTTGAAAAATGAAGAGGAATAAAACCCAGTAAAGCCATTTTAAGACAACCTTGTTAAAGGGAAATCAATCTTTCTATATTTACTAATATTTCCACTTGCTGTGTATAATGTGTGTTTTCTAACCATCAGTTTACCAAAATTTGATCCTAATCTCTGTTAACAAAATCTGTTGATTCATTGCCTGTGTGTATGGGGACAGGGTATTCTCTGATCCAATAACTTTTGTTTATTGCATTGCACGCACTGTGTCATTTGCAAAATCATTTGGAAATGGTGTTGGCCCACGCTAGCTTAATATTAGTTCAGGCAGTGTGTATTTTAAATGTATTTGGGCGATATCACCCTATATTGCATAACCCATAATGTACATCTACAAAATAGCAGTTTATTATTCACGATTGAGAAAGGAAATGTAGTAACCTGGAGAAAACAGCAGCAAGTACAGGGAGAACAGATAAACTCCTTGCAGATACAGCCAAGGATAACTTTAAACCTAGAAATCTTATCCTTCTAATATTCATCCTATTGATTTTTTTTCAAGCATTTTACCTCCATTTTTGGCAAGTTAATTTCTAATATAGTTCCTAAACCTTTTGTACAAAGCTGGACTAAGAGAACATAACATTTAAATGTAAATTAAGTACCACACAGTTGTTTTGTAAGTGATACTGTTAAATAGTTTGTATAACTTTTTAAAAATGAAGCAATGTATTGCTTTTTGAGTTCTTGCTGCTGTTTAAAACAATGGGCCTGCTTTCTCTTGGGTAATGCTTTGAAGAAATGTAATTTCATTTTAAATATCATTGTTTTATCTGTAGCACAAATCTGAATGACGCACTGTTCTGTTGCTCTCAATGGAAAATTGGCAGTGGACAATACAAGTAAATGATCGTAATGCAGCTGTGAAACTTAGCTTTTAATAAGTTTTGACTGTAATAAGATTTGAATGAAACATTTTAGTAAACTTATGCATTTATCCTTCAAAGTCAGTTTTGAGAAATGTATTATTATACTGCTTGAACTAAAGGAAACATATATATCTTTCTCCAGCTTGTCTATAAAAAAAATAAACGTAGTCCAAAATAAAAAGGTATTGCCATATTTTGCAGTCCTTAGCTATTTATTACAGAGAGTTAAAAAGTGTTGACTATAAGAGATGCTAGGGACCTAATATATAGTTTGGGTATTTTACATTTTAATGCATAGTGAATGTGTCTGTGTTAACAGAATTAAAGGGAATGTCACCCCCAGCGCTAAAATCTATACTTACTTCCTCCCATCCCTCAAACTCAAAGATTATTATTACCCACCCTCCTTAAACTGACCTCTCTCTGCCTTTGCTGTCCTCTGAGGTCCTAGCCTCATCTGTGGTTCTCATAAAATGCTTTATTACCTTAAATCATTGGCCATGATGACATCATGACAGTGACTGACAGGAAGAAATTTGGAAGAAGACTTAGCCAGAGACAAGTAAGTACAAAGAGCTTCAGGGACCACTAAAAGGTAATTAAACCAATATATGGAGGGTTGAAGGTAACAATCTAGTGCTGGGCTTTATATAAAATATAATTAATATCTGGTTGCAATTTAATTGGTTAGTAAATATTTAATATTTCCAGAGTAAAGCTACAACTAAATGACAACATAAAATTTGTTAAATAAAAGGTAAAAAATGCATATTCAGGATTTATGGGAAGACTCTTAGTTTAACAAAGGAATTTAAAACTTGCAAACCCGATATTACAGAATGCCACTCTGGTAAATCTCACCCTTCAAGTATACGTGTGAAGGTGGTTGGGCATGATTATTTAATTTGTAGTGCATTTCAATGCTTTTTATAATGGTTTACATTACACTTGATATAAGGGATAATTAAACCCTTACAGTGGAATATAATGATATCATTATCATATAGGCCAGGGGTGCCCAGCTTATTTGACCTCAAGGGCCTTTTGTGCAGCCCCTAACCACCATTAAGGGCTGCACAATAGATGTATAGGCCGTTACAGGTTATATTTAAAATGTGCAGTGGACTGAGAGTCTCAAATTGTCACTAATTGCATACTATGACTCACAGTGAAAGTAATTAATTTTGATTTGTTTGCAATCAGTGCAACCATAAACGCTGGTTGGTAAACAGGAGGGCTGGCCATAACACTTTGTTTGTGAACTGGAGGGCCAACTAACACTGGTTTTGGACTGGAGGGCTGTCTGTTAACACTGGTTTGTGAACTGAAGGGATGACCTTAACACTGGTTTGTGAATTAGAGGGCTGACCTTAACACTGGTTTGTGAACTGGAGGGCTGACCCTAACACTGGTTTATAAACTGGAGGGCTGTAGTGGCTGCTGAAAGGGCTTACTCTGTGACTTTAAGTGTAATAATGACTCTTCTTGTGTGAGGGGGAAATAAGCCAAAACTTGTTGTTATAATTTAGTGTGTCTCCACCCAGACAAAAAAGTTTTTCTGTTGTGTAGGGCACGCTAACCCACCCCCAACCATGATGTTTGTTTGGTTAAAAAAAAAGCTGAAGAAATGTTCTTACATTTCTTCTTTTTCCCAGCACTCTGTTCCCAGCCATCTGCTTGCCGGAAGTTGCAAGCAGGAGGCCGGACCAGCAGCTGCATCTGTGATTGGCTGAGAGCAACGCAGAGGCAGAGGGGAACAAAGCAATGTAAGAAGATTTCTGCTGCTTTTTCAATAAAAAGAACATGACAGTTGGGGGTGGGCTAAGGTGCCCTACACTACAGAAAACTTTTTTTGGTAGGGCAACAAGCAGCAAAGATGAAACTGCAGGAGAACCATAAGGAGCTGAGGGGGAAGGTGTGGATTTTTTAACACCACGCAGTGGGGCCAACACAGGGGTACATTTTAGTTTTGGGTGTGGCTATGCCTTTTAACCTCTTCTGGTGCAGTGTAGTCCCAGCTGTTATAATGATTTTCCCCATATATTACCGGGCAAGTGGCTGCTTTGCATTTTACAAATAGTCACATGGTTCTTCCTTCATTAGTTCACCATGGCTTACTCTTTTCTTCTACTCAGCAGCTCCCTCAGTCTACCTAGGTTTTAATAAACATTACACTTAAAAATGATAATAAATCTTGTGGTCTGTTTTCCTCCAGTCCTGAACCCATACTTGCTTCACTCACCTGCTGCTTAGAGGGATGGGGAACAGTCAGAGGATCGGAGCTGAAGTCTGGCAGCGTAATAAAGTCACAGCTAAATATAATATTTTAGGTGCATCAAAAATGCAGGCCGCTCTTGATTGTGAGCGAGCTATTTGTTGGAAACCACTGATATAGGCTTTTATACAGACAGGGGACACCATGGTGGCATGATATCTTTATATTCCACAACCCCTTTCAATATGAGCACAAATGGGTTAGCATTGGGTTATAATTGAGATAAGCACTAGCACCAATGCATCTCTCTGATTGTACTGTATCTTCCAGGTAAAATATGTGAAGAATCATACTTTCTATGTGAACACTGCATAACTGTCAATACTAAGGACTTTTTAAGTTGCTCCTATATCCTAATTTACATTGATTTGTTTTGTTATTATATATTATCCATAGTGTCTCTAGACAACATTGTCCCCAATAGACAGAACACGTTTACATACAGCATGCAGTGTTTCACCTCTCTCCCTTTGCTGTGGCTGGGGTCGGCTCTCACAATCCACCTTATCTGGGTGAATAGACTTTTTGGATAGGGACAGTGAATACTGGGTCAGGGTGCATGGCTCTTTGAACATGGAAGCCTTCTTAGTTACAGAATCTATTATTTGCATGTACTAAATGCAACTTACTACAATTTACTAGAGAAGACTCTTACAATGTTTGTGTTCTGGGGAGAAAAGCTTTAAAAAAAATAAGTTTAGTTCTTTAATAATTCAGTACATTTAATCATCTTTAAATTGTACTGTACAATATTCTGAATTGCATGATACGTGTATAACATTTAAAATAATAGTCTATTTCATAAAGACATTTAGTTATATTCAAATGAATCACCTAGCTTTATTTTCTATACTTTCTCATTATGTTTTGTCCTCAGGATCTAGCTATGGGGCCATATGTCCTTATGCATCTATTTTTATAGACATTGGAAAAATGTTCTGTTTTATCCACATCTGAACATTGTTACATATTCTATGAAAGAACACTTATTTCCACTTGTGAGGCTCAATGTGTCCTTGATGACAATGAAGTTGTTTTTTTTTTTTTTTATATATATAACTTGCATTGCCTCCCTCTAAAATATCTATAGTATTCAGTAAAAACAGAGCAAGGATTTTATTTAATATATATGGCTCACAAGGGCTGTGCATGAACAAGCCCAGGAGAAGATTTTGACTTGAATCCACGTTACAGAGTGAACTAATAAACACGTAAATTTAAGTGTGGAATTTTTTAACAGTGGTATGGTGGTTCAGGAACCCCTTAAAAGGAATCTGCACAAATTGACCTCTCAAGAAACAAGGGAAAAAGAGGGTCAAAATTTGTAACTTATTGGTGAAAGGCAAGTCACCCAAAAAATAAAAATTGATTTTTGGTAAATCACCACTAAACATCAATACTTGGTATTCTGTTAGATCTGGATTTTCGCTAGTCTCCAACTGTCTTTCTCATTTCAGAATGACCCTGGCAAGTCCCAATTACATATAACAGCCAGGTATGCAAAGTGTTATTAAACTGCCCAGGGTAAGGCATCAAAAACAGTATTGTACTTGTGGATATCCAGACTGGGCCTTTGTTAAAACCGCAACAGGTGTTCTAATGTTAGGCTAATTGAGTCCAAGGGGGATGCTACTCAGCATATACATACTGTGCTTTGATTTGAGATTTCTCTTTAATTAGGTGAAAGTTCACCTTTAACTGCACCCATTAGGCATGAGATAGTATATGGAATGTAATGTGATGCGGTTTTCTGCTTATTGGGCCTAGGAGGGTACAGATTAGTCATATAAGGAAGGGCAGTGTCCACGTGGCACATGGTAAGGATCTGCAGGGTATATCAAGAGGTGCAGATTTGAAGACAAAGGAAGATTTTGAAAGGAGAGTTGAAAGGAGGCCACAGGAGAGAAACTTAATTAATGCCAACTACTGTATTATCCTCTCCAGGCTTGATGAACAGATACTATGTGTAAGCCAAAAACTATTTTCATATACAGTATCTTTTTATGTGTGAGGTAAGCCTAAATAAACTCTTTGTGAATAATATAAGAGCTGCAGCTCTTTTATTGAAAGGTGATTATCACCCCCATTTAATCATAAACATTAATAATTACAGAAAAGAACAGGAATACCACCATTGAAAGGGGACGCAAGACAGGAGAACAACATTGTCATCCCATATGTAGCAGAGGTGTTGAGAAATTAAGACACATTTTTAACAGATGCAGTATCCCTGCCTTCTTTAAATAAGACACACCGAGGCACAACTGTGCATCCAAAGACCCAATAATGACAAAAGTAGAGCAAAATCATATATGCAGTGCAGTAAAGATGTGCTCTGATTTGTAGTAGGGAAGACAAAACAGCAGCTGCACGAATGTATGGCTGGGTAGTTTTGATAACACTCTTAGCTACAATACCATCAATACAATACAACATCTTGCATTCAAGAGGTCCCGTTTATATGCTGTGATATGCTGACTTGGACACATTCCAGGGTATTTATTGCCAACAGTTCCTGAACAAGTCATTCTGAATTGAAAAAGCCAGTTAATGATGCCTTCAAGAACTTAACTTATTATTAGGTCCCACAAAGTGCGTTGTGTTGTCTGTATATCTATATAGTATCTCTGTTAACCTAGAGGTAAGAGCTCTGATGTTAACAAGACAGAGTAAATGTCAAAGTTGCAGGTCTATTACCCAGACTTTTTTTTCTGAAATGTTAGTATTCTGTTTTCCGTTTCTTACATCCATGCTATCTATGAAATACTAGTAGATAGGGTTACTTCCACGCTGTGGTGTGGTAGGGATGTCTTCTTGAGTAGGTGGCTGCACTGCAAGTTGTCCACTGAATTGTTTATAAGTATCTTGCTTGCACTTGGGTATGGGTAGGGGAAGGGTTAATACCAAAGTAAAAATAGGTTAAGATCAAGATCTCTGTAAAAAATCAGTTTAAAATGAAACTTCCATATATTAAAATTCTTAAAGCACTCACTTGCGCCTATCCACCACCACTAGAGGCACAGCAGGGTTTAATCGTGCTGTTCTATGC
Source organism: Hymenochirus boettgeri (assembly GCA_019447015.1). NCBI lineage: Eukaryota > Metazoa > Chordata > Amphibia > Anura > Pipidae > Hymenochirus > Hymenochirus boettgeri. The sequence continues at coordinate 65,157,528 of CM033471.1, forward strand.
TCCCAAAAACCTCTACACACAGGAATAAGGTTGCCAACAAATTTATTATAGCATTAAAACAATAAAAAGCACTAAAAAACCTTGCAGAAACAGTCCATTAGTAGTTGTTGTTCAAACCACTTCCTGTTTTGTCCTTCCTCTACCCATACCCCCAAGCGCAAGCGATCACTTTTAAAGTATCTATGAATACACTGCAAAGATTACTTTTCTTTTTGTATGTAAAGTAAAGCATTGAATGTGTTTGAAAACAAAAAAACTGAAATCTCTGTTCTGTGTCAGGGAGAGGGAGATCTCTGTGCTGTAATGTCATTGGCTGTCAGCTTCTGGGAAGTAAGGCTGTTGAGCACTACAGAGCATGTGCCTGTACGCAGACACTTGGTGGATTGTGGGAGCTGACCCCTAGTACTCAGGTTTTTTCATAAATCACCCAATGACCACAGCAAAGGGAGAGTGAGACACAGCTTGTTTTATGTTTATGAATGTGCTCTGTCTATTGGGACAATGTTGTCTGGGGACTTAAGTTATCCTTTAAGCACCACCCTCCCCCCTCCCAACACACTCTAATACACTTACATTTCCAAAGATGCTTCTACACTTATTTACACAACCCAATCCTTTGCCACAGCTCTCCTTTGCTCATTTTGGGTATTGCTGTCAGGCAAAGCAATGATGCTGAAGTCCAGAAAGGCTGTTTACTGAGTCCCTCTGATGCTATGCAGCATGTTAAATTGTACATAGCAGCAGGCCTTATGAAACAGTGTAAGGCTCAATCAATTGTGTCAGGGCCTATGCTCCCTTACAAACTGTAATTTGCACCTAAAGAAGAACCCTGTGAGGATCTAAACATATTGTCCTAATCTCCACAATAAAAGTTATAGCTGTTCTTGCAGCTAAGGCTTCTTCGTTATCCTCATTTTGAATTCTATCAGGTTGCATAAGTAAATTTGAAGCATTTTTGAAAAAGGTATTATTTTTAAAAAAAGGGATTTTTGAGGGTTGTCTTGACTTTTTGTCAAAATTCGGAAAGTTCTGCCAGATCCTCATAGAGATTTCCGAACTCGCAAAATCCGGTCCCTCGAGGATCCGCGAATTTTTGAAAAAATTGCAAATTCAAAAATCCGCGAGCGGACCCGTTAAAATTAAAAATACCCTTGAATAACGAGATTTTCGAAAATTTTCGAAATTACGAGTTTTCACGTATTTTCGTGAATTTTCGAAATTACGAGTTTTCATGTATTTTCGAAAATATGTATTTTCGAAAATACAAGTAATCCTCGTAATTTCGAATTTTCGAAAATACGTATGTAAGGAATTAAGAAAATCTTTGTATTTTCGAAGATTTTCGAAAATACTGTTTTCTCGTAAAAACTCGTAATTTTCGAAAACTCGTAATTTCGAAAATTTTCGAAAATACGAAAAATCCGCAATCGGAAGTTCGGAAGGCGAAAATCCGGAAATCCGAAAAATCCGCCATTCGGATAAATCCGCGGCGGATCCGGTTCGGATCCCGAACCGGCCATCCCTAATCCTCAAAGTTCAAAACCACTGTTTCCACCTTGAAACCAGGTTCATTTGGAAACGTGACTCATAACTTAAACTCATCTTGAAATTGCTCCGTTTCATAATTAGAATTTTCTCAAAAGTCGTGCTACATCAGTTTAACATAAATGTATTATGTTTTTTTTTATTACATAAACTCATATAAACAGAAAATGTAATCTCCACCCTTTATACTTCTTTTTCTTAAAATCAGTTATTGTAAACACAAACAAGGAAAAAAAAAAAAAAAACTATAAATCTTAAAAGGCTAAATGTCGTATTTACATCCCTACCCCAGCCAATGTGAGTATATATTTATTTTTATGTGCATACTTCCCTTTCAGCGTTTTAAGTGTTCCTTTTCTTACATTGTATGACGTGTCACATAACCCTTGCTGTAAAAAAACAAATAAAAGCACAACAATATTCAGCCCGTATGTTGTAACAAAGAATGCGGACTCTTATTCAGCTACATTCAAATGTACAAGAAAAATGATTATGAATCTTATAATCTTGAAGCATTCATTGATGTTTAAATAAAGTGTTTTATCTTTATAAATGAACTTTCTTACTAAATTAGATTTTCTTTCGGTTTCCTTTTTTTGTAAATTTAATTTTTTTTCCCCCCTTATATGTGGGCCTTGCTGCGTACCTAAAGAACAAATTCATTTGTTGATGTTTTAAAAGATAACTGTATTGCCTCAATGCATTTTTTAAAAAATTGCATTAAAAGAGCAAAGGTATGCACCCTCCCCATGATTTCGAGTCTCTCTCTGCCTTCAATTAGCCATGCTGTGAAGGGGGCGTAAACAATTCTGTCTGCCTCTAACTGTCACTCAAAGCTAGTATGTGAAAAAACACTTCTCCACCCACCCTTATCAGCTTGATTTTAGGCTGTTCCTAGCAACAGGACATTTCAAGTTTATTTAACTGGCAGAGGAGGAGAAGAGAGGTTGTAACAGACATTCCCACCAGCCATGACAAGTGCTATGTTAATCAAGGCCCTGGGCCCTCTAGGAGACGGGCTTTTAGCACTCATCTTTGCTGTGTGATATCTAAACGAGGGCAACTCCTGTAAATGTGAGTCATGATTTCAGGTGCTGGAAGTGTGGACAAATGTGGAAAAATAATAGGGTTTTAAATTAAAACGAAAAAAAACTTTGTGTAGGTAGGCAGCCCGCCAAGCCTAAACACCTAAATTTTAAACATCTAAATCAGCCTCAAATATACTTATCCACCCTCCACCCTAGTTCCCTCTGCTCTCTCTGCTGCTCTTCCACACAAACAGCCAATCTGGCCCTGTCCTTCTGCGTTCTGTTCATGGAAGCAGCAGAAGAGGCCGTGAACAGGGAATGGTAAAATGAGAAAAGGCTGGTAAGTACATTTAGGGGCTGATTTAAGTTTTGTAAACTGTGTTTAGGGTTGGGGGGCTGCCTACTTCATACAATTTTTTTTTTAAACCAGGGATCCAAATTGAGGGGAGTGAGTCCACTGTGCATGTCAGAATCCTCTCAGAGGAGCAGGAAGTGGCAAATATGGATTCCACACAGACAGGCTCCTACTTATAATTTTTGTGACTTTCTTCAGGCCTGCCTACCTTTATACAAATTTTCTGTTTGAGGTGGAGGTGCCCTTTAATGTTAAGGGCATGTCCACATCCAAAACTAAATTAACCACACTACTGGCCCCACTGTATAGTGTTAAAAAATCCTTACCTTACCCTTCTCTCCAAATGGTTCTCTGCAGTGCCTGTTGAAAGTTGCAGAAAGTGAAGAGTAGGAGCTGTCTGGGATCATCTGGAAGCCTGCTTCTTCCTTTCCTGTTGAGGTTTTCTGACATGTGCGGGACCCTTACCCCCCCCCCCCATCCTCTAACCCTCCGGTCCCTTCACGGCTGCCCTAGCTTTACACCCCTTCTCTGTAGTATAGGTTACCCAGCCCACACCTAACCATCCAGTTAATTTGTAAAATAAGTCCCACGGCTGTCTTCATAGAGGCAGCCACGTTTGTGATTGCTGATCAGAGGTTGCTGTGGGAATGAATGAGCGTAAGTATGTTTCTGGGGAATTTCTCTACAAAACTAACTTGGCAGTTGGGGTGGGCTGGAAAACACTATACTACAATTTTTTATTTTATTTTTGGGGTGGACATATCCTTTAAATTTTACACTAATTTTAGTGCACTGTGCCATTTCCGAACATAAATGTGTGTATTAAATCACTTAAGTTTAACGCTTGAAAAAGTTGTGTGTCCAAACATGTCTTGTTTTTTTGTACTCCAGGTGGAATAATAAAGGGATATTTTTTTAAGTTTGGAAAATTTCTGTTACATTTTTCTGAACTGTATAATTTATACAATTCCTATGGGCTTTATAGTAATCACGGGACTTTCAGGGAGATTCTAAAACTTCTTATCTTTAAAAATGGTGCTAAAAATGGTGCTCTTTAAAATTAGCACCATTTTTAATGTAGAACTTTTATTGAATCTCTCTGATAGTCTACCAATGTGAATATCCCATTTTGTACTATTTTTTTATTAATCAGAAATTTGACATAATAAAATTATCAACACAAATTTTGGATATTCTTCATTTAAAGTCTTTTGAACTGGTTGTTTTAAAATCAAGATAAATACAGTAAGGAAAACTCATAATTAGTTGTAATATAGCCCCTTTGATTTCCTAAAATAATTATATGCTAATCTGTGTAAAACAGTTATGGTGTAATAACTAATTCAAAACAACATTATAACTAATTCTTAAAACATTTCAAGGACAACTAAACCCCAGACAACAACTGAACCAGAGGGCAGAATACCTTGATATAAAACCAGTAATCTGTGTCTTAACTCTAAATTTGATACGGGTGCTGGGAAATTTACCTAAATAATATATGGTTTGTGCTTTACTTCACAGCATTCTAGAATCACAGTTGGGTCAACGACCATTATGTTCTGCACATGCTCAGTCCTTAGCTATGGCAAAAACTTGTTGCAGTTGGTCACACCCATTAATATATCTAGCCAATCATTTTACAGGACAGATAAAGCAAGGAGCATGTGGCTGAGGTCAGGAGGTGTGGTCTGAAACTGCACATACACACGTACGCACATACTTCATCCAGTTCTTAACAGGCTTACATTTATCTTAATACAATTTAATAAGTGGGATTTTATACTTTATTGGTGTTTTTAGGGGGGTTGTTTTCAGATTCTGGAATAAAAAAAATTGTGTTTAGTTCTCCTTTAAGTCCTACAGTAAAAACGGGTACATAAAAGGCATTTCAGAATCTGTCAGCATTAAAAAATGCTGTAAATTAGACTAGTGAGAAAAAAAAGCCTGAAAACTGAACCGGTTTGTATATACCAGTCAGTCACATAGCTGTTCTGGCAGCCACTCGCTCCGCATCCTCTATGGCTGACGTCACTACGTCACTAAGTAGTGACGTCAGGCGGCAGAGCAGAAGAAGTAGAGCGAGCACCGGAGAAGGTAGGTGTGGAGCGAGCAGCCTGAGAAGGTACAGAAGGCTTCCCACTAGGAGGGCTCTCGGAGGGAAGGGAGCAGTAATCCCTGCAGTGGCAACTAAAGCATGCTGGGAGTTGTAATTTCCAAACACCTGGAGTGCCAAGGAATGAGGATTTAGTTGCCTTTTAAATGGACAGAGAATTCCCATACAGTAATAGCTAAATAAAATAAATCACTTTCACCTTTTTAAAGGTAAAAATAGGTAAAGGTAAAAATACTTTATACTCGGGTCGGTTTATAATCTAGTATATCGCAACATAACCACCAAAATGTGTTATAACAGGATAATCAAAGGAAAATTGTTTAAGCACCGGTACATCATTAGGGTACACTTATATTTGATAGCCAATTTAGAATATTTGGTGTCCAGGACTCCTTTAATTTGAATAGCACAGTTACCATTTTCTAAAAACCATGCAACTGTTATTTTAAAAAATGTACAGGGAAATTCATAAAAGTTCTTATCGTTAAAAATGGTGCTAATTTTGCCCCAACCAATAAGGTCTTATTTAACATTTGAAAGCTAACATCTGATTGGTTGGGCAAAATTTGCACCATTTTAACGATAAGAACTTTTATTGAATAACCCTGTTAGTTTTTAGGTATGCAGAAAAACTGTCCCTTTAACAGAACACAAATGTGTATCCTTTAAAATGAACACATACCAGAAAAAAATTTTGTCATCTCCTATAAAATGGATGATCTCATCGAAGTTGTCCATGTGGGATATTTCTACAATTTTTATACTTTATTTGAATGATTTATATATGTAATCAACAAAATTACAAGTTTAATTTATCTTGTCATTTTTAAAATGACCAGACCAAATTAAGAGAACTTTAATTTTAGGTTGTGAACTTTGGTCAGGTTGCTGGGTTTCAATGTGTCCCAAATAATTTTATAAGAAACCAAACACCAAGGATCTGTAGTTAGCACTGGGTAAGAAGCTGTATTTCCAGCTGCTTCAATACTTTATGGTACCGTATTACTCGAGTATAGCCGACCCGATTATAGCCGAGTACCTTTTTTACCTAAAAAAGTAGGAAAAATTTGATGTGACTCGAGATAAGCCGAGGTTAGGAACTATGACCACTACTGCCTTCTGATTCAGTTGCCATTTAAATGGACAGCAGATTTCCCATACAGATGTTGGGAAACTACAACACCCAGCATGCTTTAGTTGCTGGGAGTTGTAGTTTCCAAACACCTGCAGTTAAAAAGCACTGAACCATGCAGAGTAGAGCCCCCTTCCTCCCTCCCCAGAGAGTCCCCCAGTAATGGTCCTTACCCCATCGTTGTTGCTCAACTCTAAATCTGGCTGTCGCACGCTGGGTAAGTCCTGTGGTGCTCAACTCCAATCCGGCTGCCGCATGCTGGGTAAGTCCTGTGGTGCTCAACTCCTAATCTGGCTGCCGCACGATGGGTAAGTCCTGTGGTGCTCACTCCTAATCCGCTGCCGCACGATGGGTAAGTCCTGTGGTGCAACTCCTAATCCGGCTGCCGCACGATGGGTAACCTGTGATGCTCAACTCCTAATCCGGCTGCCGCACGATGGTTAAGTCCTGTGAGGCTCAACTCCTAATCCGGCTGCCGCACGATGGGTAAGTCCTGTGGATTTGCCGGCTGACGTCACTACTCGGCGCCTCTCACAGCCCGGCGCCGAGTAGTGACGTCAGCCGGCAAACCCACAGGACTTACCCAGCGTGCGGCAGCCGGATTAAGTTGAGCACCACAGGACTTGCCCACATGCGGCAGCCGGATTTGGAGTTGAGCACCACAGGACTTCCCCAGCGTGCGGCAGCCGGATTTAGAGTTGAGCAACCATCGATCGGGGTAAGGAAGGACCTTGACTTGAGTATAAGCCGAGGTAGGGTTTTTAGGTTTATTTTAAACCTAAAAACCTCGGCTTATACTCGAGTATATACGGTACATTAAAAATGTGAAATGAGTTAGGAAATAAGTTTGCTTACAGAAAGTGTAGCCATTTCAGTTGTCAGGATGCAGAACTACAACATTATTCTACCAGATCTGCTGGGGGAGGGGGTTGATCTTGGATTTTTAGATTTTCGACATCAGCATTTTCAGTAATAACTTCCATGTCATTTCAGCAGTGCAATCCTATTTATATCAGTGCTGTTTCCTTCACCTCAACAAAATGGGGGAAAAATAAAATACCTCTTGAAATATTTACATGGCATTTATTGCTAAATGTGCAATCAGTTTGCATACAGACCTAACTCCAGGAATATGCATCTTTCCAACCCTATTATCATTTTCTCGCTATGGGCAACAGGCGTTTCAGTACTAAATTGATGGGTGTCCCAAACTGCCATCTCAATCTGTCCCACTTTTTCTCTCTCTCGGAAAGTGAAGAAAGATGCTGCTGACAGGACTGTGACATGCCATGCCTACCGTCTGTTTTCTTACTCTCCTTAGCTATTCATTATAGACTGCTGTTCCTAAGAGATGATAGTGTCCTTAAAACATCAACCCATCAACAGCAGGATTCATCTCAATAAAACATGCAGTTTATGTTTGTTGTTGTTTAGATATAGCTAACTTTCTCAACAAAGCAATTAATTCAACACTGTATTCTATATAATATATATATATATATATATATATATATATATATTATATATATATATATTAATATATAAATATGATAATAAAATTGGTTACGATTTGCTTTGTTTACAATTCAAAATTGTTTGCAGGTTCCAGTCAGTGTGTGTGTACATATGATATCCTAATATAATACAGCATTTAGGATTTCTTTTGGCAAAAAAAATACGGTATTCTAGATATATTTAAAGGTTTTACAGTCTCCAAATTAAATAATCCCTGTGCTGATATTTCTATGTTAAAAGAGTCATTTAATGGAGTGTAATGGTAATTATGAAGTTTATTTTAGTATACACATGCACACATGTATAAAATATCCTCAATTTGGGCACATATGTATGTATAATTTTATTATGGAGGCACTAAACTGATTAAATCGTGTACTTTTTTCATAGTTGCATTTTCATTTATTATTCACAAGCATGTGAGATCGTCTATTCCCACTCCCCTGTGGATAATAGACCCCGGTTCAGGAGTTAATTTACCTCTGGCGCTCTACTCACAGTTTCTCACCAGCAGATGGCGCGCTAATCAGCAGGAGTGAAGCTGCGAGTTGGGTGCTGGCAGGTAAGTTCACCCTCCCAAACTCAGGAGTTCTATTATTCACAGGGATGTGGCAATAAGTGATCTCACCTCCCTGTGAATAATAGATAAAAATGCAGTCTATATGATTTAATAGGTTTGTGTCACTTTTACATAGCGCCACTATAGGGTACCAAGCCCTGTACATGTTATATTACAAAATGTTGTACAAGGGGACAAAATAAAAGTTCTTAAAGTACATTAATAAGTATTCAAGTAGTTGAACCTGGCAACACAGGGATACAAGGTCTCCTGAAAATTTGTCTTCATTTCTCTACACAAAGGATAACCATGTTCTTTCTTTGTCTTTCTTACCTCACCTTTGGTTTCTTTTCTTTCCTTCTTTCAGTTTGGACAGACCAGATATTTAAGTTTTAAAGGCTTCTTTGATAATTTCCTCATCCTTATCCTCTGTAATAATGGGGGTGTTCTCTGCTCAGTGTTGTAGGGTTCTGATGACACTAAGCTTGTGATATAAGTGGGGGTGGGGAGTGAAACATTAAGTCCTGGTTTGTGTGTTGGTTTTCCTGAAAACCTAGGGCATATTTATAAAGGGTCGTTAACTTTCGCGGCCGTTTTCGCGGACATTAACGCATAATATCGCGTTTACCGCGTTTATAAAAGTTCGAAAGCGGCCGCGAAAAGTAACGAAGCGTTACCTTTCGCGGCGATACTTACCTGTTACCGCCGCTTCTATTTATAAAGCCACGGTACTGGTTTCGCTCGGCTAGTATCGGCTGTTTTACTTCGCACCTTGAAGGTGGCGAAGTCACGGATACTAACCCCCACCCCCGCCCACACCCCCGCGCGGGCGACCACCCGCCACCGCCGTTCCCAGCAGCCCCTCCCAACCCGTTCCCCTCTCGCGGCAATCTCGGAACGGGAGGCTAGGAGGGGCTGCCAGGAAGGGGGCCGCAGCAGGTGTCGCGACCACCCGCCGCGCACCCTCCTCCCCGGCAACCCTCCAAGCCCCCGCGCTCCCAGGGAGGGGAAGGGAGAGCCGCTGGGAGGGTGGAGCTCCCTCCACCGGGGCCCTGAGAAGGGCCTTCTGGGGCTTAGGGGGTTCCCGCAGCTCGACTCGAACCGGACCGACCCCCTCCCGGCCCTCCCGCTTAAGGGCCTTTGCGGCACTTACAAGTGCCCTTGCGGCTCTAACAAGAGCCTTTTGGGGCTTAAGGGGTCCCCCGCAGAAAACAAATGTTAGCTTTCAAATGTTAAATAAGATCTGATGGTTGGGGCAAATTTAGCAACATTTTAAATAAGAAACTTATTGAATCTCCCTGTTGTGTTTTACAATAAAATAGAATGATATAATTATTTATTTTTAACTCTCCAATTAAACAAATGCATCACTGGTATTTCGCTAATCAGTTCATACTATTTCAACCACTTGCTCCTACCCAATCCAGAATATGTTTCTTGTTGTGCAGACCTAATTCTTCTAAATTATTTTGTATTATCCTATCTCATGCAGGGAAGCCACACTAGACGGGCTCCCTGCATGTTCTGCGATCCGACCTTGGAGCACAATTCTGTTTTGCACAATTGCATGTGCTCCGACTGCGCAACATTGCAGCATGCTGCAACTGTCAAACACACAAATAATACGATAGCACAACATGATGTAGGTTGGACTTGGGCCTTTTATGCCCATGACTCTTTGGTGACTACAAAGTTTTTATTTATAGTAAGGGTGCTTTGTTTGCTTTATATTGATTACAAGAGAAATATAAATTGTTTCACAGGTGAGCTGTTTGCTCTCTTCAACTTAGCAAAAGCCTATGGTCATCACTACAAATAGCCCATATTCCTGTGGCACAGTCCCAGACTTTTCAAATCGGTTCCCCTATTCTTTCATCCAGCAGGATATGCCCAGCACACAGAAGTTGTGTGCTCTATTTATTTTGGGTGCTATTGTAAAATGTATATATATTAAAAATACAGCATCTACATAATAAAGGTAATATATTATATATATATGTGTGTGTGGTTGTGTGTGTGTGTATATATATATATATAGATATATATAATATATATCTATACACTCAACACAAAGAAGATTGAGTGTGGCTTACATTTTGGTGGCAAAAGATTGCACTAATGCCTGTATATACACTGTCTGGAATACCATTGGAAATCCAGGGTTTGCACTGACAGGTGAAAATGAGGAGGGGCAAAAGACAAGGCTCTGAAATCATTCTAAGTATTGAAAGCCTTACTAAAGGGGGAAAAAAATAATTATAAGATGCCACCCAAAAAATCTTATAGTAGGGTTGCAAAATGTGTTAAAGTAATTTGTCATTTCTGGTCTCAGTAACTCTGAAAAGTTATAATAAAACGTTTCATATTTTCATGTTTGTCATTGTAGCCGCTTTAATGCATTCAGATCTGAGAACTAATAAGCATTACACAAGTGCAAAAAGCAGAGCACCATTGGCAGACTTATCAACGCTGTCTCACCACCTCATAAGTTTTGAATTCCTGTCAGTCAAAGGGGCTGTGCTCTATGCAGATTTTCCGGGGGGAAATTCAAATAAAGTTATCATTCAAAAATGGCGATAATTTTGCCCCAACCATTCGGATCTTATTAAACATTTGAAAAGCTAACATTTGATTGCATTTTTAACAATAAGAACATATTAAATATCCTGTCAGTGTTCTATTCTGTTCTACCAATGCTTAATAAAGTTTAACTAGTCTACTAAAAATAGTAGAAATGCCAAAAGGTTAGCGCAAACATGGAAAAGAAGGGACATTTCCAGAACCCTCTACTTTATATATTAAAGTTAATTAGAGTTAATTGTTGACTAAGTTTTTCAAATGGGACGATAAACATTTTAAAATATATATCTACATTGATGGGCAAACATCTAAATACCAGTCTATGAAATGTTTTATTCTGCTGATATTTGGCAACAACGCTTTAGAAAAGAAATACTATAGAAACTGCATTGGTTTAGAGTAGGGTTTTTCTTTTCGACACCCCACAAACCATCAAATAACAGAATACATCTAGTAAAGTTTGAAGCTGTAATCGATGTTACAGAGATGAATACTCTTGAACGTTTTATACAAAATTATGATATAAATATTTCCAAAAAGAAGCACTTATATAGGGAAATTCCAATATAACTGATCTGATGATCACATTATGCATTTGGAAAGATAAATGTTCCAGCCTGCCCACCATCCATTGGCTAAGTTTGTGTTTAGCATGTTCTGGTATTGTGACACGACTGTTCCTTTTAAATCCTACATTATTAAAAAGGTTTTTTTTGCCTAATGCAGTTTTTCTTTAAAATTTATTCTCAGAATAAAGCCAAGTATTTGAAATTAGTGAAACTTGTTTATTTCAGGAATGTTAAAAATGATGTATAGAACCATTTCCTAATGGATATAACAGGTGCACACAATAGGAAGACCTGTATAGGCCGTTATACCAGCTGCATTAAAACGTCTCTACGTCCATGTCTACAAGATTGGATTAAATTTTATATTTATTATAGCAAAATAGAATTTGACAAGGCTTGTCTTAGAAAAACCTAACATTACTTAAAAACGCATAATATGGTATGCATGTGTTTGTTCCAAAGAATAAATGAATTTGATTCTCCAATAGGCACACATACAGTTTTAATTTGATAAAAAGGTTTGAAATAACAAATGATAATGACTGAGTAAGAAAGCTATTTAAAAAAAAAAAAGAAATAATATACCCAAAAGTTTTCTCCTTATGAGGGCTTGGAAGTAAATAGAATTGTTTATCACAATGCCGCCAGATTTTCCTTTTTCTTTCCGAAATTGCTTTGCAATTGGATAAATGCCATGCATTCTGGTACTTTAGGATAAAATGATTGAGTTACCAAATTTCCTATTGGGTATACATTTTTCTTTGATTAGGTCACCTAATAACATTGAATATTCTTAAGTACTGTTTTGATTGAATTTGATTTTTTGCTTATATTGATTGCTCATACAATGCTGTATATTGTTCTTTAATCATAGATTAATTTCTATGATGCTTAAAGGAAAAATGTAGAGGATATTTAATGTGCGCATCACAGTGAACGTTGTCATCAAATAGAGGAGAAAAGCCTATCATAGACATCGTTATGTGATTTCCCTAAGCTTTAAAAAACTATTCATGTTCTTGAAAAGAAAATGAGAATAAATGTTATTGAATGCCTTTACGAAAATTGAATACCGGCTAAAGATAATATAGCAGAGTAAGATAATATCAAATGTAGACAATGCTAAAATAATGAATCAGTGTTTCCTGTACCTAAATCCTTCAGAACAAACAATATTACTAGAGAAAACTGTAGTTACTGTTAAGAAATAAAACATTCTTCAATGTAATTACTCCATATCATTGTGCTCAAAACCAATGGCAGAGATGAGACTTTTGATAGCAAGATTTTTTTGGGTCAGAAGATGAGAACATTGAAAGGTATCTTCACCGTGAGAATAGACTTTGGGGATTTCAGTCTAAGTAAGAACAGGTGATAGAAAGCTAGTCACATTCCTACCATTCTCAATTAACCTGCGGAAGCCAGAAACGAAGCTGGGGAACCTACCGGTCTTATCTCCTTGGCTGTTATTCTGACACGTTCTGAAAGAGTTCGTATTGAATGTGCATGGACATACAGTACGAATTCCGTTGGGACCTGTAAGTCCAAACTTTGTCCGGCTCCCGCAGGTTTAAATTTTTAATTGTAGAGGCGGGGGATAAGACATAGCCTCTCCCGTTCCTCAGTTAAACTGAAAATCCAAAGTCCCATTTCATGGTGGGATACCCTTTAAATTAAAGGATAGTGCCACTGTAAAAATCAAGTTATGTTCATTGGGAAGCTGCCAGCTTTAAAAAACGTTGCCCATATTTTTTTTTTACTATGTCCCTCCAGAGCCTAGCTTTGTGCCTTGGAAGTTGCTGACATCTTGTTACTGGTTTGCTGACGTTAAGCTCCGCCCCTCTGAGATTTCCTCTGCTTTCCTGCTTGAGCTCAAACAGTATGCCTGGTGGGTTCCGTGCACTCTCCTGCTTAAACCTCAAACAGTAATGCGGTGAGTCCATGCACGTGCTTGGAAAAAATATGGCAATGGTATTTTTAAAGCTGAAGCTTCCAAATGAACATAACTTGATATTTACAGTGCACTTATCCTTTAATTCTTGTCTGATTCTTGTCATATCAAATGGTCATTCATTGTAATGTGAAGAAGTGAATGTAAACTAATCTTTGCAGGCAAGAAAACTGGCCAAAACTCTGTAAATAGTACATATTATGTAGTTTATGTGATTGTCTGCAATTATAACAGGGTTTTCTAGTTAAAGCCTTTAGAGCAGACATTTTCTAAAGGAAAGAGAGCCACATTGAATGTGTACTTATAAAGCAGATGATGACATCTGATGACTGCAGAGCACCAGTCTTGGAAGCTATGAAATGATGCAACTAACTTGTTTAGCTGTTTAAAGAAGAAGTGAAAGCCAAAACTACCCCTTAACCCCTGCAAACAGAATTGAGACCTAAAAGTCCTAACCCTAGTAGTACAGCTGGTAGGTTGAAGCTGCTTTGTTCTGGCCCCGGCCTCTCACTTTCAAACCTTCCAACAATAGAATCCCTTGTTTTTCATTTCCCAGACATTCCAACAAATAGAAGCACACACTCTGCAAGAAATATTCTTGCCTCCATTATATTGGTAGCCACAGTGGGTGTAGGTCTTTTAGAGGAGTGTGAGCAGCTAGAGTATTTAATTTTTAGTATTTAATGTTTAGTATTTAGTAACCATCCATACTGCTGGGGATAAAACCTAGCAGCAACCTAGGTGTGTGTGCATTTAGCTTTCTTTTTCCGATTAATTCATGGTTCTGTTATTGCAATCATATCATATTATATAATAGGTATAGTATAGTATTTGAGGTTGAATAAAGACATTCGTCCATCCAGTCCAACCCATATCTAGCAAATCCTCATTTCCTGCTAACTGTTGATCCAGAGGAAGGCAAAAAAAAAACCCACCAAATTTATGAAGGGGGAAAAAAGTCCTTCCGACCCCAAGTGGCAATCGGAAATTTCCCGGATCAACTCTACTTTATGTATCAATACCAGTTAACTTGCAACATTCCTTGTTTGCAGAAACTCATCCAGCTTTTTTTTGAAACTGACCAATGAACTGCATTTACAACGTCCACTGGAAGACAGTTCCATAGCTTACCTTTCTCACAGTGAAAACCCTTTCGAGCTTAAAGCCTAAACCTTTTTCTTCCAGTCTTAAGGGATGTCCTCGTGTCCTTTGACATGTTCTATTGGGAAACAATGCCCCAGATAGTTATTGTATGGCCGTTAATGTATTTATACACCGTAATCATATCCCACGCAGCGCTTTTCTCCAGCGTAATAATTGTAACTTTTCAGTCTCTCTTCATATTCAAGCTCCCCAATCCCTTATTAATTTAGTTGCCTCTCTGAACCCTTTCCCATTCAAAGATGTCCTTTTTGTACACAGGATTCCAAAATGCACTGCATATTCCAAATGGGGCCTTACCAATGCTTTGTAAGAGGGAGAATTACATTTTCCTCCCTTGAATCCATACCTCTTTTATATAAGACAATACCATGCTGGCTCTGGCTGTTGCCGCCTGGCACTGCTTGCTACCTTTAAGTTTTTTATCCAAAAACTCCAAGATCCTTTCCAACAGGATTCACTTAACACAGAGCCATTATAGTATAAGGCACAAGTATTTTAAGTCCAAAATGCAATCACCTACATTTATCACATTGAATTTCACTTGCCACTTAGCAGCCCAGTGTGATAATCTATCTAGATCCCTTGCAACGATTGCACATCCTCTGAAGTTTTTAAATGGTGACCAAATTTTGTGTCGTCAGCAAACATAGAAACCTTGCTGAAAATACCCACTTCCAAATCAGTTAATAAATAGATTAACTAGAAGCGGCCCCAACACAGAACTGGTGCACCCCACTTAGACTTAGTCCAAAATGATGAGCCCCATTAACAAGTCTCTCTATCCTATTCTTTAAACCAATTTTCTATCATGTACAAATGTGACTCCCCAGACCAACAGACCTTAGCTTATTCATAGTCGCCTATGGGGACTGTATTCAAAAGCTTGTGCAAAATCCAGTAAACTACATCTACTGCTATACCAGAGTCTAAATTTCTACTTACTCCTCATAAAGCCAAGCAAGGTTAGTTTGACAGATCTATTCCTCCAAATTCATGCTGGGTATACTTATAATGTCAGTCCTTGAAACATACTCTAGAACATGTTCCCTTATTAAACTTTCCAGGATCTTCCCCACCACTGAAGTTAAACTACAGGCCGTATAATTACCCGCTGGAACGAGACCTTTTTTAATATTGGAATAACATCAGCCTTTTCCACTCAGAGGCCACACCACCGGACATGAGGGAATCAGCAAAAATAAGAAACAATGGCCTAGCTAAAACGAACTTAGCTCCTTAGTACCCGAGGATTGTATTTCTCGGTCCTAGGAGATTTACTAATATTAACCTTATTAGTTCTTTGTGATCATATCCTCGTTAACCAAAGTGACTTGAATCTTGTATCCTTTATTGCTACTAACTCTATGATATCTTACTTGGATAGTACAGAGATAATAGTAAAAGACAAATGTATAACTTAGACTGTGTATGGTTGGAAAACCCCTTGTGCTCTTGGCACATACCATGGGTTTCAACAAATAGGTACCACCTGCATAGAGTTTTAAGTTTTCCCGTGCTTGCTTTGTGTTACATTCTTCATTACATAATTAGCATCATAATCATACTGGCTTAGAGAGTGTGTGCTCATTTCATAGTATAAATAGATTCTCAGTAGGACAAGGCCTTTTTTTTTATGATTGTTTTATAACTAGTAAATAAGTGAAATGTTTGCTAGTTAAATGATTAAAGTAAAGCTGTAAGGAAACATAAAGTATTAAGTATTAAAAAAATCAAAACAAATAAGGGAAAAAAAAATAACAATATAAGTGAAAACATAACACTCGCTGTGTATATAACAATATAATGTATATTTTACAGTTCCATGATGTGAATGAAAGCACTAGGCCTCCTGCCTTGTACTTTTATATGGTCATGGAGCTCCACCGTGACTTCTAATATCCTATATTAAACAGTAAGGGGTACATTTTCACTTGCATAAACATAGTGGGTAATGAGGGTTGTCAATATCTATTACAATGTCAAGCTGCAAAAAAAGATGTGAACTTTAGAACTAAATAGCATCATTGTACCTGTTAAATAGTTTTCTTAAGGGGCAGTTCACCAAAAATTCACCCTTGTTTAAGCAAAATGATAATTCTCTGCTGTGTCTCTGCTGTCAGTGCCCCCATGCTCCTCCTCTCCTCTCCCCCTTGTGCAAAACTTTGCCAAGAAGCTGTGCATGAGGGTGAGGGGAATGTTGGAGCAAGGGGTGACTGACAGGAGGGACCCAGCAGTTCCGCCAGGATCATTGTTGGCGAACTGTTCCTTTAAGTAAAACCATATTATTTAACGTTATTTAGATTTGCTGTTGGATCACACTTGTTTTCAAGTTAATATTTCTGTTGGACCCAGAACCTAGAACATAACAGCATTGACAAGCCGACATTAAGCTCAAGGTTTTCATATAAATTTAAAGCAATTGAGGTGATTTGATTGAAATTATTTAATATCCATTTCTACACTAAATGTTATGTTGTCATTTTCAGAACAAAGGTAGTTTTAAAAATTGATAAGCAACAGATTGAGGGTCACACCCCCCAAAGGAATTCAAACTTTATGGTGACCACACATCAAATAACAACATTTCAGAGGGTAAACACGCCCCTTTTACTCCCCCCCCCCTCCCAAAGTTGTGATTTATGATTGCCACCAATAAAAGTTTAAAATTTCTTTTGGAGTGCATCCCTCAATCGTTGTTTTCTGATACCCATTATTCAGTGAGGGTAAGATATCAGAGGAGTTGTTAGAGTGCTAAGAACTATTGTTTTTCTATGTTTCAATTTATCAAGCTATGCCATTTACAAAATATTTCACAATGAATGCTCTTCTGTGGAGGGTTTTTAAATGTTTTGGGAGCTAGTTCTTACTTGTGTTCTTCAATTAAACCTACAGGAGTGGAGATACGGAACTTACCGGTCTGCATTCCTCCAATGATCTTTGACCAGTCCCGACCACAGTTTGTACTGGTGCAAATCGCCTTGCATCATCAAGCCACAGTATTAAAAATTACTTGCTCATACATCTAAAATCTTTGTGGAGCTGCATTCCATGTAATACTGAAATAAGATTAGACTGAAAAAAAAATAATTGTAAGGCTAGATAAATTCTGAGAGTTCACACTTTAGTGGATAATATTGCACATTATGAGAGGCACCTTTGCAAATGATCTTTGTTTCAACCACAAGATGTAAAAATAATAAACTAGGCACGTGGAGGAAGAATTGCCAGTGTAATAAAATCTCACAAACATTGCACCTAATTAACATCTCCCTTTTTTTTATACCTACCCATCTGTTATATTAGCAAAACATCTACTGAAATTAAATGTTCTAACAAATGCCTTTTCAATAAAAATGGGGGACTTTAAAAGGAAAAATTTATAAACATCCTTACATCTACTTAATAAAAAAGCAATTAGTATTTTTATTTTTTTGATAACCAAACATTTGAACTTTGATATTCAAGATTTCTTTTGAAAGTACAATGAAATTTGGAACTTAACTGTTTGTAAAAGAATATGATTATGACATTAAAGGCAATAAGAACTTCTAAATTACATTTTAGCATAATGCATGACTGAAAAGCACCTTTATTGCAAGTGCGGTAGTGTACAGAATAATATGAGGGAGGAATGGCCATAATAGGGAGAAAAAAATCCCGCGCAGCTGAGTCATTATTTAGTCAAACATAAGTAAAAAGGGAAGGGTTACTGCTAGTTTATTGTCATTAAAAGAAACCCGAAAGATGAAAAGTAATAAATAGTTTTCCCTTGTTTTTTTGTTCCTTTTGCACAGGGATCTTATAATGACTGGGACTTGCATAGCTCTGTTATTAACAGTCCATCAGTACTCCACACCAGCAATCGTAGATTTCAGACCCAATGGTAGGTTGCAATCAAATCCAAGTTTTTTTTTTCTGTTCTAAAATCATTAAAGTTGTGACAGCATTATGAAACCTATAAATAGCAGCACGAAGCATTCATTCTAACTTTCATTTTTTGCTTTGTACCTATAAGCATTTCACTAGAGTGCAAATACTATCGCTAGCAATGCGTTTAGCTCGGTGTTATTTAAATTGGTTATATGAATACATTCAAACCTGCTGAGAGTTGTAGTTAAGTTCAGATGGATTTTGAGATTCACTTTTCTATATTGTATCTTTATGTTTTTACCTTCTGTAAGCCACCACATATTCCATAACATTTTACTCATACACAAAAGTGATTACTCTGTACTGTACACTCCATGCAGCTCATTTTTCTCTTTTTTTTTAATTAATGAAATTTAGGCAAAAAATGTAAATACAATTTTAGCAAGAAAAGAAATAGAAATAATGAAATCCACCTACAAAAGGTCTTAATCTTAAAATACATATCTTGTGCCTAAAGGAAGGGTGTGTGCTAGGGACGTTGAATGGTGATGATTAATAATTGTTGGGGAATCATGTGAGTGTACGTTCAGTGAACCAGGTTGTCATTTGGAAACTATTATGTAGTCTCTTGACTGTTAGTGGAAGATATTTATAAAACTTTCCCATAGATAAAGTAATTGTCCTACAAGTCTCTCCCTTATCAGGGTGGTTTTACCCAGTCCATACAGAACAGATATCATTCAGTTTAGCCTGAAAAGCACTAGAGGTGAGGGCTGCTGGTTTTGTCCAGTGTTGTAAAATGGGTTTTCTATCAGCTGTGATATGTATCGAAGCAGTTTTTGGTGTTGTATTATTAAAGGACACTACCAGGGACCAAAACAGTGTGGATTTGGAGGCAGGACCACGGTGTGAGTAGATCAGGTTTGGAGTGTAGACATTTTGGGCAAGCATATATCCTTTTTAAGGAGTATTTTTAGTGTAATCTCGTAAGGGAGACTGATGGAAAATATTTTAATTGTTAGTGTATAGCGGAATAAATACGCTTCAGATAAGATGGTGCCATTTATATTTTGTTGTTGTGTGTGTCCCCAAGGCTCATTGTGGGCTTACAAAATCTTGTGATTATTTTGATAATTTGTTTTTTGAATGATAGAGGTGGAGAAAAGGTGGTCTAGGGGGTTACCCAATTGTCTCCTGTAAATTGCAAGTTGATTGATAAACAAAAACTGGACATTTGCAAGTAATGAAAAAATTGGGAATGGAAACTTGAGTTTGCTAATGCAAATGTTGTCAGTAGATCTATAATTTTTTGAATACCTACTTTGTGCCATGATCTGTTATCTTTTTTTTTTTTTGTTCATTATATGTTTCATGCCTTTCTCTTTTTTTAATCTGTTCTCCTTAGTACAAAACCACTAGGAATAAGTGCTAAGTTTGGCTTTAATGTACATAATTACTGCCTTTTATAAGTAAGAACTAAGGAATTTTAGAATTGAATCCATAATTAGAGATGCCAAACTCAATTTGCTATTTTGGAAAAATCTGAAATTCGAAATCAACACAGCTGACCCAAGTGAAGTCAGTGGGAGTTAAAAAATAATCAAACAAGTTGGCCTAGAATAAGGTATAAATAGCAATCAGAACTTAACTGTTAATGGCTCTGGGAGACCTGGGAAATGGTCTGGGCATGTATCATTGTCCAAAATCTTAAAGAGAAACTATCCAGTTCCAGGAAATGTCATGCCTTTCCTGTTTGGCATTACCACTAGTAGTTGGAGATTTCAAGACATTTATAAAATGTTTGATTTTTTTTAATTTAAAATTCTCCAATGTTTAAAATTTTTCAAAAATACTTGAGTCGACAAATTAGCTTTGGAAAACATGGCTGTGTCCATCTGTATTCATAATCTGTAGAATGAATGTTATTTTATAATATTGTTTCTATAGTCCACCTGCTACTTTCAATAGAGTTTGGGATCACAAGTGGTGACATATTTTTTAGTTTACACAAACAACTTTTTAACCCCTTTTTAGTCAAAATGTGCGTGGCTATTATTCTTCTATTACACTAAATCCAAGGCAAACTTTCAACCCTACATATCAGTTCAATAAAGTACACCTTAGTTCTTCCTAATGGAACTTTACCTGTGCAGAACTAGTTAATGTTAATAGCAAAACAATTTTAAAACTCAAAATGCATCACACAACGATATAGATTTGATTTTCGTTTTTGTGATTTTGGTTACTCCCTATTTTTCACAAATATTGCCTACTTTCTATAGATGATGCAGTTTCTTTTTTTTTTACATACATTGTATATTGTTTATTACTCTCTATACTATGAGTAGGCAGGCTTGTGGGTAATGGACTTGGAATGGTTTTTTTTAAATCTTCTGGTCCAGGCATTTAAACCCCTGATGCATTCTAAAGCTAGTTCTTGGCAAGAAAACTATAATCAATATTATAAACAGTATTGTTAATTGTATAATGTAGCAATATCACTTTGGACTCTAATCTTACTATAAAAGGGGCCACCTGTTGTCAATATTGCTATATACTATCCTTTCTGTGGTTCATAATGCACTTTTGATCAAAAAGAAAGCAGCATGAGGTTAGGCAATAATCAACAGGGTCACATTTTAATGTTACCTGTCAACAATATTGCATGAAAAACCTTATACAAGCCGATGTTAATGCTAGAAGTTGCTTCAAAAATCTAAAGCAGTATAGCATTAATTTATAAACTCTATTTATTACTGTATCGTACTTGAAAAATGAAGAGGAAATAAAACCCAGTAAAGCCATTTTAAGACAACCTTGTTAAAGGAAATCAATCTTTCTAGTATTTACTAATATTTCCACTTGCTGTGTATAATGTGTGTTTTTCTAACCATCAGTTACCAAAATTTGATCCTAATCTCTGTAACCAAAATCTGTTGATTCATTGCCTGTGTGTATGGGGACAGGGTATTCTCTGATCCATAACTTTGTTTGATTGCATTGCACGCACTGTGTCATTTGCAAAATATTTGGAAATGGGTTGGCCCCACGCTAGCTTAATATTAGTTCAGGCAGTGTGTATTTTAATGTATTTGGCGATATCACCCTATATTGCATAACCCATAATGTACATCTACAAAATGCAGTTTATTTCACAATTGAGAAAGGAAATGTAGTACCTGGAGAAAACACCAGCAAATACAGGGAGCAGAATAACTCCTTGCAGATACAGCCAAGGGAACTTTAAACCTAGAAATCTTATCTTCTAATATTCATCCATTGATTTTTTTTCAAGCATTTTTACCTCCATTTTTGGAAGTTAATTTCTAATATAGTTCCTAAACCTTTTGTACAAAACTGGCTAAGAGAACATAACATTTAAATGTAAATAAGTACCACACAGTTGTTTTGTAAGTGATACGTTAAATAGTTTGTATAACTTTTTAAAAATGAAGCATTGTATGTGCTTTTGAGTTCTTGCTGCTGTTTAAACAATGGGTCCTGCTTTTCTTGGGTAAGCTTTGAAGAAATAATTTCATTTTAAATCATGTTTTAATCTGTAAGCACAAATCTGAATGACGCACGTTTGTTGCTCTCAATGGAAAATTGGCAGTGGACCAATACAAGTAAATGATCGTAATGCAGCGTGTGAAACTTAGCTTTTAATAAGTTTTGACTGTAAAAGATTGAATGAAACATTTTAGTAAACTTTAGCATTTATCCTTCAAAGTCAGTTTGAGAAATGTATTATTGTACTGCTTGAACTAAAGGAAACAATATACTTTCTCCAGCTTGTCTATAAAAAATAAACGTAGTCCAAATAAAAAGGTATTGCCATATTCTGCAGTCCTTAGCTATTTATTACAGAGAGTTAAAAAGTGTTGACTATAGAGAGGCTAGGGACCTAATTTGTAGTTGGGTATTTTACATTTTAATGCTATGTGAATGTGTCTGTGTTACAGAATTAAAGGGAATGTCACCCCCAGCGCTAAAATCTATACTTAACTTCCTCCATCCCTCAAACTCAAAGATTATTATACCCACCCTCCTTAAACTGACCTCTCTCTGCCTTTGCTGTCTCTGAGGTCCTAGCCTCATCTGTGTTCTCATAAAATGCTTTATTACCTTAAATCATTGGCCATGATGACATCATGACATGACTGACAGGAAGAAATTTGAGAGAAGACTTAGCCAGAGACAGTAAGTACAAAGAGCTTCAGGGACCACTAAAGGTAATTAAACCAATATATGGAGGGTTGAAGGTAACAATCTAGTGCTGGGCTTTATATAAAATATAATTAATATCTGGTTGCAATTTAATTGGTTAGTAAATATTT
Source organism: Hymenochirus boettgeri (assembly GCA_019447015.1). NCBI lineage: Eukaryota > Metazoa > Chordata > Amphibia > Anura > Pipidae > Hymenochirus > Hymenochirus boettgeri. The sequence goes on from CM033471.1 coordinate 65,180,249, forward strand.
AATATTTCCAGAGTAAAGCTACAACTAAATGACAACATAAATGTGTTAAATAAAAGGTAAAAATGCATATTCAGGATTTATGGGAAGACTCTTAGTTTAACAAAGGAATTTAAAACTTGCAAACCCGATATTACAGAATGCCACTCTGGTAAATCTCACCCTTCAAGTATACGTGTGAAGGTGGTTGGGCATGAGATATTTAATTTGTAGTGCATTTCAATGCTTTTTATAATGGTTTACATTACACTTGATTAAGGGATAATTAAACCCTTACAGTGGAATATAATGATATCATTATCATATAGGCCAGGGGTGCCCAGCTTATTTGACCTCAAGGGCCTTTTGTGCAGCCCCTAACCACCATTAAGGGCTGCACAATAGATGTATAGGCCGTATAAGGTTATATTTAAAAGTGCAGTGGACTGAGAGTCTCAATTGTCACTAATTGCATACTATGACTCACAGTGAAAGTAATTAATTTTGATTTGTTGCAATCAGTGCAACCATAAACGCTGGTTGGTAAACAGGAGGGCTGGCCATAACACTTTGTTTGTGAACTGGAGGGCCAACTAACACTGGTTTTGGACTGGAGGGCTGTCTGTTAACACTGGTTTGTGAACTGAAGGGATGACCTTAACACTGGTTGTGAATTAGAGGGCGACCTTAACACTGGTTTGTGAACTGGAGGGCTGACCCTAACACTGGTTTATAAACTGGAGGGCTGTAGTGGCTGCTGAAAGGGCTATCTGTGACTTTAAGTGTAATAATGATCTTCTTGTGTGAGGGGGAAATAAGCCAAAACTTGTTGTTTAATTTAGTGTGTCTCCACCCAGACAAAAAGTTTTTCTGTTGTGTAGGGCACGCTAACCCACCCCAACCATGATGTTTGTTTGGTTAAAAAAAAAGCTGCAGAAATGTTCTTACATTTCTTTTTTTTCCCAGCACTCTGTTCCCAGCCATCTGCTTGCCGGAAGTTGCAAGCAGGAGGCCGGACCGCAGCTGCATCTGTGATTGGCTGAGAGCAACGCAGAGGCAGAGGGGAACAGCAATGTAAGAAGATTTCTGCTGCTTTTTCAATAAAAAGAACATGACAGTTGGGGGTGGGCTAAGGTGCCCTACACTACAGAAAACTTTTTTTGGTAGGGCAACAAGCAGCCAAAGATGAAACTGCAGGAGAACCATAAGGAGCTGAGGGGGAAGGTGTGGATTTTTTAACACCACGCAGTGGGGCCAACCAGGGGTACATTAGTTTTGGGTGTGGCTATGCCTTTAACCTCTTCTGTGCAGTGTAGTCCCAGCGTTATAATGATTTTCCCCATATATTACCGGGCAAGTGGCTGCTTTGCATTTTACAAATAGTCACCTGGTTCTTCCTTCATTAGTTCACCATGGCTTACTCTTTTCTTCTACTCAGCAGCTCCCTCAGTCTACCTAGGTTTTAATAACATACACTTAAAATGATAATAAATCTGTGGTCTGTTTCCTCCCAGTCCTGAACCCATACTTGCTTCACTCACCTGTGCTTAGAGGGATGGGGAACAGTCAGAGGATCGGAGCTGAAGTCTGGCAGCGTAATAAAGTCACAGCTAAATATAATATTTTAGGTGCATCAAAAATGCAGGCCGCTCTTGATTGTGAGCGAGCTATTTGTTGGAAACCACTGATATAGGCTTTTATACAGACAGGGACACCATGGTGGCATGATATCTTATATTCCACAACCCCTTTCAATATGAGCAAAAATGGGTTAGCATTGGGTTATATGAGATAAGCCACTAGCACCAATGCACTCTCTGATTGTACTGTATCTTCCAGGTAAAATATGTGAAGAATCATCTTTCTATGTGAACACTGCTAACTGTCAATACTAAGGACTTTTTAGTTGCTCCTATATCCTAATTTACATTGATTTGTTGTTATTATATATTATCCATAGTGTCTCTAGGAAACATTGTCCCCAATAGACAGAACACGTTTACATACAGCATGCATGTTTCACCTCTCTCCCTTTGCTGTGGCTGGGGTCGGCTCTCAACTCACCTTATCTGGTGAATAGATTTTTGGATAGGGACAGTGAATACTGGGGTCAGGGTGCATGGCTCTTGAACATGGAAGCCTTCTTAGTTTACGCATCTATTATTTTGCATGTACTAAATGCAACTTACTACAATTTACTAGAGAGACTCTTACAATGTTGTGTTCTGGGGAGAAAAAGCTTTAAAAAAATAAGTTTAGTTCTTAATAATTCAGTACATTTAATCATTTTTAAATTGTACTGTACAATATTCTGAATTGCATGATACGTGTATAACATTTAAAATAATAGTCTATTTCATAAAGACATTTAGTTATATTCAAATGAATCACCTAGCTTTTTTCTATACTTTTCATTTATGTGTTGTCCTCAGGATCTAGCTATGGGGCCATATGTCCTTATGCATATTTTTATAGACATTGGAAAAATGTTCTGTTTATCCACATCTGAACATTGTTACATATTCTATGAAAGAACACTTATTTCCACTTGTGAGGCTCAATGTGTCCTTGATGACAATGAAGTTGTTTTTTTTTTTTTTTATATTATATAACTTGCATTGCCTCCCTCTAAAATATCTATAGTATTCAGTAAAAACAGAGCAAGGATTTTGTATATACATATATATGGCTGCACAAGGGCTGTGCATGAACAAGCCCAGGAGAAGATTTTGACTTGAATCCACAGTTACAGAGTGAACTAATAAACACGTAAATTTAAGTGTGGAATTTTTAACAGTGGTATGGTGGTTCAGGAACCCCTTAAAAGGAATCTGCACAAATTGACCTCTCAAGAAACAAGGGAAAAAGAGGGTCACAATTTGTAACTTATTGGTGAAAGGGCCAAGTTCACCCAACAAATAAGAAATTGTATTTTGGTAAATCACCACTAAACTTCAATACTTGGTATTCGGTTAGATCTGGATTTTCGCTAGTCATCAACTGTCTTTCTCATTTCAGAATGACCCTGGCAAGTCCCAATTAACATATAACAGCCAGGTATGCAAAAGTGTTATTAAACTGCCCAGGGTAAGGCATCAAAACAGTAATGTACTTGTGGATATCCAGACTGGGCCTTTGTTAAAACCGCAACAGGTGTTCTAATGTTAGGCTAATTGAGTCCAAGGGGGATGCTAACTAGCATATACATACTGTGCTTTGATTGAGATTTCTCTTTAATTAGGTGAAAGTTCACCTTTAACTGCACCCATTAGGCATGAGATAGTATGGAAATGGTAATGTGATGCGGTTTTCTGGCTTATTGGGCCTAGGAGGGTACAGATTAGTCATATAAGGTAAGGGCAGTGTCCACGTGGCACATGGTAAGGATCTGAGGGTATATCAGAGGTGCAGATTTGAAGACAAAGGAAGATTTTGAAAGGAGAGTTGAAAGGAGGCACAGGAGGAAGAAACTTAATTAATGCCAACTACATGTATTATCCTCTCCAGGGCTTGATGAACTAAGATACTATGGAAGCCAAAAACTATTTTCATATACAGTATCTTTTTATAAGTGAGGTAAGCCTAATAAACTCTTTGTGATATAATTAAGAGCTGCAGCTTCTTTTATTGAAAGGTGATTATCACCCCCATTTAATCAATAAACGATTAATAATTACAGAAAAGAACAGGAATACCACCAGTGAAAGGGGACGCAAGACAGGAGAACAACATTTCATCCCATAGTAGCAGAGGTGTTAGAGAAATTAAGACACATTTTTAACAGATGCAGTATCCCTGCCTTCTTTAAATAAGACACACCGAGGCAGCAACTGGTGCACAAAAGACCCAATAATGAAACCAAAAGTAGAGCAAATCATATATGCAGTGCAGTAAAGAGTGCTCTGATTTGTATGTAGGGAAGACAAAAGCAGCTGCACGAATGTTATGGCTGGGTAGTTTTGATAACATCTCTTAGCTACAATACCATCAATACAATACAAACATCTTGCATTCAAGAGGTCCTGTTATATGCTGTGATATGGAACTTGGACACATTCCAGGGTATTATTGCCAACAGGTTCCTGAACAAGTCATTCTGAATTGAAAAAAGCCAGTTGAATGATGCCTTCAAGAACTTAACTTATTATTAGGTCCACAAAAGTGCGTTGTGTTGTCTGGATATCTATATAGTATATCTGTTAACCTAGAGGTAAGAGCTCTGATGTTAACAAGACAGAGTAAATGTACAAGTTGAGGTTCTATTACCCAGACTTTTTTTCTGAAATGTTAGTATTCTGTTTTCCGTTTCTTACATCCATGCTATCTATGAAATACTAGTAGATAGGGTTACTTCCACGCGTGGTTGTGGTAGGGAATGTCTTCTTGAGTAGGGTGGCTGCACTGCAAGTTGTCCACTGAATTGTTTATAAGATCTTGCTTGCACTTGGGGGTATGGGTAGGGGAAGGGTTAATACCAAAGTAAAAATAGGTTAAGATCAAGATCTCTGTAAAAAATCAGTTTAAAATGAAACTTCCATATATTAAAATTCTTAAAGCACTCACTTGCGCCTATCCACCACTAGAGGCACAGCAGGGTTTAATCGTGCTGTTCTGATGCTCCCAAAAACCTCTACACACAGGAATAAGGTTGCCAACAAATATTTTTTAGCAATTAAAAACAATAAAAAGCACTAAAAAACCTTGCAGAGAAACAGTCCATTAGTGTTTGTTGTTCAAACACTTCCTGTTTGTCCTTCTCACCTCATACACCAAGCGCAAGAAGATACTTTTAAAGTATCTATGAAATACACTGCAAAGATTACTTCTTTTTGTATGTAAAGTAAACATTGAAGTGTTTGAAAAAAAAAAAACTGAAATCTCTGTTCTGTGTCAGGGAGAGGGAGGATCTCTGTGCTGTAATGTCATGGCTGTCAGCTTCTGGGAAGTAAGGCTGTTGAGCACTACAGAGCATGTGCCTGTACGCAGACACTTGGTGGATTGTGGGAGCTGACCCCTAGTACTCAGGTTTTTTCATAAATCACCCAATGACCACAGCAAAGGGAGAGGTGAGAACAGCTTGTTTATGTTTATGAATGTGCTCTGTCTATTGGACAATGTTGTCTGGGGACTTAAGTTATCCTTTAAGCACCACCCTTCCCCCTCCCAACACACTCTAATACACTTACATTTTCCAAAGATGCTTCTAAACTTTTTACACAACCCAATCCTTTGCCACAGCTCTCTCCTTTGCTCATTTTGGGTTATTCTGTCAGGCAAAGCAATGATGCTGAGTCCAGAAAGGCTGTTACTGAGTCTCCTCTGATGCTATGCAGCATGTTAAATTGTACATAGCAGCAGGCCTTATGAAACAGTGTACAGGCTCAACAATTGTGTCAGGGCCTATGGCTCCCTTACAAACTGATTTGCACCTAAAGAAGAACCCTGTGAGGATCTAAACATATTGTCCTAATCTCCACAATAAAAGTTAGCTGTTCTTGCAGCTAAGGCTTCTTCGTTATCCTCTTTGATTTAATTCTATCAGGTTGCTAAGTAGATTTGAAGCATTTTTGAAAAAGGTAATTATTTTTAAAAAAGGGAATTTGAGGGTTGTCCTTTGACTTTTGTCAAAATTCGGAAAGTGCCAGATCCTCAATAGAGATGTCCGAACTTCGCAAATCCGGTCCGCTCGAGGATCCGCGAATTTTTGAAAAAATTCGAAAATTCAAAAATCCGCGAGCGGACCCGTTAAAATAAAAATACACTTGAATAACGAGATTTTCGAAAATTTTCGAAATTACGAGTTTTCACGTATTTTCGTGAATTTTCGAAATTACGAGTTTTCATGTATTTTCGAAATATGTATTTTCGAAAATACAAGTAATCCTCGTAATTTCGAATATTTTCGAAAATACGTATGTAAGGAATTAAGAGAAATCCTTGTATTTTCGAAGATTTTCGAAAATACATGTTTTCTCGTAAAAACTCGTATTTTCGAAAACTCGTAATTTCGAAAATTTTCGAAAATACGAAAAATCCGCAAATCGGAAGTTCGGAAGGCGGAAAATCCGGAAAATTCCGAAAAATCCGCCATTCGGATAAATCCGCGGCGGATCCGGGTTCGGATCCGCGAACCGGCCATCCCTAATCCTCAAAGTTCAAAACCACTTTTCCACCTTGAAACCAGGTTCATTTGAACGTGACCATACTTAAAAACTCATCTTGAATTGCTCCGTTTCATAATTAGAATTTTCTCAAAAGTCGTGCTAGCATCAGTTTAACATAAATGTATTTGTTTTTTTTTACATAAACTCATATTAAACAGAAAAATGTAATCTCCACCCTTTATACTTCTTAGTTCTTAAAATCAGTTATTTTGTAACACAAACAAGGAAAAAAAAAAAAAAACTATAAATCTTAAAGGCTAAATGTCGTATTTATGACATCCCTACCCCAGGCCAATGTGAGTATATATTTATTTTTTATGTGCATACTTCCCTTTCAGCGTTTAAGTGTTCCTTTTCTTACATTGTATGACGTGTCACTAGACCCTTGCTGTAAAAAAACAAATAAAAGCACAACAATATTCAGCCCGTATGTTGTAACAAGAATGCGGACTTCTTATTCAGCTACATTCAAATGTACAGAAGAAAATGATTATGAATCTTATGAATCTTGAAGCATTCATTGATGTTTAAATAAAGTGTTATTTATCTTTATAAATGAACTTTCTTACTAAATTAGATTTTCTTCAGGTTTCCTTTTTTTGTAAATTTAATTTTTTTCCCCCCTTATATGTGGGCCTTGCTGCGTACCTAAAGAACAAATTCATTTGTTGATGTTTTAAAGGATAACTGTATTGCCTCAATGCATTTTTTAAAAAATTGCATTAAAAAGAGCAAAGGTATGCAGCCTCCCCATGATTTCGAGTCTCTTCTCTGCCTTCAATTAGCCAGCTGGTGAAGGGGCGTAAACAATTCTGTCTGCCTCTAACTGTCCTCAAAGCTAGTATGTGAAAAAACACTTCTCCACCCACCCTTTATCAGCTTGATTATGTAGGCTGTATCCTAGCAAAGGACATTTCAAGTTTATTTAACTGGCAGAGGAGGAGAAGAGAGGTTGTAACAGACATTCCCACCAGCCAATGACAAGTGCTATGTTAATCAAGGCCCTGGGCCCTCTAGGAGACGGGCTTTTAGCACTCATCTTTGCTGTGTGATATCTAAACGAGGGCAACTCGGCTGTAAATGTGAGTCAGTGATTTCAGGTGCTGGAAGTGTGGACAAATGTGGAAAAATAATAGGGTTTTAAATTAAAACGAAAAAAAACTTTGTGTAAGGTAAGGCAGCCCGCCAAGCCTAAACACCTAAATGTTTAAAACATCTAAATCAGCCTCAAAATATACTTATCACCCTCCACCCTAGTTCCCTCTGCTCTCTCTGCTGCTCTTCCACACAAAGCAGCCAATCTGGCCCGTCCTTCTGCTGTTCTGTTCATGGAGCAGCAGAAGAGGCCGTGAACGAGGGAATGGTAAAATGAGAAAAGGTGGTAAGTACATTTAGGGGCTGATTTAAGTTTTGTAAACATGTGTTTAGGGTTGGGGCTGCCTTACTTCATACAATTTTTTTTTAAACCAGGGATCCAAATTGAGGGGAGTGAGCTCCACTGTGCATGTCAGAATCCTCTCAGAGGAGCAGGAAGTGGCAGATATGGATTCCACACAGACAGGCTCCTACTTATAATTTTTGTGACTTTCTTCAGGCCTGCCTTACCTTTATACAATTTTTGTTTTGAGAGGTGGATGCCCTTTAATGTTAAGGGCATGTCCACATCCAAAACTAAAATTTAACCCACTCGGCCCCACTGTATAGTTGAAAAAATCCTTACCTTACCCTTCTGCTCCAAATGGTTCTCCTGCATGCCTGTTGAAAGTTGCAGAAAGTGAAGAGTAGGAGCTGTCTGGGAGTCATTGGAAGCCTGCTTCTTCCTTTCCTTGTTGAGGTTTTCTGACATGTGCAGGGAAGCCCTTACCCCCCCCCCATTCTCTAACCCTCCGGATCCCTTCACGGCTGCCCTAGCTTTACACCCCTTCTTGTAGTATAGGGTTACCAGCCCACACCTAACCATCCAGTTAGATTTGTAAAATAAGTCCCACGGCTGTCTTCATAGAGGCAGCCACGTTTGTGATTGGCTGATCGAGGTTGCTGTGGGAATGAATGAGCGTAAGTATGTTTCTGGGGAATTTCACAAAAACAACTTGGCAGTTGGGTGGGCTGGAAAACACTATACTACAGATTTTTTATTTTATTTTTGGGGTGGACATATCCTTTAAATTTTACACTAATTTTAGTGCACTGTGCCATTTCCGAACATAAATGTGGATTAAATCACTTAAGTTTAACGCTTGAAAAAGTGTGTGTCCAAAACATTGTCTTGTTTTTTTGTACTCCAGGTGGAATAATAAAGGGATATTTTTTTAAGTTTGGAAATTTCTGTTACATTTTCTGAACTGTATAATTTATACAATTCCTATGGGCTTTAATAGTAATCACTGGACTTTCAGGAGATTCAATAAAACTTCTTATCTTTAAAAAAGGTGCTAAAAATGGTGCTCTTTAAAAATTAGCACCATTTTTAATGATAAGAACTTTTATTGAATCTCTCTGATAGTCTACACAAATGTGAATATCCCATTTTGTACTATTTTTTATTAATCAGAAATTGACATAATAAAATTATCAACACAAATTTTGGATTATTCTCATTTAAAAGTCATTTTGAACTGGTTGTTTTTAAAATCAAGATAAATACAGTAAGGAAACTCATAGTTAGTTGTAATATAGCCCCTTTGATTTCCTTAAAATAATTATATGCTAATCTGTGTAAAACAGTTATGGTGTAAAATAACTAATTCAAAACAACATTATAACTAATTCTTAAAACATTTCAAGGACAACTAAAGCCACAGAACAACACTGAACCAGAGGGCAGAATACCTTGATATAAACCAGTAATCTGTGTCTTAACTCTAAATTTGATACGGGTGCTGGGAAATTTACCTAAATAAATATGGTTGTGCTTTACTTCACAGCATTCTAGAATCACAGTTGGGTCAACGACCATTATGTTCTGCACATGCTCAGTCCTTAGCTATGGCGCAGAAACTTGTTGCAGTTGGTCACACCCATTAATAATATCTAGCCAATCATTTACAGGACAGTAAAGCAAGGAAGCATGCGTCAGGGCTGAGGTCAGGAGGTGTGGTCTGAAACTGCACATACACACAGTAACGCACATACTTCATCCAGTTCTTAACAGGCTTACATTTATCTTAATACAATTTAATAAAGTGGGATTTTATACTTTATTGGTGTTTTTAGGGGGGTTGTTTTCAGATTCTGGAATAAAAAAAATTGTGTTTAGTTCTCCTTTAAGTCCTACAGTAAAAACGGGTACATAAAAGGCATTTCAGAATCTGTCAGCATTAAAATAAATGCTTGTAATTAGAATAGTGAGAAAAAAAATAGCCTGAAAACTGAACCTCGGTTTATATCGAGTCAGTCACATAGCTGTTTGGCAGCCACTCGCTCCGCTCTCTGATGGCTGACGTCACTACGTCACTAAGTAGTGACGTCAGGCGGCAGAGCAGAAGAAGTAGAGCGAGCAGCCGGAGAAGGTAGGAGTGGTGGAGGAGCAGCTCTGAGAGGTAGCAGAAGGCAATTCCCACTAGGAGGGCTCTCGGAGGGAAGGAGAGGCAGTAATCCCTGCAGTGGCAACTAAAGCATGCTGGGAGTGTAATTTCCAAAACACTGGAGTGCAAGGAATGAGGATTAGTTGCCTTTTAAATGGACAGAAGAATCCCATACAGTAATAGCTAAATAAAATAAATCACTTTTACACCTTTTTAAAGGTAAAAATAGGTAAAGGTAAAAATACTTTATACTCGGGTCGGTTTATAATCTAGTATATCGCAACATAACCACCAAATGTGTTATAACAGGGATAATCAAAGGAAAATTGTTTAAGCACCGGTACAATCATGGGTACACTATATATTTGATAGTCAAGTTTGAAAATATTTGTGGTCCAGGACTCCTTTAATTTGAATAGCACAGTTACCATTTCTTAAAACCATGCAACTGTATTTTAAAAAAATGTACAGGGAAATTAATAAATTCTTATCGTTAAAAATGGTGCTAATTTTGCCCCAACCAATAAGGGTCTATTTAACATTTGAAAGCTAACATCTGATTGGTTGGGGCAAAATTTGCACCATTTTAAACGATAAGAACTTTTATTGAATAACCTGTTAGTTTTTAGGTATGCAGAAAAAACTGTCCCTTTAACAAGAACACAAATGTGTATCCTTTAAAATGAAACACATACCAGAAAAAAATATTTTGTCATCTCCTATAAAATGGATGATCTCATCGAAGTTGTCCAGTGGGATATTTCTACAATTTTTATACTTATTGAATGATTATATATGTAATCAACAAAATTACAAGTTTAATTTATCTTGTCAATTTATAAAATGACCGACAAATTAAGAGAACTTTAATTTTAGGTTGTGAACTTTGGTCAGGTTGTGGGTTTCAATGTGTCCCAAATAATTTTATAGAAACCAAACACCAAGGAATCTGTAGGTAGCACATGGGTAAGAAGCTGTATTTCCAGCTGCTTCAATGTACTTATGGTACGTATATACCGAGTATACATGCTCGAGGATATAAGCCGAGGTACTTTTTACCTAACAAAAGATGGAAAATTGATTGACGAGTTATAAGCGAGAGGAACTTGAAACTACTGCTGCGATGTTCATTGCATGTTGCCATTTAAATGGACAGCAGATTTCCCATACAGATGTTTGGAAACTACAACACCCAGCATGCTTTAGTTGCTGGGAGTTGTAGTTTCCAAACACTGCAGTTAAAACAACTGAAACATGCAGAGTAGAGCCTTCCCTTCCTCCCCAGAGAGTCCCCCCAGTAAGTTGGTCCTTACCCCATCGATGGTTGCTCAACTCTAAATCTGGCTGCGCACGCTGGGTAAGTCCTGTGGTGCTCAACTCAAATCCGTGCCGCATGCTGGGTAAGTCCTGTGGTGCTCAACTCCTAATCTGGCTGCCGCACGATGGGTAAGTTGTGGTGCCAATCCTAATCCGGCTGCCGCACGAGGGTAAGTCCTGTGGTGCTCAACTCCTAATCCGGCGCCGCACGATGGGTAAGTCCTGTGATGCTCAACTCCTAACCGGCTGCCGCACGATGGTTACCTGTGAGGCTCAACTCCTAATCCGGCTGCCGCACGATGGGTAAGTCCTGTGGATTTGCCGGCTGACGTCACTACTCGGCGCCTCTCAAGCCCGGCGCGAGTAGTGACGTCAGCCGGCAAACCCACAGGACTTACCCAGCGTGCGGCAGCCGGATTAGGAGTTGAGCACCACAGGACTTGCCCAGCATGCGGCAGCCGGATTTGGAGTTGAGCACCACAGGACTTCCCCAGCGTGCGGCAGCCGGATTGAGATTGAGCACCACGATCGGGTAAGGGGTAAGGAAGGACCTTGACTGAGATAAGCCGGGGGGTTTTTAGGTTATTTTAAAACCTAAAAACCTGCTTATACTCGAGTATATACGGTACATTAAAAATGTGAATGAATGAAGTTAGGAAAAGTTTGCTTACAGAAGTGATAGCCAATTCAGTTGTCAGAGATGCAGAACTACAACATTATTCTACAGATCTGTGGGGAGGGGGTTGATCTTGGATTTTTAGATTTTCGACATCAGCATTTTCAGTAATAACTTCCATGTCATTTCAGCAGTGCAATCCTATTTATATCAGTGATGTTTCCTTCACTCAAACAAAATGGGGGAAAAATAAAATACCTCTTGAAATATTTACAATGGCATTATTGCTAAATGTGCAATAGTTTGCATACAGACTAACTCCAGGAATATGCATCTTTCCAACCCTATATCAGTTCTCGCTATGGGCAAACAGGCGTTTCAGTACTAAATTGAGGGGTGTCCCAAACTGCCACTCAATCTGTCCCATTTTCTCCTCTCGGAAAGTGAAGAAAGATGCTGCTGACAGGACTGACATGCCATGCCTTACCGTCTGTTCTTAACTCTCCTAGCTATTCATTATATAATGCTGTTTCTAAGAGATGATAGTGTCCTTAAAACATAACAACATCAACAGCAGGATTCATCTCAATTAAAACATGCAGTTTATGTTTGTTGTTTAGATATGATAACTTTCTCAACAAAGGCAATTAATTCAACACGTAATTCTATATATATATATATATATATATATATATATATATATATATATATATATATATTAATATAATATGATAATAAAATTGGTACGATTTGCTTTGTTTACAATTCAAAATTGTTTGCAGGTTCCAAGTCAGTGTGTGTGTACATATGATATCTATATAAAATACAGCATTTAGGATTTCTTTTGGCAAAAAAATACGGTATTCTAGATATATTTAAAGGTTTTACAGTCCCAAATTAAAATAACCCTGTGCTGATATTCTATGTTAAAAGAGTCATTTAATGGAGTGTAATGGTAATTATGAAGTTATTATTAGTATACACATCACACATGTATAAAAATATCCCTCAAATTTGGGCACATATGTATGTATAATTTATTATGGAGGCACTAACGATTAAATCGTGTACTTTTTTCATAGTTGCATTTTCATTTATTATTCACAAGCATGTGAGATCGTCTATTCCCACCTCCTGTGGATAATAGACCCGGGTTCAGGAGTTAAATTTACTGCTGGCGCTCTACTCACAGTTTCTCACCAGCAGATGGCGCGCTATCAGCAGGAGTGAAGCTGCGAGTTGGGTGCTGGCAGGTAAGTTCACCTCCCAAACTCAGGAGTTCTATTATCACAGGGATGTGGCAATAAGTGATCTCACCTCCCTGTGAATATAGTAAAAAATGCAGTCTATATGATTTAATAGGTTTAGTGTCACTTTTACATAGCGCCACTATAGGGTACACAGCACTGTACAATGTTATATTACAAATGTTGTACAAGGGGGACAAAATAAAGTTTTCTAAAGGTACATTAATAAGATTCAAGTATGAACCTGGCAACACAGGGATACAAGGTGCTCCTGAAAATTTGTCTTCATTTCTCTACACAAAGGATAACATGTTCTTTCTTTTGTCTTTCTTACCATCACCTGGTTTCTTTTCTTTCCTTCTTTCAGTTTGGACAGACCAGATATTTAAGTTTTAAAGGCTTCTTTGATAATTTCTCATCTTATCCTCTGTAATAATGGGGTGGTTCTTGTCAGTGTTGTAGGGTCTGATGACACTAAGCTTGTGATATAAAGTGGGGGTGGGGGGAGTGAACATTAAGTCCTGGTTTGTGTGTGGTGGTTCCTGAAAACCTAGGGGCATATTTATAAGGGTCGTTAACTTTTCGCGGCCGTTTTCGCGGACATTACGCATAAATCGCGTTTACCGCGATTTAAAAGTTGAAAGCGGCCGCGAAAAGTTACGAAGCGTTAACCTTTCGCGGCGATACTTACCTGTTACCGCCGTTCTATTTATAAAGCAGCGGTACTGGTTTCGCTCGGCTAGTTCGGCTGTTTTAATTCGCACCTTGAAGGTGGCGAAGTCAGCGGATACTAACACGCCCACCCGCCCACACCCCCCGCGGCGGCGACCACCCGCCACCGCCGTTCCAGCAGCCCTCCCAACCGTTCCCCGTCGCGGCAATCTCGGAACGGGAGGCTAGGAGGGGCTGCCAGGAAGGGGCCGCAGCAGGTGGCGACCACCCGCCGCGCACCTCCTCCCCGGCAACCCCTCCAAGCCCCCCGGCCGCTCCCAGGGAGGGGAAGGGAGGGAGCCGCTGGGAGGGGTGAGGCCCCTCCACCGGGGCCCTGAGAAGGGCCTTTGGGGCTTAGGGGTCCCGAGCTCGAACCGGGACCCCTCCCGGCCCTTGTAAGGGCCTTTGCGGCAATACAAGTCCCTTGGGCTCTAACAAGAGCCTTTTGGGCTTAAGGGCTCCGCAGCTCGAACCGGGATCCCCTCCCCGGCCCATCAGGGCCTTGCGGCACTTACAAGTGGGCCTTGCGGCACTGACAAGTGCCTTTGGCGGGGGTCCCGCAGCTCGAACCGGGACCCCCAGTGTGCGGCTCTTAAAAGAGCCCTTGGGGGAGTCTTCGGGCTGGGACACCAACCCCACTTAGGTCGCCGATGCCAGGCAGACTCACTGGGCGACAGTGAGCCCGCTGGCACCGCCGGCCTCAGCAGAGCCGATGTTGCCAGCGCTTCTTTCTTCAGCCATCTACTGCGATGGCATCTGAGTTCCGCGCGGAAAGCTCCTCTTTATATAGGTTGCAGAAATCCATAATCCGTTTCTGATTGGTCAATTTTTAATACTTGCTTTACATTAACCAATCAGATTTCAGAACTTTCCAGAAATCTGATTGGTTAATGTAAAGCAAGTATTAAAAATTGACCAATCAGAAACGGATTATGGATTTCTGCAAACCTATATAAAGAGGAGCTTTCCGCCGCGGAACTCAGATGCATCGCAGTAGATGGCTGAAGAAAGAAGCGGCTGGCAACATCGGCTCGCTGAGGCGGCGGTGCCAGCAGGCTCACTGGCGGCCGCAGTGAGCCTGCCTGGCATCGGCGACCTGAGTGGGGTTGGTGTCGCCAGCCCGAAGACGTCGCGTGGATCAAGACGCCGGTACATCGGCTCTCTTGAGGTCGCAGCGCCCGCCGGGGGTACCTCTCGGGGGGCGCGGCCTCGGCGGAGCTGGGTCGCGGGACTGGAAGAAAGAAGACGCCGCCCAAGGGCTCTTAAGAGCCGCACGGGGGTCCCGGTTCGAGCTGCGGGACCCCCGCCAAGGCACTTGTAAGTGCCGCAAGGGCCCTTTAAGGGCCGGGGAGGGGGGTCCCGGTTGAGTGCGGGACCCCCTAAGCCCAAAAGGCCCTTCTCAGGGCCCGCTGGGGGAGCCTCCACCCCTCCCAGTGGCTCCCTCCCTTCCCTCCCGGGAGCGGCTGGGGCGGGGGCTTGGAGGGGTTGCGGGGAGGGGGTGCGGGCGGGTGGTCGCGACCACCTTCTGCGTCCCCTTCCGGCAGCCCTCCTAGCCTCCGTTCCGAGATTGCCGCGAACGGGGAACGGGTTGGGAGGGGGGTGTGGGCGGGGGTGGGGTATGCCCGCCCCTTAAGAGCGGCGTGGGAAGGGATTTTAAGTCTTCGCTCCCTTCGCGGCGATACTATACAGTATCGCCGTGAAGGGGCTTAAAATTACCGCAGACATCGCGCCGCGATACATATCGCAGGAATAGCGCTCACCGTTATAATACGGCGATACGCGTATTTTCGTGGCCGCGATGTGTGGGTGGTAATTTTTTGGCGCTATTATCGTTGCTTTATAAATATGCCCCCTAGTCTTTGAGTTTACCATTCTCCCTGAATTCTACAAAGCAGTCCAAGAAATCCAGTGTGTGTTTTGTACCTCTTCTACTGTGTTTTGATACTGTGCCACATAGGTGACTAATGTATAAACCGAGGACTGTTGGCCTAGAAAAAACATTTGTACATGGATGAGAATTGGTTATTGGATTGCAAACAGAGAGTGGTGGTCAATGGGGCTACATCTATGTGGGCTAAAGTTCTAAGTGGAGTGCCTCAGGGTTCCGTACTGGAGGCACTTCTTTTTAATCTGTTTGTCTCTGTGTTGCTGATGACACTAAACTATGCAGAGCTTTGGAAACTTCAAATGATGTGCAATTGCTGCAAGCAGACCTTCATAGATTATCAAAATGGGCAGCAGTATGGCAGATGAGATTCAATGTTGATAAAAGTTGATGCATTTAGGGTTTAACAATCCTTGTGCCGCCGACACCATAAATAACTCTGTGTTAAGTGAATCTCGACCGGAAAAAGATTTGGGGTTCTGGTAGATAACAGATTAAGCTGTAACAAACAATGCATATTGTATTTGTTGTATAAAGAGGGGAATAGATTCAAGAGAAAAAAACATTATACTCCCTCTTTACAAGGCACTGATAAGACCTCATTTGGAATTTGCGGTGCAGTTTTATTGAATACTAAAGACACACAAGGACCTTCACAAAAACATTCTGAATAAATATTGGTAGGTTTTATTTAGGTGTACTGGTGTACCATTCAGAAGGATATGGCCTGGAGACAATTGGAGATACGCGATTGGATGTCAGGAGTTTGTGTGTGGATGGAAAAGTAGATTTGTGTATCATTTGCATATAGATAAATGTTACAGCCAAATTAGCTAATGATTTTTTCCTGGAAAATAATTTAGAGAGATAACAAGGGTCCAAAAAAAAACAGATACCTGTGGCACCACATTAAGAGGAATCAGAGGTGTTTTAAGATAAAAAGTAGGTTCAGTTAAAATTAAATAAAACCCAGGATTAATCTTTTTTCCCCATGCCCAAAGAAACAGAAAAGTGACCTTTAGTTTTTGCAGCCTTAAGGTAATTTGAATCTTGCATAGAGCTATCTCTTGGAGTGGAAAAGGGTCTAACAGATATTAGCATGAAGGTGTTCAGTAGTTTAGAGTCTATAAGTAAAGAGCAACCGTATCGGTATTTAGCATACGAGAAGGGTCAATGGAGGATTTTTATAATTACAGGTTTAACATAGGCATGTATGAAAAAAAGAAGGGATATACCAGATATCAATGAGCTATTGAATATGAGCGTTAGTATAGGAGGTAACAACTTGATAACAGTGCTTTAGTAATAAAAAGAACATGGAATCATGTAACCAAGGATTGTACAGGGAGATATTAAAATGGACACAATGACTGATAAAGGACAGGAACAAAAAAACTTTCAGTAGGTGTGTAATAATTCTAATAAAAATTAAAGGATTTATATTATTATTGGTCTGGATGACACCTGGGTTAAAATCCACAGAAGGAAGTACAAGCCTTCACAGAACACATCAATGTGTAGACATAGAACATCAAATTCGCAGGGGAAGAGCTCTCTCGGACTGCTGGTAGAAGTCAGGGAGAATGGTAAACTGGAAGTAGAGGTTTACAGAAAACCAACACACACAGATCAGTATTTGATGTTTGACTTCCACCACCCTTTAGATCACAAGTTGGGGTCATCAGAACCCTGCACACGAGCCGACAACATCCCCACTAGCACAGAGGCGAAGGCTAAAGAAATGAAACATCTCAGAGGAGCCCTTAAAACTTGTGGATATCCAGACTGGGCCTTTGTCAAAAGAAGTAGGAAAGAAAAGAACATGAATACCAACAGTGAAGGGGGAAAACAAGACAGGAGAAAGAATATGATCATGCCATATGTAGCTGGGGTCACCGAGAAAGAAGAATTTTCAAAAAACGTCATATCCCTGTCTGCTTTAAACCAAACAACACACTGAACCAGCAATTGGTACATCCAAAAAACCCAATACCGAAACAAAAAAAGCGACATCATAAGCATGTGCAGTGCAGTGAAAAGTGCTCTGATTTGTATGTGGGATAGACCAAACAGTAACTACACGATTGTATAGCCCAGCACAGAAGAGCCAATTCCTCGGGTCAGGATTTTGCCATGTACCTCACTATACCTAATTGGGAACAATACTGCCCCCACAGTACACCATAAATGAGCACAGACACTGTTAAACAGCTAAATTGATGTTTATTCACCATACAGAGTATCTTGTGCAAATTACACAATAGTGTAAATATAACCTTAGTGCAAAGTAATGTCTCCTACTACACCTATATAAATATAAATTACAAACACGGGGCATCCCCCGCACATGTAAAAACAAGAGGCTAGGAATCCCAATACCCGAGTACCCAGTGCTTCCTAAGTCTCAGCAATCCTTTAATCAAGGACTTTTCTGTTGAAAACGGTGCCCCTAGATCATAATAACAAACAGTCACTACTCACTTCCCATGGGTTTATGGCAGTGCCAGATGGGACTTAAGTACTCCCTTGGCTGTCCATACACTTTTCCGTCTTAGAAAACGTTTATTATTGCTGGGTTATGCAGAATCGCTCTTAGATAAAGCCTTTCGAAGGGCTAAAAAAGTTAGTAGAGATGAACTTCTTCTGAATAAGAGTAATAATACCCAAAAAAATCAAAAAAGATAACTCCCTTTATTTCACGACAAGTTATAGCATGGAATTCTCTAAGATCTGCCAAATTATTAGAAAGAACTTACCTATTCTGTATGGTGAAACGGATTTGGAGAAGATTTTTTTTAAACCTACAATGTTAAATTAGTATCAAAAAATCATTGACTCTGGATAATATTTTATCCCCTACTTTAATAAAGAAAAAGACAACAGATACAAGACCTACATGGTTAAAATAAACACCAACGAACAAATGTGGAAATAAGAGATGTATTACATATCAATACATAGTGAATAGTAAAACCTATCATTCAAGTGTAACAGGAAAGGTTCACGAGAACAAAACTGTGAAAATGTTAACTGTAATACTAAAGGCATTATTTATTAATTGGAGTGTACATCCTGCCATAAGCAATACGTAGGACAAACACAGAGATGCCTCAAGGAAAGGATCAGAGTATGTTGTGCATATTAAGAAACGAGATAATCATTTTCCAATTCGTAACCATTTTTTAAAATGTAATAACTAATACTAAATGCTTATGTGTTAAGGCCATTGAACAGGTATGTTCTCCATTAAGAGGTGGCAACTTTCTAAAACTTATATCTAAACGAGAGGTATACTGGATATTCCAATTACAGACTAGATCCCCCCAGGGATTGAACTCTAGGTGGGATGTCACCCACTTTGTTTAATAATTGTCAGTTTTGACCATGATGTTTTTAAATGAATTTTAATGTGTAATGTTGTACCCCTAGATATAGATAAGGGGTTAATTATGTAATGGTCCTTCCCCTTTAAATGGGGGCAGACCTATCATGATGTCATCCATGACTAAGGGGGTGTTTGTGATGTGTCAAGTGCAATAAAGTTTGATTTTACCGGAACCGGAAATGCCGCCTGTTTTGCCTTTGAACCAGTGTTGTTGCGGCCTGGGACCACGTGCCCCCCCCCGGGTCCAGGGGGTGGTTGCCGTGCCCCCTAGGAGCAGGGCTTCTTGCTATATTGGTACTTGTATTTCCAACAGATTCTTGTACAAGTCATTCTGAATTGAGAAAGCCAGTCGGATGACTAGCGAAACATCTTCAAGAACTAAATTCTAAGTCCTGTTGATTTAACTGAATAAAACAGATATACCATGACCTAGATGAATGAGAACTTTCAAAATCTTATTATTAGGTTATTCATTGTTTAAGCCACACAATTAACTATTAATTAACAAATAATTAACTAAGTTATGTGCAAGAGGATATTTGTCAATTGTATGAAGTTCATGAGTCCAACCTGTAGAGTTATTAGTATGGGAGATGCCTGAAACTTATGGAAGGTATGCCATAAACATCACAGGTGTTACCTGATGCTGATTTGGGTCTAATAAGCTAGTTCCCTGCTCTTTATTTTGACATCATATGTGCCCATAATAGGGTTAACTCTATCCCTCCAGCTTGCTTGTATGCTGGTTACACAAAGTCTCTGTGGAAATTGCCTAGCAATTGCTAGAATATCTCAGTGGTAATTGCCTAGCAATTGCTAGATTACTGTATTGGCCAGTAGTGGTAATATTATTGCTTGTCCCTAACAAGATAAAACAAATCGATTTCCTATTTGGCTATAGCACCAAAACATGAGGAGACCAAATATATAATATATAGCAGCTGGATTTTAAGAAATTCATGGATTAGACTTCTATGGAAACAATAATATCTGGTATGTGTGTTTTTAGACTGGGGCTCAAAGAACCATTTGTTAAGAATGAGACAATGTAAACAATAACATGGGTTATCTTTAAAACTGTGCTAAAAATGATATCCCTTATAAACAGTCACAGGATAAATGGCCATTCATGTGAAAAGTGATTTCTAAAAAGCCTTGGAAGAAATCTCCAATATAGCAGATTAATGTCACTTTAAAATTATCTCTATAAAACACATCTGTATCATCAACCTACTACTAAATCCATAGTTTGTAGTTTGTTTACAACTTGCATGTGTCACTGTTAAAGAACTCTTCCAATCTTGGTTTTGAAACAAACCTGTTTTTTACTCGGATCTGCCAGTTCGAAAAATCCACAGATCCAATGGATTTTTCACAACTCTGAACTTTTCATTAAAAAATAGAAAATGTAAAAAATGTAAAATTCCTAACCAAAATAGAAAACTTTGAATACTTGAAAATTCCGATTTAATTGAGTACGAATCGGATTTTCTTTATTAAGTTCCGTGGAACCGCTGTCAGAATGGGTGCACAAGCACAGCATGGCGAGATGTCACGTGCGCACACACACGTGCATGCATGGACGTCACACAAAATGCCTGCAAAAGCCACGCTAACCTGTCATTACAATGGGTAATGTGTATTTCACAGTCATTTGTCCCAAATACTGCATTATTACATCTCCCAGCTAATGGTTTAGAATAAGGTCAGGTGGACAAACTAAGTTCTTATACCTGATTTGAAAGTTAACTGGTCTAATAATAAGGACCTCCCACCTTAATTACTCTTGCGGTTTAAAGAGATTGTTGTATTAATTTTTAATTAAAGGGGAACTGAAGTCTCCAGGCAACATTGCCCCAATAGAAAGAGCACACAACGATATAAAAAATTGTGTCTTCTCTCTTCTGTGGATACTGAGTGATTTAAGAAATGAACCTGTGAGTACTAGGTGTCAGCTCCCATAATTCACCTTATCTAGGAACACCCAACTAAGTATACGCAGTACACTTCACAGGAAGCAGACAGCCAATCATGTTACCACTCAGAGATCATCCTTCCCTCTTACACAGAACACAGATTTCAGTGCAGTTTTTATGTAAACACATTACAAATGCTCCTGTACATAACAATGATAAATTCCTTTTCATACAAAAAAGAAAAGTAATCTTTGCAGTTCATTTCTTTGCTAGCATAGATGTAAGAAACAGAATATTAACATTTAGTATGAGGAAGTATGGTGAATCGAACCTGCAACCTTCTATACTGTGTCTTGCTAAAAAGTAAGCTTTCTACCTCTATGCCACAAAGGCTACTACTGTAGGTGCGATGTCAGTACATGAAGAATTTTTGCTAGACACATAATAGAAACAAAAAAAATAGAAAGCCTAGGAAATTGAACCTATGTCCCAATGGTCTGTTTGTTTCCAAAGCCAGCACTTTAGCAACGCGCCACCACTGCAGACAAATTTGCTACAAGTAAAATCAGTTCACTGTTTTGTATTGTACATATGTAGAAACTTTAGATTTTTCTAGAAACTTGATGGAAACAAAAAAAACAATAAACTCAGGGGATTTGAAAGTATGACTTCTTGAAACTTTATCTTTTGCTAGTAACCAAAGCTATAAACTCTGTGTATTAAGACTGTGAATCCTGGGGTCAGGGGGCATGGCTTTTTGAATCCAACATGGGCTATGAGTTGTACTGGCACCAACATGGAAGCCTTCTTTGTTACAGAATCTATTTCTGTAATGTATCAGTCGGTAACCCTCGAAAGTAGCGGCCAATTTCGGTAACCCTTGAATGTAGCCTTTGATTTCTGTAAACCCTTCAATGTAGCGGCCGATTCCATAACCCTTAAATGTAGCCTTCAAATTTGGTAACTCTCGAATGTATCATTTGGTAAACCTTGAATGTAATATTCAATTTTTAATAATCCTTGAATGTAGCCCTCGAATTCAGTAACCCTAAAATGTAAACTTTGGTTTTCAATAACCCTCAAGTTTGTTGTTCGGTAACCCTCCAATTGTCCGTAACCCTCGAATGTAGTGTCCGGAAAGCCAACAATTGCCCGATCTTAAAGAAAGAAGTGTTTAAACTTGTTTTGTTGATAGTGACATGTTCCCCATACCATTTACCAGGTGCCACAGCCATTTACAGTATGTTACCATTGCTATTTTATCTGTTATACATCCAAACTTTTCGAAATTATTAGCTCCCCATTGACTTTAATGTGTCAATGGGGAGCTAATAATTTCTAAACTTTATTGAAGTTTGGAAAGGAATCGAATTTCATTTAGTTCGGCCATCTCTGTGTACAGGGCATATGTGCTTTAAGTTCTATACTTAAGATATGGCTATTGGGCTTTTCAGAATATGTACCAAAGCTACTATTTTAAATAATTAAGCACACATATGTACTCGAACATTGCAGCCTTGTTAGCCTTGTAATACTGAAACAAGGCTAACCATTGAAAGGCAATTCAATAGTCAAGTTAAATCCTCATGCCACTGGTCCACCACCTGATAGACTTATTACTGAATACCGGTCTCAAATAGGTCTGTTTTGTGACCAGAGGCACCTAAGCAGGCCATTCTGAGTTCCCTTAATAGCCATAAACTCTGCAGAGACTGTTAATAATGCAACTACCCCACCTGCAGGGCTTTCACAGTAGCCCAAACAACTTTTTTAAGTACTATTTTTTTTTACCTTTAGAGATCAAGGCCATTAACTCTCCTTCTTCCCCTTGAACATACATATAAGATAATCCTAAACCCTCAGCAATGCATTGGCGAAACCCATATTATCTGTTTCCATTCACTTGTTTTATATCCAGTATTCTAACATTCATGTTGATCTAAACAGCAACTGATTCTTCTTGGGACACCAATTTGCTATTTTTATTTTTTTTTCACACTAAAAAATCAACTTACAAGAAAAGTCAAATATACCTTTCTCCAATCTTTCTTTTCTTTTTTAAAATAATTTAAGTGCATCTTTAACCCATAACCGTGGTTTTAAATTGAATTTAAATCATGGTTAAATTTAAAAAAAATTAAATATACAAATGTTTTTACTTTACATCCTCCAAAACCAGTTCTGTATTTCCTAGTCCAGAATTTATTAAGTTCTGTTTTTCTCTGCAAAAAAAGCAAGATCCGAAACACTATTTATTAGAAAATGTTTCATCATTTTACTTTTTCTAAGCATGTTGCCAAGTCAGAGTTGGCTTAAACCCAACTGATTAAAAAATCATTTGAAGCAGACACAAGCAAACATTTCCAGTGTTGTGCATCTAGTAACACTTGTTAGAAGCTTGATAAATTAGGCACTAATGGATATCAAAGTTAATCTGAAGCACATTGAGGTGTGTTTAGGAAAGCAGCAACCACTTATTACACGTTTTGCTTTTTAACAGATTATAAAAAGAAAGAAGCATGCATGTTTCTTCTCCAACTGATTAATATTTTTTTCCATTTCCTGTACTCTTAAATAATTCATTCATATTAGGAGTCTAATGGTCTCTGCGCTGTACCCTCTGATAGGTCATTGGCCCAGAGCAACTCCCCATTAAATATCTTGAGTTGCTCTTACTGGGCTAGGGGTAGAAGTGATTACTCCTATTTTCAATTCTGCTTGGCTTGATATCACCACTTGAAGATAGCACTTCTGCAGCAAGAGGGGACTGTGGGGAGATTTTAAAGTACTGCAAAAGCTCCATCTTGAATTGGTGATATCAGGAGTAGGAGAGATCACTATCTCTCGTTGGATTATATATTTTTAATATAATGGGAAAAAAACCCTCTATCCCTTCAAGTATTTTTTAAAAGTCATTCAACAATAAAGCTGTTTTGCTTAAAGGACAATTATACTCACCTCCCACTCGCTCCTCTAAGGTTTTCTTCCACTAAGTCATCCTGTGTTCTTTATCTAGCACCTAGAATACTTACATTAACTTTCCCTTACCACTCCAGTCCTCGGGGCAATGTAGCCAATGGGAAGTGTGTCTTCCCATTGATTATATAGTGGACTTTATAGGTGCTTTACCATCCATATTGTAATGATGTAATGCCTATCAAGACCCTTAAAATAATAGATAATTTTAATGTTCCTGCTGTAAACACCATTGCCTTAGTTGCCATGACTCGGTGTGCATGGAGAGACAGAAAGTGGTGTATAATGCTCATTTGTGTGAATTCCAATAGTCCGTCTACCAGCCAATCCCCCATAAAGCTTTCCAGACAATCTATTAGCCAAGATTGTTACTATATATTTATATTACATATATGGGAAAAGACTACTGTTTCCGCTACATCAGGGATAGGCAACCAGTAGATCTCCAGATGTTTGGAAACTACAACTCCCATAATTCCCTAACTACACAGTGCTTGTAGAGGAATGCTGGGAAGTGACTCGAAACACATAAGGCGGTGCCTCGCTCGTGCCTGTCCATGTATCCAGAGGTACAACGCGGTGAGTGTATTTTACTTTATATATGAATAAAGACTACATTTTAGCCAGTACATTGTAGCACACTTATCTCTTTTTGGACTTCTAATGCTGGGAATTAAATTATATATTTTAACGTAAAACATTCTGCTAACTGGGAGAATTGCATACTTTAAGTGAAAATGTGACCGATACTATTACTGTTTATCTTTTAAATTTCATTAGTTCATGCATTGGTCATATGCGACTGATATGAATTCTACATTACAATTTTAGTTAGCCTAAGATAGCATATACAGTTAAAGGGCATGTCCATCCATCATCATATCTTAATCTTAGCATCTGCTTAAGGCCACTCTAAACACAATTTTCACTATATTTACCTTCACCAAAAATGTTTCTAAACTCTTACAGCTTAATTCTTCGCCAACTGGTAAAAGCCTAGTTTGCTGCTGTATGTGTAATTTACACAACACACAGCAGCAGAGGAGGCTTCTTCTCTGCAGCTTCAGATATGGCAGTCAGTCAAGTTTAGAACCATTTTATGTTAAGGTATATACAGTATTGAGCCAGCTGAAAGGTGCTACCAGCAACAGATAAACATAGATCAGAATAGATCAGCAATGCCAGCTATTAGCTGGAGTTTAAAGTACCACTATAGAATACTGCTTTCGGCATATAGCATAGCTTTCGGTGACTGCACCGTTAACTTTTGCGTTATCCACACACCCGCTGCAATGAAGGAGTTTAAGTCATGCTAACTGATATAACATCAGTTAGCGTGAATCCAACTCCAAAACAGGAGTTGTGCGCCTGTTGGTGCATTGTGCTATAAGTCTCATCTGTTTCAGAAAAATGATGGTCTCTTAAGGCTGCTCTAATCGAGACTACTCTTTGGAGTTTTGTGGTGGAGGAACTGAGATTTAACAAATTTTCTGCTTTTTGTAGGTCTTTTATGAGTTCCTTGTATCTCCCGTTGCAGTCTTTTTTAAGGCGAAATGCTAGCTGAATGCAAGAACCTCTAATCACTGCCTTATGTACCTCCCATAGTATCATAGAGATAGAGACCATGCCTTAGTTATTGGTAAAATATGGCTTCTTTAATGTTTTGCTGGTAAATTGGGTGTTTATGGTGGTTTTCATTTAGCTTCCATAAGTATTGTTTAGGGGTACGTTATGTAAGAGTTAGGTCCGCTGTCACCATACCATGACCTGATAAGGTTGGGGACTCTAAGGAGGTGTTTCTTAGTAAAGGGATACCAGGGTTTGGTATAGTAAATTAATGTGTGAGTTAAGAATAGTATGAGTAGGTTTTAAATGTAGGTTTGTATACTGTATTCTGCAAGTGTCGTAAAAGATATGTTGTTGGATTCATTTTCTGAAGCGCTTTGAAATTAAAGGAGATCTCAAGAGAGGCTGGTGTGTTTCCAATAGTGAGTCAATCTTGTATGTTTTTATGTGGGTTACCTAAGTGGCAGCCATAGAAAAAGACAAACATTTCCAAGCTCACATGTTACAGGATGATGTTTGGATAGATCAACAACAAAAAAAATCATTAAACAATAACAAAAGAACTAAGCCTTAAAGAGGAACTTAAGTCTCCAGACAAAATTGTACCAATAAAAAAGCACATTCACAAACAAATATGTGTCTCACCTCTCCCTTTGCAGTGCTGGGTAATTAATGAAATTAACCTAGGGGTATTAGGGATCAGCTCCCATAATCCACCTTAGCTGGGTGATACCCAGCTAAGTGTATGCAGTACAAGCACATGCTCTGTAGTGATCAACAGATCAAAAGAAGGAAGTTGCAGAATTGCTTCCTAGAAGCTGACAGCCAATCATATAACAGCATAGAGTTTCTCCCTGACACAGAACAGAGATTCCAATGCAATTTTTGTGTAAATGTATTTAAATGATCCTGTCCCTAACAATTATATATTCCTTTGCTTTTTAGCAAGTAAGCCTGGGAACTTCAACCTGCAACCTTATGTGCTCTTGTCTTGCTAAAAGCAAAGCGTCATGACCCTAACCCACTCTACTACATGTAGAATATTTATCTTTTGCTAGGAGCAAAATAGAAACAAAAAAAGAAATTTGGGGGGTTTGAACTTGTGACCTTTTGGACTTTGTATTTCTAAAACATGTATTTAGCCAGGCGAGGCACCACTGCATATGCATTTAGAAGCTGGGAATTTATTTATACTAGGAACAGAACAAAAAATGTAAGCTATTAAAATGAGCTGAATATTTTGTGTTGCCCCATGAAGGCTGTATGCAGTTCACACTGGTTGGTAAATAAACTGCAGGGTAACAAGGAGCTTTCAAAGTTTTATTAGGGACTTCCATATCAGTTTGGAGACATCTGTATAGAAAATACTCATAGAGTGTGCATAGAGACAGTGAATACTGTGGTCAGGGGGTGTGGGTTTTTGAAAACTACATGGGCTGTGAGTAGTACTGGCAACACATTGAAGCTTTCTTAGTTAAAAAATATATTACTTACATCTACTAAATGCAAATTCCTAGAGAAGAATCTTATAATATATAGGTGTTTTGGAGAGAAAATCTTTCAATTTATGGCTGCTAACATGTACTTGCTTTTCTTTCTGTTTCTCACAAGTTTAGTGAATCACATCTGTATGCAAAAATCAATTTTAAAGACCTGACATATTGACTGCACACTATATTTAAGCTTTGTTCTCTTTTATTTCAACCCTTTAAATACAGTTCTTATCCTTACAATGTGCTTAACAATGTATCTAAAAACTATGATTCCTTTAAACAACTAAAAAAAATGGAAATAATATTGATCCAGGACTCCTATATGCAGAAACATTTTTTGTGAAAAAGCATTTGTGGACCAGATTAGGCTATATTTAATATTTGAGTAAGGTTTTTTAGAAGGGTTTCTTGCATGCCAGAAGACTGAAAATCCTTGCATGCCAAGATTGCACTGAAAACACTTTCAGCATATTCCCCCATAGGGAGGCACACTAGAAGTTAGAAAAAAAATGTTAAATAACCTGTTGGACCTTAAGAAGTTTGGTTTAATGAAACACATTTGTGATCTGTACTCTTGCATAATGTAAAACCTGCAGTTATCTAATTATAGGGAAAGTCTAAATATAAAGACAGGGAGGACAGGGTCAGTAAGACCCTCTAACCCTCTAAGGATAATTAATGGGATTGTATGTATATATTGTCCTAGCCCAACCGGCAATTATGCCAAGTTTAGCAGGAAAACAGCCAATATTTAAATTCCTGTAAATGATGAGATCCATGTCCCCTGCTCTTATTGGATCACAATCTATTGCGCACCTTTGAACATTTTATTCACTGGCAATAAAAGGGTAAACAATTCACAGTATTTATATATTTTCTAAAAGGGAATTGTGGGTACAGTTTACTCTTTTAAAGTTTGCAACTCTTTCACATCTCATCACTGAATTATCATGGTTTGGCTTTATTTTGGAAAATACATGATAGGTAATAGCCTACCAACAAATATTCTCTGCTATATCTTCATACAGGTATTATTTAAATAATCCCTATTTATCAGTGTATCATAAAAGTCTGATTACCATTTTAATTAGTATTAAATTAAATTCAGTGTCAAATATGGAATTTACTCCAATTGCAGACATAGTAATAATAGGTCAATCCCTCTTATCCCTGTTAAAATGATGTTTTGTAAACATATAGGGAGCTGCAGCATTTAGAGCATGATACTAACTATTATCCCATACAGCAGTAATCTATTCTGAAGTCTGTAAATACAGTATCAACTAACAAAATGCTGTGTTTAATCCATTTCTGCCACTATTAACTCATTAGCATTTGTACAGGGCTGGATTTCCCACTAGGCCAGCTACCAGGGAAGGCAAAAAAAAAAAAAAGATTTGTTTAAGTTAGGCAGCATTGCATCCCCATATTAAATTTACACAACGCACATTAGCACACAGCAGAGCCTTACCGGTTTCTCTTCTGAAATGGGCAGCAATTGATATTTGTTAGGGGCGGTTGGTCCCTCTTCCACTCACAAATCTCTGCTTCAGCCATACGGGGTGGGGGTGGGTTTACAGGCAGTATAAGTTAGCTGGCCTAGGGGAGAAAATAGTATAAATCCGGCCCAAATGAACATTTGAGACTGATGTCAAATGACGCTTACAATATATTGAATCCAATAGGGGCAGTGTGAAGAGTATTACTGAGTACTGTATATATTTAATACTCTCCTTGAGACTGAAGTATTATCAGTGTTATAAGGTTTTTAGTTGACCTTTTGTGTACAGCACAAGCTAAGTGTGTATTCTTGAAACTTATCAAATATTTAGCAATATAGTTGACAAAAAGTCCACTGCAGGTAATTACATTTTATTGCTTGCATATATATTTGATTATTATATCTAATTTACTTATGCTTATATGTGTAGTTGAGTGCTGGAGTCTTTTGTGTAATGTATGTATGTATATATATATATAAAAACTGAATAACACAAGTTGTTGCACTCAAAGGGTCTTTTTGAAAGGTTTATTTCCAAACAGTGTGAAGTAACGTGGTGAGTGAAATGGCCGGTAGCAGCACCAATACTGGCGCCACTAACTAACCTTTTTTAGAGCAATGCCGAAAACGAAAGGCACTGGATCGACAATGGATAAGAGGAGGAAGAAGAGATTCTCCACCCGCAGAGGGAGTAAGCGGCTGGCTCAAATGGAATTAATACCTATATTCAACTTGTCTAATAGACTACTTTCTCCATCAGAAATATCTTTATTACAAAAAGGCTTGACATTTGTACCATCCACCACTTTCAACCAGTTTGAGTGGGATATTGTTTTATATAAGCTTAAAAGACTTATTTCTCTAAAATCATTTTTTGGACCTTCTATTGTAACAAGTTCTAATGACCTTAACCTCAACCCTAATCTTGACATTCAAAGCAAATTTGAACCACAAACCAATAATGCAGCGATTAAGTGCTTTTTCAACAGTGTACAAACGGATGTTACCCAGGCGGCTGGTAGAGGTAAGAAATATTATCCTAATCTTACTAATAAAGAGAGAGAAGCAATTTTGACATTACAGTCTAATTCTTCAATTGTAATCCACCCTGCTGACAAGGGGGGATTGTGGTGATTAATTATTCCGAATACAGAAATTAACTTTTGGCCCAATTAAGGGATGGTGATACATATAAGAGATTAAGTGAAAATCCTGTGAATAAATTTCCAAAATGACTTAATTTGGTTACCAATGAAGCTGTGACAAGTGGTATTATCAAAAAGGATCTAGAGGATTATTTTACAACAAAAACACCCAGTTTGCCCCATATTATATGGATTGCCTAAAGTGCATAAAAGTACAACTAACCCACCAGCACGCAGTCTACTTGAGCCCCCTGGGAATTATTCAAAATTTGCCAGTTTATATAAAGGATGCATACCATCTGATTTCCATTGTAAATAATGTTCAACTGCCATTGGCTAGTTACTATGGATGTAAATAGTCTTTATACCAATATACCTCACACAGATGGATTGGCTGCAGTATATACCTTATTAATGGAATCAGAATGTGAATCACCAGCCTATAAATAGTTTATCATGGAACTTTTGCATATCACCTTGAGTTAAAAATTTTTTTGATTTGAAAACACTTATAACATTATTGACAAGGTGGCAGGTACAGCCATGGGGCAGCCATGGCCCCTGCATATGCAAATGCATTTATGTACTGTTATGAATGCAAACATATTTTATCTCAATATGCTAACAATCTTGTATTGTAATATAGATTTATTGATGATCTGTTCCTTATATGGCATGGTCCACTTGAATTATTGGATCGCTTCACTGATTAAATTGGTACAAATAGAGTTTTTGGATATTTTATTCACTTTACAAAACTCAGTTACATTACTCACTTTTCAAAAAAGAGACAAATAGGAACACTTTATTGCATTTTAATAGTCACCATCCACCTGCTTTGAAAAAAATCCTTACCAGTGTCTCAATTCTGTCGGGTAATTTGTAATAATTCTGATCCCCAGGTGATGCAGAGACAACTTGCAGAGACTAAATTTCTGAATCGTGGATATTTGACCAAAATAGTGGATCAAGCACTACAAAGAGCAATTCAGTGTACACATAAAGATCCAGAAAAAACTGAGATAGGAGCCAATATTAATAATCTATGCTGCAGCATCAAACTCAACACATTGGGCTTAGATGCACAACAGATTATTATAAAGAATTGGAGAATTCAAACTTCAGAGAAAATTTAAAAGATGTCTTACCTAAAAAAACGTTGGTGGTCTTTAGAAGGGGTGGTAACCTCAGGGACCTATTAGTAAAAACTAACCCTATTACCTGTTATCAGGGGGGCCTAATAATAATTGGATACCAAAAAGAGCCCCAGGTTGTTACAAATGTATAAATGCCTTTCCTGTGAACTTATGACTTCTGCAAAAAGTTTTAAGCATCGCATAAGATAAGGTAATTAATATTAGACAAGTCATTACGTGCACAACAACACATGTTGTGTACATGATAACATGCCCTGTAAACTTGCTTACATAGGAAAAACAGAACTTAACCTACGTATAAGAATTGATGGTCATTGCTTAGCGATTACCATAGCCTACAGAGATGGACACAGTAATAAGCCTGTGGCTAAACAATTTTTAGAGAAACAACATGATTTATCATCTCTGAAATTTCTGGCCATCGAATATGTTCCAATGCTTAGATGTGGAGGGGACAGATCTAAAAGGTTATTACAGTGTGAGACATATTGGATAAAAACACTGAATACACTGAGTCCAAATGGCTTAAATGAGTACTGTTCATTTAAATGTTTTTTTTAACGATAGATAATTATGTTTTTTATACTATCTATTAAGAGTCTACCCTGCCTTATGCATTAATAATTATCTTTTTGATAAATAGATATTAGAAGGGATTTTCTCTTTTTATCCCCTTTTATATTCTTTATCATTATAATGGAAACTTCTTAGTACGTGGTATATAATCTATGTATGTATTTGATATTGTAGGAATAAAGTTATACAAATTAATTTGAAACTGTATTAATATTTATTCTGAGAGATATATAATATATTTTTTAAACTACTTTTTATCACATATGGTATATTATAATGAACTGCACATTTGGGTATTTTTATTCCACAAAAATATTTATTCTACTATAGCACTTTATTCATATGCACTTTAATATATGTATGCTGTATTATAATTGGTTGCTTCCATGTTCTTTATATATGTTAATTTATTGTCAATTAATGATGATGTCATGAAGGGGGAGTGATAATTGAGTATATAAGGCACTTAAGATGTGTAGTGTATAGGCTTGATAAAGGCTCTAGGACACAAGCCGAAACGTTGCTTCTCACTGTTTGGAAATAAACCTTTCAAAATGACCCTTTGAGTGCAACAACTTGTCTTATTCAATTGTACTGCACCTGGGCCTTATTTTATGTGAGTGCCTACATATCTGAGTGTATGTGTGTGTGTGTGTATATATATATATATTATATTAATATATATATATTCAGGTGCTTCCCAATGATGACTGCATACAGTATAGGAAAATATAGGAGCACTCCTGGGATTTTTAACCAGTTTATTATCAATAAAACATCAAGCGGCTTGATGTGTTATTGATAATAAACTGGTTAAAAATCCCAGGTATAATATTTGTGGTATAAAATGTAGTATATAAACTAAAATCATAAAGGCTCCAGTTTTGACTTTTTTGTTTTTGGCCCTGTGTGTGTGTTTGTTTTAGCATTTGTGTGTGCCAACAAAGTGTAAATTGAATATTCTACATAGATCTTTGTTATATCTGGTGATAAGGGAAAGGATTAATGTGTACAGGAAATCTGTATTAGCAGAGTAAATTGTGATGACACAATGCCCATTTCAAAGGCATCTAGCAGGTGGTCACTGCAAGGAAGCTGTGATAGGAAGATTATTTCTAATCTCTTTTGAAAAACGAATGTCCGTTCTTTCTGTTATATAGATTATTGATATATTCAGGGAAATAGCTGATGAAAAGCAAAAGGAAAATATATTTGTTTTTGCTCTGGATAATATAACCTCTTGTTGGTAGGATGTGAAAATGAAACCTGTGATGAGAGATTCCAGTGAGGAAAATGTTTTGTGTTGAACAGATTCTATTTTAAATAGTGTATCAGTCTACAGTTTTTTGGGTTTTTTTTGCCTTCATCTGGGTTAACTGTTAGGTAGGGCTTATGAGTAAGTTAAAAGGTTAGTCTGGAAGGATTTATATGTTGTATAAAAAGATTTCAGTTCCAAAAAGAATCCTACAAAGGTTTAAGTAAAATTTAACAGGTTTATTTTAGGGAATTCCATAATATAATATACTATGGGGGCAATGCAATATTTTTTTCCGACGCAGCTTACCTGCCCCAGTTCATGCAATGCAAAAATCCCTGTGCGGGATTTTGTACATCATGGGATCTCTGCCAGGTAAGTGTGCCGGCTAACGCCTCCTATTCAGCGGTGTAACGTTTTGCACTACATAGTAGCGCAAATCTTAACTAAAGGGGAGTTTTCCATCGCCTGCGCCACGCTATTTCCGAGCATTCTCTGCAAACTTACAGGGAGATTCAATAAAAGTTCTTATCGTTTAAAATGGTGCTAATTTTGCCCCAACCAATCAGATCTTATTTAACATTTGAAAGCTAAAATCTGATTCGTTGAGACAAAATTAGCACCATTTTAAAACGATAAGAACTTTTATTGGATAACCCTGTAAAACCCATGCTAACCTGATAATACACCATATAGCGTGGGTTTTATACTGACCCATAGTCTGGGTTTGCTCACAGTAGTATAGTGAATTGTTTTTCAAACTTCTTTGTTAGAATATAAGAAAATTCAGGTATTAAGGTGCCTGTACGCTACTTCATCAGACATTTACAGACATTCATCTGTAGATTAACATCTGTAAATGTTTAATCTATCTAAAGGTGGCCATACATTAGGAAGATTTTCCTTGCACGACCGATCCCACGGCATTAGACCGATCCTGCCAGAAACGCCTTCGCCGTTTTTCGACCAACATGCAATCACAAATCCCATTTATTTTGCAATCACAAGTTGGTCGTAAAGAAGAATGGGAAAGGCGGTTCCTACAGAATCGGTCTAATGTTGTGGGATCACTCGGTCGGGTAAGTAAAATCGTCCTAATGTATGGCCACCTTAAAAATCGCCTAGCCTGTTCTTTTTTGCAATCAACTTGAGATAACAAAATGAATGGGACAAATTAGATTATCTCAAGATAAGAACAGCTGCTTGTAAAATGTGGTCTTTAGACAAATAGATAAATTAGACGTT
The DNA here is from genome assembly GCA_019447015.1 of Hymenochirus boettgeri. NCBI lineage: Eukaryota > Metazoa > Chordata > Amphibia > Anura > Pipidae > Hymenochirus > Hymenochirus boettgeri. The sequence continues at coordinate 65,213,904 of CM033471.1, forward strand.
TGTATGTAGATAAACATCTAATCTTTCTAATGTCTGCCTATTGTATGACCATCTTAATTCTTGCAATTTTCTGAGAACAAACTGGGCCAATCATTTTGCAATGTCCAGGCTGCTGAGTGTCAGCAGGTAAGTAAACTAGATTGGCCAATATTAATGTTAAAGTGACGCACTATGGGGAGTATGGTCAGCATTATTAAACATGAAAACAACTAGAATGGAATTACTCACCAAAATTGCTTATCTGGTGTTGTTAAACCAAAGGAATAATTAAGGTTCGTACACACATGCGATCACGGGTACCGACCCGTGACGCACGATATGTACGAACAGCCGTTTAGGCCAATAATCGTGTCGTACATATTACCTGGATGGTATAGTGCTCCTCCTTAATGATAATGTGCTAACGTAGATCCTCTTAATCAGAGGATGCCAAACTGGGTAAACTACACATACACATAAAAATTACCCACCAGCCCCTAAGAGCACAGGGGATAGACAGGAAAGCAGAACCCAGCAAATAGGCACACCCACCTAATAAAAGCACAGACAACAAGATTAAAAAAATTACCTTCAATACTTTATTTCCCAGAAACACCACCCAGCAATAGTGTACATATATATAATGTTTACATAATATTCCTAAGGCTGTATGCCTTATGATTCCAAATGGATACCATATGTGTATGGTCTGGGATCAATCCATACATTTGGAGTACTCAGGGATCTAACGGAGGGGTATCGGGACTTACAAATCCTGATGTGTTTTACTCCATCCACCATATATCAGGCACACGGAAAATTGTCTCCAACTTAAGTCACAAATTCTGCCTGTCCCAAATCTAGTACATACCCAGACTGGTATCAGGTCTTAATTAGCATGGGCGTTGCCTCCCAATAGGAACGGACCTACCATCCAGTCTTCACCCATCCCACCTCCGTTATACAATGCCCCTACCACTATGAAGAAAAAGGAAGTTCAAGACCCAGTTACCATGCCGATTCCGGTATCATACTCACAACCTCCATGGTCAAGTCCAAACATTCCCGGACAGTCGTTAGTCCCGGAACAACTAGGGTGAGCTCCTCCACACATTGCTCCTCCGCTCCTTGCCAGACAGGGTATGATATCACCAGCTTAGATCCCGCCTTAAGTACACCTGTCTTAAAGCGGAACCTACCACAATACACATTATATCCTTATAATCATACATGTGAATGTTAATACACTCAAACATTATTTACTTAATCTTACTCCTTTAGATTACAGATTGCTTATATTTTAAGAGGGTACATGTTTACTTCATTGCGTAAATGAAAAAAAACACATAAAATTTAATTTCTTCATTTAGCCGCTTAGGACATAAAGACTTAAGTTTAACAATCCATTTTGCTTCAGTTTGCAGAAGCTTTTCATTCAAATCACCCCCTCTTTGGCCTATTCTCACCATTTCCAGTCCCATAAAAGCAAGACCATTGAATACACCTTTATGGGCCTCAAACACATGTTTCAAAATAGAGTTTCTCAAAGCCTGGCCTTTAATGCAGGCTCTGATATGTTCTCCCATATGTACACCCAGTATACCACTTTTTAACATCTGGGTACGCGTGCCCCTCTGCTCCACTTTTCTGTGTATAATTGGTTTATGTGTATATAGTTAATAGGGTAGTTCATATGTGAACATTATATATATGTACACTATTGCTAGGTGGTGTTTCTGGGCAATAAAAGTATTGAAGGTAATTCCTTTAATCTTGTTGTCTGTGCTTTTATTACGGTGTGCCTATTTGCTGGGTTCTGCATTCCTGTCTATCCCCTGTGCTTTTAGGAGCTGATGGGTAATTTTTGTGTGTATCAATAATCGTGCCATGTATAAGCACTTTATTGGCTGAAATGGCCAGTTGGTCAAGGATCGTTACCCAATCGGCCGGGCGAATCCCCGAACTATTGGCCATTTCAGCCAATAAAGTGCCCATACACAGTACGATTATTGGCTAAAGCAGCTGTTCGTACACCTCTCAATGTCAGGTTCTTTCCTTCCAAGGTGATTATATAAACCATTTGTCTAAATAATCAAAGATTAAATCAAATTGTTTGTCAGCATCAATTTAGGGGATTGTTCTTTTAATAGCCTTTAAATATAGAGGGATTTATAAGTCAAGTGCCAAGGTAATTATGAATAAATGTTTGTGTTTCTTGCGCCGAAATAGATTCCTCCTCTTAGCGATACACAGAGAGCCGCTATCGGCATGTAACATCGCTGGTGACTTTGCACCGGGTTGCCGCTTTGTTAGTTTCCCTATATATTTATCACTTAGATGTAAAGTTTATTTTAGAAAGGAAAAGAAAAGTGTCCACATGGCCATAGAAAAGGCAAGAATACTGGTTAAGTGTTATGTTGTGCCAAATTCCTGATGCATTTTATTGTTTCCACTCAAGATAAAGTATGTTTCTATTTTAATAGAAAACATGGCAGAGGAAGATGAGTCACTTTGTAACAGAGAAGCAAACATTTTAAGTCTCTCAGCCCTTTCATCCACTTGAGTACAAAGCGCTAGTAATGATGAAGTGCATCTGACAAACAGAAAAACATAATGATGATACACAAGGTTATTTGCTGCCAAAAGCCTGCTAGAGCTACTTCACAATGTAAAGGTACCTCCATTGTTTTGTAATACACAATTCTATTGTGAAACTGTTCTCAATCCCTTATATGAATTTCTTTTGCAAATGTCTGCCTACAGATTTATATAGATGTAACCCTAAATTCTTACATAGAATACATTGTTGAGTGTGCTATGGATGTGCGTTTCCAAAACAAGTCATAGTCATTTGTTATGCAGTAAAAATGTTTCTTTCCAAATCATGGTTCCAGAGATACAATAATATATAATTGAGATGTGGTTGAAAAGCAATAATAATGATCAAATTGCTGCAACTCACCAAGCAAAATAACGTTCACATTAGTGTACTGTTTGAATGAAAGAATTTTCACAAAGTCAATGGAGGTGAAAAATCCCATCAAAAAGTAAAGTCTTTTGTTTCTTTTCCATGAAATAATGCAGTAAGCTTAGTAAAGTGTCTTAAAAGGACTGTGTTTGCTCTCAGCTTGTGTGATGTTTTTGATAAAATTCATGGCATATACATCGATTTAACAAATAGAAAACATATCTGCTCATTAATTTTATGATATTACTTGCATGAAAGTGTGAAAAGTTGTATATTTGGAATAATGCAGTTTATTAATTGCTATTGACGGAAAAATATATTTACCATCTCAAATTTATATTGTGCAGCACAATTAAAATACATGTCCCTTAAAAATTCCCCTTCCCCTACCCCCCTAAACCCCAAGATCTTTATACCTCTCTACGGTGAAGCCCACGTTTCCCCCAGAGCCGCACAGTCTCTGGTAAATGTGCTATGGGAGATTTGCCAAGAGTTTCCCTTTAATCTTTTCGTTGCCATTAAACTTTTAAGCCTTATTCCTCTCATTATTTTTACATTTAAAGGGCATGTCCACCCCCAAAATTATCATTTCCCCCACTACTGGCCCCACTCTGTAGTGTAATAAAATCCTTACCTTATATCCCAGCTCCAAATGGTTCTCCTGTAAAGTTCCCCCAAAGTTCAAAAAACTGTCCACCTGGAGCCTAGCAGAGGGGAAAATTGTTTCCGCCTCTGAGAGGTTTGTGGCATGCTCTGAGCAGCCCTCCCCTCCCTCTCGCTCCCTCTTCCACCCGTTTCTTTCTCCCCCCACCTAGCGTGTAACCCTTTACATATGTTAATGCATTAATCTTATTTGCAGAAACTCCCCCGCTAGTTACTTACCTTCCCTCTATCCTCCACCGTTCTGAAGTGCCAGCAGCCGCGTCCGTGATTGGCTGCCTCTCAGCCAATCAGACACGGCTGCCGGTCCCGCCCCCTGCTTGTAGTTCCATGCAAGCAGAGGGCCGGAACGTGTGGCGGAGGATAGAGGGAAGGTAAGTAACTATGGGGGGAGTTTTTGCAAATATGATTAATGTGTTTGGGGCTGGGGGAGCAATACTTATAACATGTAAAAAGTTTTTTCAAATGGTGGACATGCCCTTTAAAGAAATCTGGATTCCCAAAATACTAATATGGCTAAGCAGCTGACATAACCCAGTCTTCATTGGCCAGCAACAGGGTAGGCAGTGGAGAAAAGTGCTACAGACATAGCTGGGTGGTTGGCTCCACCACAAGTCTAACTTTTTTTTTCCTTTGAGAGGAATAAGACATTAATCTAGGGCACTTGATTGCCTGATTTTTCTCAAGCTCTCTTTCAGTTTACAGCATTATTTCTCTTTTAATAGGTAAACTGCTTGCATTTATTTATCATGAAGTGTTAACTTTAAAGCAGTAGAAACTGGTGCAGTAGACTGGAGACTTAAAGGGTATCTCCACTGGTAAATAAAATCTGGCATTCCGTTTTATTGAAGAACAGGGGGTAAAGGAGCTATGTATTACCTCCCGTTCTTTACGGAGTCTGTCAGGACCAATTTTTTTTTTTACCAGTGTAGATACACTTTAATCCATGTGCTGAATCCGCTTCAGGTTTGGGTCCATCTCTAGTAAAAGAGTCACATGACTCATCTAATGACAACTTTGCTCCCAGGAGTCTGATGCTGATTTAATGGATAATAATAAATAAAGGCAATATACTGCATTAAACAGCTATAAACATAAGGAGCAACAGTGTAATATATTCTTCAAATAGTCACTTAGTTACATAGATGAGCTGTGCTGTCTAGTAAGGTAAGGGGCAAATGATAAGGTCTGTTTTCTGCACGAGAATAAAGCCTGGCTTCTTTGTATACCTCTTTCTGGGGAGGAATATTCATCAAAATGTATGTACTTGTCCTGGTGCCTTGTGGCTTTATATGGAGAGTATTATTCTTATACTACACCATAAGAGGTATTTTAACCATGCAATACAAGGCACTGAATGCAAAATGAATTTAGATACACCCCAGTCAACATTAATTCTTCATTGTATGTTCTAGTTGTTTAAGGTTGTGCATTCTAAGTCATGTTTTGGCTTCTGTAATCTTAGAGGATTTCTTTCCCATTAGAAGGAATATTCAGGGTTATTCAATAAAAGTTCTTATGGTTTAAAACGGTGATAATTTTGCCCCAACCAATCAGAACTTATTTAACATTTGAAAGCTAACATCTGATTGGTTGGGGCAAAATTAGCACCATTTTAGAACTTTTATTGAATAACCCTGATTGTTCTTTTTAAAATAGTTCTTCTTATAGTTTATAGCATTTGTAAACAATGTTTACAAATGCATTGTTTACAAATGTTTATAAATGCTCACTCTATTTTGGAATTTATGGAACCCTGTCCTAGTTTTGACATTATTAGTATATTTTACTACAACTTCACAATAATTCTTAGCTGTAATTGTTTTCACTACATTTTTCTTAGTAGCTAATGCATTCTCTATCAAATCAAACATTATTCTATTCTTGTAAGACATTTTAAATTTAAAATACAATGCAGACCTTTTTTATTTTGCTGCCTGTAGTGTGGCCTCCCCTTCATTAATATTTGCCCACCTTTGTTAGAGATAGGACTGACTGACTGTGGGAGAAGATGTCAGTGTCAACATTTGTGATGAAAAACCTTCTAGAACAGACTCTTAAATGAACATAGTGAGATGTCATTTTTAAATGACTCTAAGGGTGTTTTTTTGCATATAATTTTTTTTCCTTATGAACTGAAATGTACTTTTTTAAAGAATACTAAACCCTTTCGATTTTCAAGTTTAAATAAAACTGTTAAAACATTGCCAATGGTTTATCAGTTCAAACCTGACATAATATTGACTATAGTTTTGAGTGAAAATTCCATCAATTTGCAGTGAATTAGTATACAAAAAACCCAGCATGACAGCCTAATGAAATTATCTACATTTATGACTGACACGGACTGCATTTATATGTAAATGGAAGCAAAATGCAGACATATACTGTACCATTATGCGACAATTTCACTATCACTTAGTCATACCAACCTAGGTATAAAATGTACTTTTTTATTGAAGTATAAATAAAACTTTTTTTATTGAAGCATTGGAACATGATTTTTACATCATTTTAAACTATTTATTGCTGTTAAAAAAATATGCTGCCTCAATTTATTATCTGCTATACCATGTCGAGGAAGGCAGGCTGCAATACAGTATTAAAAAGG